>JAQIUQ010000670.1:47500-207506 GCA_030378365.1 Hybognathus amarus
GTAAGATTTCCAGGGATGCGTTTCCCGTACAAAGATGTTGTTCGCTGATTCACTACCATTGTGATGCATCGTTGGAGAAATCAACTAGCTAGTCACGAACTGTTCCCAAAGTATCGATTCAACCACGTTGGTTTTGCACGTGGTGGAGTAATAACTACTTTTAATGAAACTGTTTGAGATCCAATTAACGCTAAATTGATTTATGTATAAATTACAGACATGTCATCTGAGGACTATTTCTAATTGTTCTCAGTTGTTTTGCTTTTTTACCAGACTCAATATTCGGCTCGTTCTTACATAGTAGAGCATGTTCGCACATGCACGCTCTTCAAAATTGGTACTTTAAATCTTTTGACAAACTAAAAGACGTAAATTACATTTATATGTATGCTAATAAAGACACCGGTTCGTACTGAATGTCAGCTTGCTTATTTTGCTCAAGATAAGAATTTATTACTTCCAAATGTCATGCAATATAAAAACGATTCCTCTAACCACAGGTCGAGAGCTGCCGTTCAAACCACACAACTTTGCGATGCTGTTTGCGAATGTTCGTTGGAACGATGGTTTCGAAGAAATACTGGCTCGTTGAACTATGCTGAGAACGACGGAACTTGCCTTGGCTAACGATGCTTTAGGAAACGCACCCTGATCGTGTCGTGTTTCTGTAGTTCAAATGAGACATAAGAAAACTACAAATTTGACTTTGTAAGCGTTACAATAGTCATTATATCGTTTGTCTTCATTTCTGATGTCGCAATACATCACACTTTCATGAAATCATGTAACATACTCTTCCTTGTCTGTGGACATCGTTCATTCTAAAGTTGAGTGCCGGATAAACAGCGAGCGTGCATGCGACGTTAGGCTTAATTATTTACGACAGCGGTAATAAACAATTTCATTTCCAACTACTAGGGCGACCAAAGAGGAAAAGTCTATTTGAAAAAAAAAAACACATCTCAGGTAATAGTATCATTGATTTAGTACTTTAGTACAGTTTTTTTACCTTTATATGGTTGTATGTCTGTTTAAAAATATTACTTTTAGTCATATTTCCTAGCTTCATTAAAAAACCTATAACGTAAAAAAAAAACACAACACGCAGCGGTTTATTTATTTTTATCAACAGCATCAAAATAAAATGCATATTAGTTTGAACTCTTAGTAATCCATGATTGACAAAATTTATCATGATTTACAGTTGGCCCCAGTGTTTCCTGTACTATAGCCTATCTTTTTAGTGATACAAAGATCACAGACAACAAGGAACCCATTATAACTGAAGGACAGTAGCGTAACCCTCTATTGCATGTCCTACATCGGTCACAGTCACCATCTGTATGCAGATAAATCATTGATTACACTGATCCATGGATCGCTGGGACCTCTGGGAATTGAGCGTCAGTGGTACCGGGAAGGGAGTGAAAAAAAAAGGAAGAATGGAACAAACAAGATTAATAATAGCTTGATGCAAGGAAGCCCTTTGGGAGCTGACTGCTAAGTGTTGTTGACAAAATGCAGAGTTATAAGGCACAGATGAATAGTCTTCAGAAGCTGACACCATGGGGGAGTGTTACATTGTTGTAGTAATAGAATAGCAGCTAGTGGAGTACTTGTCTTTAGCGTCCAGCTGAGGATGGCCCGCACATGCAAATCTCATATCACAAAGCCTCTGAAATATACACTCATCTAAGGTAATCGCAGTGCAGGGAGCCAATCAGTATGCAGCTTTTAAAAGCCTAGTTGCCAGAAGCGAGGCAGCTAATTTGAATAAGTTGATTCTAAGGCAACAGGTGAACATTTGGAAATACAACAAACAACAAATGTAGATCAAGTCTCCTTGCTGTTGGGATTGGCGGGAATTTTTTTCTTGGCTTTTAAATTAATTCTTGCATTTTTGCCCTTGGGTGTAAATGAACCAACCACACCATTTCCATTAAACACAACAGAAGTCTTGTCTCACCACCTGCAGACATTTACTTGAGAAAAACGCACATTCAGATTGAAGCGTGTTCCACCACTCCCCCGGCCCGCCTCCTTAAGGCATGGCCTTAATTGGATTTCATGTACTATCCCTTCAGGCTCTAAAATGTCCCATCAGTCCGTTTAAGATAGTGCACAATGTGTAGAATTAAGCAAAAGAACATTCAACTGGGCCGATTACATCAGTCAACAGCCAATAATACATTTCTACACCACAGTGAGGGGGGCTGTTCTAATTAAATCTGAATATGCAAGGGCGTAGAATTTAGTAGGGACGCTAGGGACATGTTCCTATCAATAATCCAGTGACTATACTCTTAGAACAAAAGGTTCTATACACAGTAGAACCTTAAAAGGAATAGTTGACTTAAAAATTAATATTCTGTCATCATTTACTCGCCCACAAGTTGTTTCAAACCTGTATGAATTTCTTTCTTCTGCTGAACACAAAGGAAGATATTTTGAAGAATGTCTGTAACAAGACAGTTGATGTACCCTTTTTACGTCCATCAGTAGGAAAAACAATACTGTGAACTGACATTCTTCAAAATATCTCACCCTGGAGTTGTTCTAATGCCATATGCCCTTCTTTCTTTTATAGAACCAAAAAATGCCCCGCTCACGCTTGTCCATATAGTAACAGTGAATAGCGACCAGTGGTCAATGCCACAATATATCGCAATCAAAAATGCAACAATACGTATTGTGGATAGTGACAATATGACAATCATGGAGAGTTCTCCCAAAATAACAATAACTGTGTGAGAAAAAATTCAAGTTTTCAGAGTTTTAGTGTCAGTACTACATTAAACTACTATATATTGTTGATTATATTGTAATATAATTCAATGGGGGAATATTTGTGGGTCCTTATCATGCCAAATGTCTTATGTTACTTGACACTTATTTTAAATACATCTAGTCAGTGACAGAGTGCATGCATATTTGTCTAAAATTATTCTGTATTTTCAGCTTCAGAATCATGAATATTGTTATTCTGGTGTCACCATTGTCCTTGGGTTACAAGCACCAAGTCCAAGCCTGTTCATTTAAACCCACAAAGTAATATCAAATTTAGCATTTTAATCAACAGTACATTTTTTGTTAACCTTTTATCCAACATGACATCATGACTTTCACTTTCAAGTCAAGTGGCGTGTTTTCTATATGCATTTTGAGCTATCCGCATGTATGCGTGCTATCTCTCACGCCGTTTAATGTCCGAGCAAAATGACTCATAATTGGGCCTCATAATTGGTATTAGAGTAAGACTCTTAATTGGTTTTAACCCCAGTGATGGGTAAGTTTAGGGACGGGGTTGGGGTAGGTCAGTTTATTTGTACATACAGTAATGTAAAGTTAAGTCAACGGCTTTCATAAACACGCTGAAAAGCGATTATGCGCGTGTTGATAGCACGCCAAAAATGGAAATACAAATTGGCATGTCATACACACGCCATTTCATGAGATCAGTCTGTTTTATCTTATTATATATATATTGGAATATCGCTATAATATCGTATCGTGATATGTATCTAGAATCGATGACACGAGAGGTATTGATTACACCCCTAGTGACCGCATCAAGCGTTTTAAAAAAGATGCAAATGAAATCAAGAGCAAAAAGAAATCAAGATTAACAAAAACATAACATGAATAATGCAATACGAACAATTTAACAATGCTAAACCATTCCATTGTGGATATGGATGATGCAACTGACCCCATGCATTCTGGGACTGTATGTCCTAGCCTGTTTTCAAGCCCTTCATCTCTATGGCTTTCTGTGTTTGTTGCTTGAAAGCGTTTTGTGAGTTTCTTTAAGCAGAAACACAAGAACAGAATGTTTTTGACCTCTGTTACCTTCTGTTTCAGGCTTGTTTCTTCACAACACCACAGCCAACACGGCAACATTTCTGTCCGTTTGACCTCTGGCCTGCTCAGGCGCCCATTTGAGGAAATTGGTTCCTTAATGATTTCTGTTTATCCTTTGCAGACAATGCTCAGTGTAACCTTACATTTGGTGCCATGTATATTTTAAAATCAAAAGTCCAAATGGCCTTTTCTCCCAAGGCATGAGAAAAAGTTCTTACTCGTCAAAAGTCTCCAGAAGCCAGTGAACGAGTAATACTTTAATATTAGAGACCGACTGATAAAGGATTTTGAAGGCCGATACACGATACAAATATTTTTGGGTTTTAAAATGCGATATTCCGATATATCGGCCAATATTTTTGTTTTGTTTTTAAGCTAACTTTTATGCACAAGATGCGTTTGATACTTTTTCTCTAAGTCTAAATGTTCACTCCTCCCAAGTCTAACTTACATTTTACAATGCAGGGACTGTAACTGCTAGTTAAAATACAGTAATCATTACTTTATTTAGGCAGAAAAAGTTCATTGTGGTTTCCAAGCTCATTAATGTTAACGTTAGCAGTCTTCCACTGATGATAGTGGCATTAGCTAGCTTTGTGGTTAGCTAGTCTATGATGAGCCATAATTTAGCAATAGATAATGTCATACTGCAAATTGTAAAACATTCAATATAATCGGCCAAGGAGAGATGATTGAAACGTGTTTCGTCCGTTTTTATTTTATTTTTGAAATATTCATTTATCGGCCATTATAACTGCGATACCGATAGTTTGGAAAATGCCTAATATCGGCCGATAATATCGGTCTGGCTCTAATCCAAATGAAACCACACATTCCTTACATCTATATGAATACAGACCTGATAGTTTTTACTTGCATTGTCTTGTACATCACAAACAAGTTCAAACCTGAAGTCAGATGGAAGACGGTAAGATAACTTTTTCTCTTACTCCTGTATAAACTGGTGCATTTAAGCTAATAGAGAAACATATCAGGAGTTAAACATCAGAATAAACATTAGAAATAATAAAGAAATGTTCTTAAATATCAGTTTAGCATTACCTCAAAATAAACAACCAAGAAGCGAAGAAATGATCATGTATAGCCTAAATTTCTGTTAATGATTTTGTTGCCAATGTCTTATTGCAGCCTTGCTGAGGTGTGATTGTTTTTATAAAGTGACATTTTGAACTGCAAATTCAATCTCATGGGGTTCCAGGTTCTTATGAGATATTCAAGGTCTGTTATTTTCGTTCTTTGTCTTATCACTTTTCAATATGTGATAAATAGGTCAATGTGTTTACTGCTGCCAGATATAGCCTATTATTGACGGTCTCATTATGTCACTCATTTGCTTTATTTTGAGTGGTATGTGGCTCTCACTTAACCTATGATTTATATTCACAATGTTTTGTCTCAGTGAAACATTTAAATATGTGCCTCGCAATTTGTATGCACCTAAGGAGATAAGGCTCTTAAATTCAAGGCCTTCTTTGCCAGACTTGCATAAGATTATGATTAATTTCAGAAAATAACTGAGACTGGAATATGGAAGCAGACTGAACAAGATTAACGGACAATTAACAGTACATTCGGCTGGGTATAAAGCGTTTTGAAAGAACTAAAGTACTTGAACAAAGATGTAACTGCAGCTCAGTGTATGTGGAATTGCTTTATTTGAGAATAATCTTTAGATGACTGGCAGCTAGAGTGGTTTGAGAGTAGCTTGTGCCGCATATGACCGCTTCTTTCTGAGGATTATTGCAAAATCTGTGCCGAAGATGTCCTTGGATCAGAGTTGTATCCAGGAAAGATAAGCACTGTATGCTGTGTACGGTGTACTTTTAGTCACTTTAAATTTATAAATCAGTAGAGTTAGAGTAGTTAATCTCAAAATGTTAATTCTGTTTCAACTCAAAATGATGTTACTCTTTCCAAAACCATATGACTTTCCGCGTTTTTAGCCAGCTGAAAATTCCAGACGCGCTGCTGAAGACGCCGTGCTATGGGCGCTTGAGGACAACGCTTGGGCGTACTTTTTCGTTGAGACGTTTCGTTGCTATGATACAGAATATCTGCAGCAGTTTGAATGTTGTGACAGTTGGTCGTGTGGTTTTAGTCCCGCCCCTCCTCCACTGTGATTGGACGGCTGGGTAAAAAGTGACAGTGATGAGCGCTGCGTTTTATCCAAAGTTGAACATTTTTCAACTCCCAGCGACCAGTAAAAACGCTGGGCGCTCGGCGCTTCAGCGTGAAAAACGCTCAGCGCCTCGGTATGCTCATGGCGTTAAAAACGCGGCGCTCCCATTGAAAACAATTGAAAACATACGCCAGGCGTGTGGAAAAACGCTTTTGTAGACACACGGCCTAAAGGAGGAATACTGAATACTTTGCAGGCTCATCTTTTGCATGCAACAATGAACAGAAATTGAAGCTTGCAAGCTTTAAAAGCACTAAAAGTAACAACCAGATTGATGTAAATGCACACAATCAAAACTTTTAATCAAACTGGCAAAGCACTACTAGGTTAACTTTGCTTATCAACACTCATAGTGACACTTCAACCGCATAAATAAGTATCATGACTAACAGTTTCAGAACAATATAGCTTTTTAAGTTACTTTTAGCAGTGTAGCGAACCAAACAGTGGACCCTTTTCACAGTCATGTCCACAATTATTCAACAGTTTTTCATATTTTCATTTTTAAGAAATTAATTATACAGTACATTTGTAATTATATTACAATTAAACGGTCCTCTATTTCTGAAATGTAACTTTGGAAAGTCTAATTAGTTCTCTTAAATTGGTTTGTTCGGACAATTCTTTTAAATTACAAATTCCAAAAGATTCACCAATTGAATTACGTGGCGTTTCAGGTCTTTTTTTCACAACTTTCGATCTGTTTCTCACATTGAATGAAATGTATGAAGTTATATGAAATGGACCACTTATAATACTTTCCTTTTGAAGCTTGAAAGCCTTAGTCCTCAATCATTGTTATTGTGTGTGAAAACGAATCGGTTACTAACGTAACCTCGGTTCTCTCTAGATGAGGGAACGAGTATTGCGTAAGCTCAGCTTACGCTCACGGGAAAGATTCTTCTTTGCCGAACAATTGAAGCCAAAAATTTTTATAATTTGTAATCATTGTCAACGCACTTCTCAGGTGCAGGACCTAGAGCGGGCTAACTAGCAGGCTCATTGGTTCGTTTCTGGGAAGTGCTCAGAACTCGATCGGAGAGCGGCGCTGAACCCAGCGCCCAATGAGCGGACGACGCTCGCTTATTGCGTCAAAGCCCGCCGAAAGGGGCGTGGCTTAAGTGTATATAAGCACTCTCCGTGGTTTGGAACAACGATTTATAGTGATGAAGCGATCGCTGTTAGAGCGGGCACGGCCGGGAACGCAATACTCGTTCCCTCATCTAGAGAGAACCGAGGTTACGTTAGGTAACCGATTCGTTCTCTTACGAGAGGTTCTCTCGTATTGCGTAAGCTAGCTTACGCTACGGGAACCCCTGGTCAACGCCGTGCCCGGTCAGTCACCACAAGCATCCCCGGGAGGGTGGAGGGAGCAATCAGTGGAGAATAATAATAAAGGGCAGACGCCGTTTATGTGAGAATATGAAGCCTAAGAGGCGGCCGGCATAGCGGGCCATCAGTATCAGGAAGTTTCCATAGAATGGAGGGGAAGATCAAGGGGCTAGCCGGTTGAAGGATTCCCCATAAAGCGTGGCTAGACGCTGCGGCGGGTTAGACCGCTAGTAATTAGCCTGTAAGGCCGGTACTTCCAAGTTATAAAATCTGATAGAGGTGGACGGGAACCCAGCCCGCGGCCACACAGATGTCATGAATAGAAATACCACAGGACCAAGCCCACGAGGAGGCCATGCCTCGAGTGGAGTGAGCCCTGACGCCGAGACGGGCAAGGCAGATTTTTAGCCGCCGGAGGCGATAGCGTCTACTATCCATCTGGATAGTGTTTGTTTGAGAGCGGCCAAGCCTTTTGTGCGTTCCCCCAAACGCCACAAACAGCTGCTCAGACCGTCTGAACGTGGCAGCGCGTGTAATGTACGCTCTCAGCGCCCGGACCGGGCAGAGGAGGTTGGCATTGGGCTCGCTATCAGAGGTGGGCAGAGCCGATAAGGATATCACCTGTGCTCTAAATGGGGTGCCAATCGCCTTAGGCACATATCCGTGTCTGGGTTTTAGAATGACGACGGAGTCGCTAGGGCCAAACTCGAGACACGACGCGTTCGAAGAGAGCGCGTGAATGTCGCCCACTCGTTTAACTGAGGCAAGAGCGGTCAGAAAAACGGCTTTTAGGAGAGAGATATTTGAGGTCAATAGACTCGGAGCGGTTCGAAAGGGGGGGCTTTCAAGGCCTCGAGGACTATTGAGAGGTCCCACAGACCGGCACCGAGGAGGCGAGGGGGGTTCATCCTCCTGGCTCCCCTGAGGAAGCGGATAACCAGCTCGTCTTTGCCAATAGACTGGGCGCGTCGGGGACCAACGCAAAGGCCGCGGCGGCTGCCACATAAACCTTCAGGGTGGATGGGGTTCTGCCCTTGTCCAGCATATCTTGAAGGAAGGAGAGCAAAGAGGAGACCTCACACTTAAGGGGGTCCAAATTCTTTTTCGGTGCACCATTTTGAAAATACAGACCATTTAGCCGCATAGAGCTTTCTGGTAGATGCCGCTCTCAGCGTGTTTGATCGTGTTCAAGACTCCCTCTGGCAAATCAACGTGTAATCGTTGGTCACCCATGCATGGAGCGCCCAGCGCTGCGGGTGGGGATGCCAGATCGTGCCGCGGGCTTGAGAGGAGATCTGCTCTGACCGGGATGGGCCACGGGGCTGTCTGAGACAGCTGTGTGAGCTCCGGGTACCAAATCTGATTCTCCCAACGCGGGGCTATGAGGAGCACCGGGTGGCGAAATTCCCTGATTCTCTGAATGACCTGTGGTAGCAGGGAGATGGGAGGGAAGGCATAGAGCGGGCGGTATGGCCATTCTAGCGCTAACGCGTCCTCGTTCTTCGAGAAGAATCTGGACAGTGCGAGTTCTCTTCTGTCGCAAAGAGATCTATCTCCGCTCTGCCAAAGAGGCGCCACAGTGACTGGACTGTAAGAGGGTTCAGGGACCATTCTCCTGGAGAGAGAAGGTTCCTGGATAGAATGTCTGGACCGTCGTTTAGGTGTCCCGGGACATGCGTCGCTCTGAGCGAGAGCAGATGACTCTGGGACCAAACTAGAATGCGGCGTGTCAGCAGGAAGAGATTCCTGGATCTGACCCCGCCCTGACGGTTGATGTAGGATACCACTGTCATGTTGTCTGAACGATCAGGACGTGGTGACCCTGGATGCGCGGGAGGAACTGCAACAGTGCATACTCGACCGCGAGCATCTCGAGACAGTTTATGTTAAATGGGGTCTCCCAATCCGACCATCGGCCAGAGGCCGGTGAGCCCTCGCAGACCGCACCCCAGCCTGTGTTGGATGCGTCTGTCGAGATTACCTTCCGGTGAGAGAAAGTCCCCATCGTGACGCCCTGTTGAAACCAATCGGTCACCGTCCAAGGCTGTAGTGCAGAAATGCATGCCTGAGTGACTCTGATTAGCTGGCGGCCCGTGGTCCACTCGGGCGGGGTACACGGGTCTTTAGCCAGAATTGTAGGGGGCGCATATGTAAAAGACCTAGCTGTAGCGCGGCTGCAGCTGAGGCCATGTGACCCAGCATTCTCTGAAAAGTTTTCACCGGAACGCGGGTATTCATCTGGAACGAAGCGGCTGAACGCTGCAAGCGGCGTGTGCGCTGAGCGGATAAGCGTGCTTTCATAGTGGTAGAGTCCAGGTCTATCCCCAGAAACGAGATAGTTTGACTGGGCTGGAGAACGCTCTTTGTCCAGTTGACAGAGAGGCCCAGCGTTTCCAGATGAGCGAGAAGAGCTGTACGGTGCGAACAGAAGCTCTGTTTTGGAACGTGCTAGTATCAGCCAATCGTCCAAATAATTCAAAATGCGCATCCCCTGGGTTCGAAGGGGGCGAGCGCCGCGTCCATACATTTCGTGAACGTGCGTGGCGCTAAGGGAAAGGCCGAACGGGAGAAACGGCGTATTGATAAACCTGGCCCTCGAAGGCGAAGCGTAAAAACTGCCTGTGACGAGGTGTATTTGAATCTGAAAATAAGCGTCTTTCAGATCTCAGGGAGATGAACCAATCCCCCTGGCGTACATGTGCGAGGAGTTTCCTGACCGTCAGCATTCTGAATGATCTCGTCATGAGAGCTTTGTTCAGAAATCTGAGGTCTGAGAATCGGCCTGAGGCCGCCGTCTTTCTTGGGGACCAGAAAATAACGGCCGTAAAACCCCGGCTCGGTTATGGGTGGAGGGACTCTCTCTATCGCGCCTTTTGTTAACAGTTTCGATATTTCTGTGCGGAGCGTGCTCGCGGCAGCTGGGCTGACCACAGAAAGGGGCCGGGCGCGGGAACGCGGGCGGCGGCGAAACTGTAACTGGTAGCCGTCTTTTATAATGCTTAGTACCCACGGGGATATGCCGGGAATGGCTTCCCACGCTTTGAAGCATAATGCTAGAGGCTGAATGGCCGTGCTGTCCCGGTTGCTGCATGGAACGGGCTGGACACTGTGTGTGTGCTCGTGTAAACTGTGTGTGGCAACGGGATTTGCACTCAGAGAGGAGCTTATGGGCCGTGATACAGAGCGAGCAGAGGGGGACACGCGCTGCTTGAGGGCGTGCTTATGCTTTCTGCTACCCGAGCGGACGGAGGCCGCTGAGTGGGAGTGAGCTCTGTGGGGGGCACGGGAGAAAGTGTGAGTGAACACGTGCTTGTGGTCACATTTTTTACACTTGAGGCTTTTATGCTCTTTTTGTGAACTCTCTGGGTAGCCGTGAAAACGGCTGTTTGTCGCTCGCAAGCGGGTCGAGTCACCGGCTTGTTCTCGGCGAGATTCGCTGCTGCAGTCGGCGAAGGTTCGGGGACTAACAGAGGATGAAACTTTGACGGCGGTCCGGCCGGGCGGAAAGAAGCCGTCTTTTCCCCAGAAGTGCTAGGCGGACTTCTGCTGATCAGGCTTCAGCGTGACCTTGGGGCGGGCGCTTGGGGAGCCTGTCTGCGTCGGCTGTCGGAGCGAGAGCGAGGGCGAGGGCGGCCGCTCTGCCTGTGCTGGGGATGGGCCTGAGCTTGCTGCGGCGGCGTTGTTGAGGCGTTCTGGCAGGGGGCTCAGCGAGAGCGGCCTGCAGAAGTGTTACCGCGGCGAGGCAGGAACAAATTCATGGCCTGGGTGGCTTTCTGGACCTCAGAAAAGCGTTCTACGATGCCCGTGACGGCAGATCCGAAGAGGCCAGAGGGTGAGACGGGCGCGTTGAGGAAGACGGAGCGCTCAGCTTCGCTCATGTCCGTGAGCGTGAGCCACAAGTGTCTCTCGGCGACACAGAGGATGGCCATGCATCTTCCCAGCGCTTGAGCGGCAGCTTTGGTGGCGCGAAGGGAGAGGTCCGTCAGCGCATCTTAAGTCGTTGAGCGACACGGCCGTTGATTCTCTCTCATTCTGCCGCATGTCACTCGAACAGGTCGGATTGCAGCACCTGGAGAACCGACATGGAGTGCAGCGCTGCAGCGGCCTGGCCAGCGGCTGCATAGGCGCGGGTGTGGAATGTAGAGGACGCTCTGCAAGCTTTAGAAGGAAGCTTCAGGGAGGAGTCGCCATCCAGCGGAGGGCGGAGCACAGTGAGCGGCGACCAGATCTTCGACGGGCGGCATCGCTGTATAGCCCTTCTCGGTGGCTCCGTCCACCGAGCGCAGCGAGGCGGAGACATCAGGGGCGGGACCTTAGCCGAGAGAGGAGCTTTCCACGATTTCAGTGAGCTCGGCGTGGAGCTCAGGCAGGAAGAGAGCGGACCGGGTGCCAGCGGGAGCGGGGCGCCGGTGCAGGTACTTTCCATCCATCCGGTTCGGTGGCAAGCTCGGGTGGTGGTGACCAGTCGGAGGCCCAGACGCTCGACGGCAAGAGTCAGGAGGCGCATTAGGTCCTCTTCGATGCCGGAGCGGGTCCCGCAGAGCATGACGCCGAAGAGCCCAGTGAAGACCATTCGTCGCTGTTAGAAGCGTGCAACGAAGGCGACTCTTTCTCTTCCTCAGAGTCGAGGGACGCTGCCAGAGCGGCCACTCGGCGGCAATGGGGGGTCCAGCTCGGGTGGAGAAAGAGAGCGGTCGGGGGGCGGCGGCTGCGGCGCAGCCATCGCAGGTTCCGGCGGCCTCTGAGAGCGGCGCTCTTCTTCGCGGAGAAGTCAGAGGCCCGCAGGGAAGACATAGTCATCGTCTCGCAGAGAGAACATCCTCCATCGGCGAGGGCGAGTTCCGCATGTTCAAGCCCGAGACAGAGAGGGCAGATGAGGTGGCGGTCTCCGTCTTCGAGCGGTGCGCGGCATGAGCCGCAGGGAAATGCGAGACATCTTCAAAAGACGCTCACGCTCTTTTGTGAAGGAGCAAGTGGAAGTCGTCGGACGGCGCTAGCTCGCTGAGGCGGCTGAAGGTGGCAGAGGCCGGGTTCTTCAGGCTTCTTGCTTGCTAGAAGGTGCCTTGTCACGACGACGGCTTCAGGTCTTGCAACGGCAGGCGATTAGATCGCTGAATCAAAATGAATCGTTGTTCCAAACCACGGAGAGTGCTTATATACACTCAAGCCACGCCCCTTTCGGCGGGCTTTGACGTAATAAGCGAGCGTCGTCCGCTCATTGGGCGCGGGTTCAGCGCCGCTCTCCGATTGGTTTGAGCACTTCCCAGAAGCGAACCAATGAGCCTGCTAGTTAGCCCGCTCTAGGTCCTGCACCTGAGAAGTGCGTTGACAATGATTACAAATTATAAAAATTTTTGGCTTCAATTGTTCGGCAAGAAGAATCTTTCCCGTAGCGTAAGCTAGCTTACGCAATTGCGAGGAACCTCTCGTAAGAGAACTCTTTTGTGTTTTTCACAGAAGAAAGTAAGTCATACAGTTTGGAAACAACATTAGGGTGAGTAAATCATGACCAAATTTTCATTTTTCAGTGCACTAGCACTTCTGTACTTTTGTCCATGTTACAATTTTGGGACAATTTAATTGACTACAACTTTTCAATATCAATTTTTTGCAGCCTGATTTATGAAAGCAGGTCATTAAATTCTAGTTTACAAAAAATATGTTATTGCTGGTTTTCTATCAACAATAACTTGATGTTCCTTTCATGAGAACACGCTTATGAAAGACCATGGTTTGGGAATGCTCTCCGAGAACAAGATCAAGAGTCCTTATTTGTTTTCAGGGACTGTTTCAAACTCTAATTACTTTGCTGATGACCCATATACTGCCTTTGGATTTCTTCACCAAAGCATTTGATCGGCTTTAACACAAAGCTCACACAGCTCATGGTCATTCTGGTAATGAGAATGCTGCTTTTTTTTTTGCCAGATTTTTTTCCCTAGCTGTACACGAGCAAAAATACATGCATGTTAAATACTTTCATTAAAAACAGCCTTAAATAGAAAAGTGAGATAAATGCATTTATTTATAGGTATAGGGTATATAAATGTATTTATTTAATTTTTTTAAAGAACTAAATACAAAAGATAGGCTACTGTCCTGGCAGCATTTTTGTCAACCTGACCTTTCTTTTTAGATTATTCAGTTGAAACGGTTTTATCATGATAACGATATTTTCTGGTTTTCTTTGCCGCAGGACTCCCATATATGTGTATATGTGTTCAAATACATGTGTTTCCACAATTAATAATGCAGCCTCATACAGTGTATACCCCAATTTGTATGATTTTTTTATGATCTTTGATCAGAGAACGTTGATCTATACTATGAGCATATCATTTTATAGCCTTTTCTAATATATGACATTCAAAGGTAACCTATAAAATAGCACATCATTTTTGATAGACTTAATCCATCATTGGCTATCTTGGCACTGTGAAAAAAAGAAAAGAAAAAAACACCCTGGCTTCTCCTTTCAATATAATGTAAGTGAATATTGGGACTAGGGCTGTCAGGCTCGCAAGTGACAACAAAGGAACTATAGAAGTATCATACAAAGCTATTGTATGGCTTTAGAAAGAAGATGTGGATATTTTCACACAATGTGTATGGACTATTTTATGGTATTTTTATTGCATTATTTGTCATTTTTGGAGCTTTGACAGCCACTGTCCCCTTTTACTTGCATTACACAACCAGGATATTCTTTAAGATGGAAGATTTCTGTGGCATGAACAAGCATCATTACCTTACAAAAGTAATGGTAAAATGCAAATAAAAAATAGGGTAAGAACGGAAGCGTTGTCATTTGCTCCTATAATAAGAATTAACTGCACTGTTCAGTTAATTCAGTTATTTGGAGAAAAGACCACACAACAGTGGATTTTTCATAACCCTAACAGGATTAATAATTGGTAAAAATTTACCAATGTTTGTTTTTTGTGTAATTCTTGCTAAACTCTGCATTCATAGTCAATTTCTCATTACTAAATGTAAAATAACTAACCTCTCATATTACCTTTTGCGCTTTAATGGTTATTTTTATTTTTGGGAATAAACCAAAGTTGGTAAAAGCTGCTTTTGCATTACTTTGCTTAATGTGCTGGATAACGGAAAACGGCATAACTGTAATTTATCAGCACACCTGTTTTAATGAGCTCCCCATCCTGAACAGTTATTTTTACATCAAACAAATTGTTCTTTAACCCATTTAAAATGGTAGTTATTTGTGAAGATTGTTAAAGTAATTTATATTCGGTGTGTTAATATGGCCACTGGGAAGCACAGCCTTTCGTTAGACAATCCCAATTACAATTTCAGAATTAACAGATCTAGACATTATGTCATAACATTCTGCCTTCATGCATTTTACAGATCATTAAGAGCTTAGACATATGGTCTGAATATATTAGCATCCAATGTGAAGAAAAATGCACAACTAAAAAAGAAAAAGGCATGAGGCATTAAATAACCATATCGCAGTGACATTTCCATTTGGTTGACATAAATGTGACAGAAGAGCTGGAAAACAATCTTTTATAGGCTTTTTCACTGCGGCTCCATATCTACGAAAGTTTCTTCTCTCTCCGCCTTCAGTTTTTCTGTGTGACAATCTCATAATTGCCACACTGACTTAAGGCAGAGCAAACATCTCATCACTAAGTGCTCACTGTGAAAATCTGAATGGACAACAGAACAAATACTCCCACATAAGCTGTCTTGCTGATGCAGAACAGAGGAGAGGCTGAAGACAACAAGATGATGGACTTTCTCTTTGTTATTTTAAGAATTGTCTAATTACACGCTTAATACTCATGCCATTTCTTTCTATTTATCTTATTTTATTATTATTATGTACTCTGGGAGAGCTATCTGTGCTTTTTTTACCCTGAATCCATGCAGTTGCTTTTTTTTTTAATCTAACAATTCATGACTTGTTTGCAGATAGAGGGTTTTGTTTCTTCTGGATCAAAAACAGATATGTCACATTCATACGTCCTCAATTAACTTTGGTCTCAAGATAATCCATGCAATTAATTCCGCCTCGTGTAAAGGATGCCTTCGAGTCAAACTGTCGATAAGCATAGAAATGTACCTGTACATTGTAAGATGGTCTCATTTATTACCCTGGCCGTGTCTTATGTCCTAAAGCTCAGCTTTCGTCGTTCACAAGCTTAGCTGTGAAAACAAGACACCAATTATGTCTTACTGCCTTTCTGTTGGTGAACATTTCTCTTATTCATATTCTTGAAAATTGGTTCTTGCTAATCCTGAAATGACCATTAAAATCCATCACTTAGAGCAGGATTATAGCTTCGTGCATGTCTTACGGAATTTGAAATTTCAAGTATGATGGTTTCATACATAATGCTCATAAATTTCAAACAGGCAGGACTATTGATCACCTTTGTCCATGTGGAGTCCATTATCAACGCCCAAACCCACTTCCCTCGACCCTTAAGCTTTCCGTTTACCACAACTGATATGTGAGTTGAATGTTCGTATGTGAATAAAAGCCTAAATTTCTGTTCACGATAAAAAGCGATCACGTCTCTTTAGATAATGATTAACTAAACCAGTAAATTCATTATGATCTCTTTATGAACTTTTTGAAGTGTGAAAGTGTCAGTTGCGCTGTTGTTATCCCATTTATCAGTCCAAATGGGTGTTCTCATCCCAAGACGTCATATAACTGACGCTTTTGACCATATGTCAACATCCGACGTTTTAGGGTACCCTTTAACATCTGATAGATGACGTTATCTAATCCTAACCCTAACCCAGACCTAAACCTACCTATCTAACTGACACTAAAGGTAAAGCTGGCGCCCTAGGATCGCCATCTAACTGACGTTAAAGAGTAATACGTTGGATGTTGACGTATGGTCAAAAGCGTCAGTTAGATGACGTCTTGGGATTAGAATGTATCTTCCCGCGTGACAAAGTAATTTAATTCCGTTTAAGATTTTATCTGACTCTATTTTATCATGACCTTGAATTTAGGTTAGATTGCCCAATTGGTTATTGGTCAGTTATTTGATTATTCTATTTAACTCTTTACTTTATATTTTACTCATTCATTAGGAAGCTATGTCGCTATTTTTTTTTACCACAAACTCCCTAGTCTGAGATAACCAGAGGTTATGGCTAAAGCGATTCAACACTGCTGTATATACGCTTGCTATTGTTAAAAATTACCCATGTCCCTCCCTTCAGTCACCCATATAACAACTTAGTTAAAGCCCAAACAATAACCAGAGATTATACAGGAAACATTAGACTTCACTTAATCAACTTGAGAAAATAATGCCAATTTAATAATCAGTTCAAAAACAATCAACGTAATAGCATTGAATGCTCAAAGATAAAGAGTAAATAGGCTAAACCCGACATTTAGAAAATACATAATGCTGAAGTCTTTGAGGTCCTTCAACATTATGGGCTGACCTGAGGTACAGAATCACCCTGAGCCTCTTTTTTTTTAAGAAACGTCTTTCATGGAAGCATTGGGAACAAACAATGGGAATTTGCATTCAGAGTTTATGCCTTTTGGGAGCAGAATACCATTTTCCAGACACACCCTCCACTCTGTGCAAGTTATGAGTTTGGGAATGAGACATTTGTCCCAGTCGCAGCATTGAGGCATGTCAAATTATATCAAACATGTATAATACTATGATATTTATATTTAACCATATCGATTTTTGGATGCATTTTGGTGCACTCAGCATGAGAGAGAAGGAGTGGGGGACGAGGAAAGAGATGTAGGCCTATTCTGAGGTGTTTGAGGACTCAAATGGTGATGCTAACTTCACAAGAGAGAGTTCAAATGTTCATTTATTTTGTTTTCTCAGAGAGTTGCCGTCTCTTCTTCCAGTTTTTCCAGTTTTACACTGTCAATAGAGGGACTGAAAGCTCTCAGATTTCATAAAAAATATTTTCAGTTGTGTTCCAAAGATGAACTGAAAGTCTTAAAGGTTGAGAACGACATGAATAATTATAACATGTTTTTTAATTTTGGGGAAACTACCCCTTTAATAACAAAATAAACACACAAAAAAAACGGGGGATAAAACCACAGTTATGAAAGCATCTGATTCTGATCATAGAAATGTGGATATGTTTGCACAAGCTCTCAATCCTGTCAAGTTAAGTCATGTTCATTTATATCATTTTATACAATACATTGCTGTATTAAACATTAAAGAGAAAGTGTCAGAATCACTTTTTTTTATTAGAATTAAAAAGCAACTCTCTCAATGTTTTTTACTCGCATCTGACATTGACGGACTAAACAAAAGAAATGAACCAGAGAAGATTTCAATGTCAAAGAAGGCTGAGGCTTTTGAAATGATTTCACAAAAAAATCTCTTGAAGTGTATTGGGGCCTTTAGAACACTTTAGCAATTAGTGCAATTATTAGCAAAGTCAAGGGTTGTTATGCAACAAAAGATCACTACACAGAATTAGATTCGCCATAAAGCTTTTGCAGAACACAGTTTAACTCTTATATTTCAGGTATGTGGTTTAAAAAGTGATTTATAAGGCAAAGGCAACTGTACTTCGAGAGGGTTTTAGAAGTTCTGCTGACCTACACTTTCGGCACCAATCAGTCTTGTCCACTTAAGGGAATTAGTTTTCAATTAACTGTTGCCACCTCACATGAACGACTCTGTGTAATTAAGAGTGATGATGTAATCTTGGAAACCAATTTTACTGGCAAATAACTTTGAATGCCATCAATCAGTATCAGAACTGGAGAAGATGCCTAACGTTTCGACCATAGTAATAAACACCAATGGGGTTTTAGTTAGAAAAGTTAAATTTAAAAGTTAGACATATATTGCAGTGGTGAGAAATATAGAGCAAATGACGATTTTATAATGATATCATAAATCTGATGAGTTTGAGTGACTAAAAAGTGAACAGAACCATTGAACATCTATCCATCATGTTTAAGACAAAGCATAAACGTGTCATACCTCAATCTCCTGTTCATGCAAAGAACTCTCTTAAGTCTTACATCTTTCATAAGCCTAAAGATTAGTTGTTTTAAAATACAATGTATAAGATCAGCCATAAATATTGATTTTATGCTAGTTAACGAATGCAGCACATAGTCATGGCAAAACGCAATGGTTTTCATGTCATGTTTTCTTGTTTGAGATATCACAAGTCATTTAATATTAAATGTATTTACATGTACAGTATATGCAGCTTTAACAATTCAATCAAATGTCTCAAACAACTTATATATGTTTTGGTGATTAAAATGTGCTTATGCAAGCAGAATTTCTGGCGCATTCAGAGTAATCAAAGGTTCTAATTAAGGGATGTTCATAAATCATTACCAGCAAGCCATGTCAGCATATCACAAACTACAGTGAAGACATTGGACTTGTAGAATTAGATTAGCATGAGCTGCATGGTGAGTGCGGAGCAAGGACATGTAAAAAAGCTTTGAGGAGATAGATATAGAGTTATATGGACCAGTATCCAGCTGACTTGCTCAGCTCCAGTAAAGCTTCCCATGAGTGCAGGCTTTCTTATAAAGAATTAAAGTCTAATGTGACACTTTTACCTTTTTCAAGATATATGGCTTTGTCTGGTCATATTTTCATTGGCGGAGCAAAAACTAGACAAAGCAAATGGTAATATTAAAGTCACAATGCTCAAAGTACAAAATTTGGAGTAGGATTTACTAATTTACAAATCTAATTTACAAAGATTTGCCAAGTAAAACCCTAAACATATTCATCAGTAGCTTTAATTAGAAATCTTTAAGTTAGATTTACTTGGAATATGGAATTAATTAAACTTAAAAAATATACAAAAAATAAGTAATTTTAACTCAGCTAGTAAAAGGTTGATTAATTTCGATTTCCTTCGCCTTTGTATTACATTTCACTAAAACAATAATCTTGAATTTTATTAGTCATTTAGTATGTGCTTTACTTAGATCATCTAAGTAATTTATATTACATCATGTCCGATGTTAAACATCATTTGAATGCAAACACCTCAATACTTGGTAGACAATACACAATGGCGGTAACATTTTGTCGTTTTTGTGTTTGAATGTGTCATTTTGAGCAAAAAATTTACTAGAAATGTCACAAAATGGCAAGTTACTAATAATGACAACAAAAATCAATGATATCCATGTTTTTTTTGTTTTGTTTTTTTTGCACAGGCCTGTCTAAATGGTTAATGGTTCGACCTGGTTATCAACAGTAAAAATTTCAAATGTTACCTCTCCCCAACAGGGAAAACCACCAACAATCAAAAATGCATGATTATGGGGTTATGGCTTTGCAATCAGAAAAATGTGGCTATAATGGAAGTAAATGGGGCAAAAACAGCCACGAACTGTAAATGAGGGAGAAAAAGTTCAAATCTGATGCTGCACAAAAACTAAAAATCCAGTCCACAATCATATTTTATATTGAAAATAAGTTTAATTTTTAAAACTTTTTTAATATATTTTTTTAACATTTAGTAGTTTTGATCAGGACTCAGGTTGATTCATGGATTTATGAAAAAACAACAATGAAAAAAATATTTATCTGATACATTTTTACAGCAGTTTAAAGTTGTGTCTGTTTTCAGCCACGAACATAACAAAAGGGTAGTAAATTTGCCAGAGTGTACTGTTGAGTTTTTAAAAAAATTCTATTTCAAATTTCCCAAAATATGTGTTATTCCATTTGCTGAAACACGGAAAAAGTTATGGCCAAATGCTTTTAGTGATGGACACCTGTGCAAAAGAGGTAAAAGAAGCAGCCAGAAAAATTCAGTTTAACAATCCATTTAAATATTGAAATAGCTTTCTTGATTGTGTAGACCTCCCTCTTGATTTTGTTCAACTGGTTGGACATGAATAGAAGAAAGATGTGATTAACAAACCATGACATACAAAGATAAAGTGGCCCTCGTTCAAACAGAAAGCCAACTGTCACATGTAATTGAGAGTCTGGCAGAAATTAGATGATTAAAGATGGGGGTAGAGGAGATGTGCTCTTCTGTCATTATAAAACTAGAAGGAAATGTATAGGTTTTCTTTTCTTTCTCACCCAGGTGCTTCATTCTTCATTTATAAGTGGCTAAATTTTAGCATCTGCTTTACAACAAAAGTAAAATGTCAGAAATGAAACGGTGTACTTGCATTGCATCAGAAGTAAAGATCCTAAAGTGCATCTTCACTGAAAAAAATTTGGAGTAGGATTTACTTGAAAAAAGCTAGGCAACTTTTACACTCAGAAAATGCTAGTAAATTTGCCAAGTAAAAACCTAAACATATTTATCAGTAGCTTTAATTAGAAATCTTAAGTTAAAATTTACTTGGAATATGGAATTAAGTAAACTTTACTTTAGTTAAGTGAAAGTAACAAAAAAAATAAGTAGCTTGGCTAGTAAAAGGTTGAGTAATATCGATTTAGTTGTAATTTCCTTTGCATTATATTTCACTCAAACAATTTTATTGAATCATACCAGTCATTTATAGTATGTGTTTTACTTAGCGTATTTAAGTAATTTATACTTCATCATGTCAGATGTTAAGCATGATGTGAATGCAAAGACCTCAATACTTGGTAGACAATACAAAATTACGGTAACATTTGATGGATCGTTTTTGTGTTTGAATGTGTCATTTTGAGCAGAAAATTTCCTCAAAATGTCACAAAATGGCAAGTTACTAATCCTGACAACAAAAGCAATGATAAAACAGTGTAAATAGAGCTGGAAACATTAATTATTCAAGGTCCAGTGCATGATGGGAACCCCAGTATCAGAGAAGTTGGGTAATTTTTACTTTATTTTATTGAGTTTATATTTATGCTTTCATTTCTACTCGCTTGAACTAAGAGTTTTTTTTATTCTTGCCTGAACTAACTTTTTCTTGTAAATTAAATTGGGGTTTTTTTCAGTAGTATTTATCTTTTCCAAAAAATATTTTTTTTCAGTGTTCTTAATGATAATGTTACAGTATGGTGTCGTAACAGCAATATTAAAATTCTAGATATAATAATTCATATTCAGCAATCAGCACTGATATTAAATAGCTGAATTTTCTGTTAAGCACTGGCTAGGTTTTGCAGCAGAGGAAATATGGCGTCAAAACCTGAAATGTGATCTTGTTTAGTGATTTATCATCTGCCACACTCCTGCGTTAATACAATACACCGCAATTCACTAATCAATTGATTCAGAACAGACAAACACCATCTATTATAATTATAAGCTTATTGAAGAACTGCCACGGCTAATGTTCAGAGATGAACAGTTTGTCTTAGAATGTGTTGGCCCACAAAAAATCCTATCAGAGCAGGTGGTGCTTTTTCTCAAAGCATACACTCATAGAGTTTTATAATTAATAAAGCGGATGGCGGGTAGATAATGTGTATTGCTGAGTGCCAATGAGGCCAAAAAGCTCAATTCTGCTGATAAACTGAGTGTTTAAAGACCATCCATTTTCCAAACTGCTTGTCTTATATGGTAGGGATGCTGATTTATGTTTGAAAGTTAAAAAAAAATCAAACTTGGCAACTTACAAATGCAATAGTATATATGAGGAATTAGTATTAGTTATTAGCCTGCAGGGACAAATCACATTGAATTTTCATAAATACAGTGTGGCGACTGTTAGACTGGAAAATAGGGAGGGAAATCTGTTGTTAAGATGTGTTGCCCATCCCTAACCATAAAATGGCGTTGTTGGATGTCTTGGAAACATGGGATGCTGATCAAATGCTACTAGTTAGAATAAAGAAATACATCAACTAAACTAAAGTGAAGAAGTATTTATAGAAAAATCAACGATGACTGTCCCTCAAAGCTATTTTATTCTCATCTCTACTTGAGGTGCTAATTGTTTTTAGAGCTGTTTATTTTCATTTGGGAATACAAGTACAACATCCATTATTCATTTCCTCCAAGTGCAGTCATAAACAAATATAGATTGCACATTAACAATGCATAATGTCCTAGATTCGAAAAAATCGTAAACATGGCTTCCCACAACTTTCTTTTAGTCATCTTTGGAGGGAAAAGAACTGATGGTTTCATCTGACCTTGTTGGCAGGGTCATGGTGACAATGGCAACCTCCAAGCAGGTGTTCCAATCAGGTCTGCTTAATACACTGATAAAGTGGAAAAGGCTGGGTAAAATAGAAAGGTTTTGCACGTACAATATCCAATTCACTGAGGCACATCACATCATTGCAGACATCGAGTTCAGTTAATGAAAAGTGAATTATTCAAATGAATGATTCATCTTTATTATTCATTTTTTACATTAATTATGTTATGAATCTGGTCAAGATATGGCACATGGGGGTTTGACATTAACAAGTAATGCCTGTCATGATTTATATAGATATTTAATCTAAAGACAACCACAATAGTCTTTTTTCAATTGTAATTTCACTGAATCATTTATCTCATTTCAGGATGCAAAAATATGTCATGGTGCGGTTCTACAGATCCAGAAAACTGATGCCATTGTGGACAGGGAAGAGTTGTGGCTAAGGTCCTGTAGTCATACATCAAAGGTTTGGTCATTCAGTCACATGCTATTAAACTGATTTATAGTGGAGTTGTATCAAATGCTCTGAATCTTTTAAATGGGCCGTTTTTCATCAGAAAGTATGAGCTGCAGCTTTCAAAATGTGCAAATGTAACTATTTTTTTTTACATACACTATCGGTCAAAAAGTTTAAGGTTGGTAAGATTTTTTATGTTTTTAAAAGAAGTCTCTTCTGCTCACTAAGGCTGCATTTTTTTTGATAAAAAATACACAAAAAACACAGTAATATTGTGAAATATTATGACAATTTAAAATGACTTTTTTATGTTAATATATATTAAAATGTAATTTATTCCTCTGAAAAAAAGCTGAATTTTCAGCATCATTACTCCAGTCTTCAGTGTCACATGATCCTTCACAAATCACTCTAATATGATGATTTTATGCTCCAAAAACATGTATGATTATTATCCATGTTGAAAACAGTTTTTTTTCAGGATTCTTTGATGAATAGAAAGTTCAAAGAACAGCTTTTATTTAATTAGAATCTTTTCTAACATTATAAATGTCTTTACTGTAACTTTTCATCAATGTAACTCATCCTTGATGAATAGAAGTATTGATTTCTTATTTATTTCCCCCCAAAATGAAATACAAATTCTTACTGACCCCAAACTTTTTAAAGGGTAGTGTTTAATATAACAAAAGCTTTCCATTTCAGATAAAAGCTGTTCTTTTGAACTTTCTATTCATCAAAGAATCATGAAATAAATATGTAAAAAACTGTTTTCAACATGGATAATAATCATACATGTTTTTGGAGCATAAAATCATCATATTAGAGTGATTTGTGAAGGATCATTCAGAAAATTCAGCTTTTTTCAGAGGAATAAATTACATTTTAATATATATTAACATAAAAAAGTCATTTTAAATTGTCATAATATTTCCCAATATTACTGTGTTTTTTCTGTATTTTTTATCAAAAAATTGCAGCCTTGGTGAGCAGAAGAGACTTCTTTTAAAAACATAAAAAATCTTACCGACCTTAACCTTTTGACCGGTAGTGTATATATTCTTGGCTCCATTTACATGCATATTGATTTATTAATATGTGTATCACAGCATTTCAAGTTTATTAAATGAAATCAGCGCAGCATTTTTGATTGCACATTCGACAGACATTTCCTTTGATTCTGATGTTGTCTCAAACTGTATATCAGCCCCAGCGGGTCCATTTGGCACAGCTAACATATTGAAATCTCAATGCTGAGTGTCCGCTCAGAGGACAGTAAAGGGACTTTTCTGGAAGCTAACAACCTTCCGGCTTTTAGCTGCCTGCCGCCATCAGCATAATTAGGTTGAGCGGCAGCATTTGACCCCCCCATTCGTATGTCCTTGGGAGAACTGATGGTTACAGATATTGACAAACAGAGAGATTGCTTTAGGGGTGGCGAGGGTGAGAAAAGAGAGGAAAGGGTGTTCGGAAGAGATGACACTAACGGAGCTTATAGATTCATTGATGTTCCACCATTCATGAAACCTCTTACCTTTTAAAGCCGGCTCAAGTGTTCTGCGTGAGCAAAGCCTTCAAGTCCATATAGTCCTAATTTTAGTTTCTCGCTTCATCACATTCGGCTATTTACTGTAGCAGTTTTAATGATCCGTGGTGCACTGCTAAATGCTATGTACATTGTATTTTTATGCATGTGGCATCAATGATGTGATCTGCATTAGCCTACCATCGCTACTTTTTAAATCGTGTATCTTTTTAGGACAAAAGCCGTATTGATTAAGTAGCTGGATAGTGTTATGAAGCTTCAGTGTTTAAGCAACGAAGCACAATATTTAAGCAATGAAGATGAATATAAAGCATTCTTTGTTGGGTGTCTAGAACCAAAATTTGTATTGATTCTTTTAGTCAAGTCACCTTTATTTTTATAGCACTTAATACAATAGAGATTGTTTGTGTGGCTTTACAGTGATGAAATTATACAACGTTCAGTGATGCAAACCTTATCAAATTTGAGACATACAAATTCTGCTGTAAAGCAGCTCTAAAAAAGACAGTTTAGTGTTTAATCATTTCAGTTCATTTTAATAACTATGTACAGTTCATCAGTTATGAAATGAGTGTGATTTTAAAGCAGCTCTACAGAAGACAATAGCATTGTTATTCATTTTGTGTTGGTTTATTGTTGTTTCAGTAAAAGTGTTTCGTCAATTATGAAATCAAGTTGAATCCGCTATAAAGCAGTGACTCAATTGAACTAGTCTGAATCATCGACATACAGGTTATCAGGTAATGCCACACTCTCAGAAAAAAGGTACAAAAGCTGTCACAGGGGCTGTACCTTTTCATTGGTACATATTAGCACCTAAAATGTACATATCAACACTTAAATTGTACATATTAGCACCTAAAATGTATATATTAGTACCTAAAATGTACATATCAACCCTTAAAATGTACATATTAGCACCTAAAATGTATATATTAGTACCTAAAATGTACATATCAACACTTAAAATGTACATATTTGCACCTAAAATGTACATAATAGTACCTAAAATGTACATATTAGCACCTAAAATGTACATATCAACACTTAAAATGTATGTATTAGCACCTAAAATGTATAAATTAGTACCAAAATGTACATATCAGCACTTAAAATGTACATATTAGCCCTTAAAATGTACATATTAGCACCTAAAATGTACAGATTAGTACCAAAAATTTACATATCAACACTTAAAATGTACATATTAGCACTTACAATGTACATATTAGCACCTAAAATGTACAAATTGGTACCAAAAATGGACATATCAACACTTAAAATGTACATATTAGCACCTAAAATGTACATAACAGTACCTAAAATGTACATTTTAGCACCTAAAATGTACATATTAGCACCTAAAATGTACATATTGACACCTAAAATGTACATATTAGCACCTAAAATGTACATATTGACACCTAAAATGTACATATTAGCACCTAAAATGTACATATTAGCACCTAAAATGGACATATTAGTACCTAAAATGGACAAAAGTTTACCTTTTGAAAAGGTACAGCCCCAGTGACAGCTTTCGTACCTTTTTTCTGAGAGTGCAGCGTGAATGACTAACTCGTTCAATTGAATCGGGCGGGTTGGTTCTCCATGCACATCTTGTGTGCAGAACCATTCGAATTTAAATGAATTGTTCTCCCAACTTTTTGAGGATAAATTATTATAAATTAAGAAGTTTTATTTTGCATCTGTAAGCTGGGTATTTGAGCAGTGGGTGGGACTGTGGGATAACTTTTAATCCCATTGGCTAGTGCTCATCAAATCAGCACAAACCCCACCCTATATCCAATTTCATTGGTCAACTCAATTATGCAGTCACCTGGCAACAAAAGTTCAGACTTCAGAAAAAGCATGAATGGATCTGATAGAATCTATAATAATTTGCTATAGTACTATACTGAAGCTTATGGTTAGGCTTTAGGGTATGGTAGAATTTGTTTCAGTGATGTGTGGACTGTGATTGACCTGACCAATAAAATATCTGTAAATGGTATGTGAACATATTCAACACATTCTCATCCTTTGGCGTCATATAGGTGACGCCAAATGACATTCGTCGAAATACTACGCACATGGCACCTTTTAGCGTAAAAAATAACACGCACTATTATGGGTAAGTTTAGGTCTGGGGTAGGGTCTGCGTCTCATATTGACGCTAAAGGATGGTAGTCACCTTTATGAAGTCTTGGGTTCTGCCTGTTATATTGACGGTATAGGGTGCCATGTGCATAGTATTTCAACGAAATGTCATATGGCGTCACCTATATTCGGGCTCAAATATTCCATCTGGCTTTATTTAATAGATCGCACACAAGATACAAGTGAAACTTTCAGCCTAGCTATTGATTCTATAGAGTAATTTGAAGCTTCAATGTCATTTTTTGAGTAGCTTGCCCGCCCGTCTTGGTACTGTAGATGCTTTTATTCAAAGTGACATGCAGTGCATTTAAGGTAGACATTGTATTAGTTCATCCATTCACTGGAATTCAAGCCCATGACCTTGGAATTGCTATAGCTATGTTGTATAGTCTGGATGACAAATGCTTTTCTTATGTTAAAAAAATAAATAAGTAATACCATGCCAACACAGCTTCTAAACTGACACAGTATATTACTGTTCGTTTCCAAGCCATATTTCTTGGCCCTTCTTTGGGTTAACCTCTCTCCATATCATATCACGACTAAGTCCCGGAGTCAGTACCTTCTAAATGTTTAACTCACAGTGCCTAGGGCTATTGGCACATTGAAGCAGAAATGTAAAACAGTCTTGGAACAGCAGTGGCACAGCAGATTTTTGCTGAAATTCAAATTCCCTAATCCCAAAATGGCCTAATTATGGGCTATGGCTTGTGAAAGCAGAGGAAAAGCTCCTATTCTTATCTCCTACTTATTTTGACAAGCCTCCTCAGGTTAGTGTCTGCGGTTGTGGATGCTGTTCTGATAAGTAGATTTTCCTGCGGATTGAATGCACTGGTGTGATGATGCAATATGTTAAATTGCATATATATGCAAATGGAGCATTTTCCGTTTAAGCTGATATGTGTGCATATCTCAGACCAGAAGAAATGCATATCTTGGCTGTGATACCTTAGGCTTCACAAATAGGCTGCGTTATTATACAGCCGTCCAGAAGCAATAGACATTTTCATCCGCAACCGCACTCTTTATGAAGTTCACAAATAATGTATGACAAACCGTGGTGACAAAGCATCCAATTTGCATAAATATCCCTCTCGGAGTTGAGGCAGACTGATTGCCAAGATACATTCAGATAAGTCCTTAATAAGGGTTTCACGTTTGTTTTTGATTAGCATCAGCACTAAGGGAAAGGCAAGATAATAATTCACGGACAGGAAAAAAAAAAAACCAAGCCGCCCCCCTTTTGGTTTCAGAATCATGCGAACATCATTAAGAATTTTCTAACATGCCTTTCTGTTAGGTTGACTTGAGCCATTCTCAATTGTATAATAACCTCAGTGTTGAATCGCTATGCTGATCCTCATCGAATGCTCGCCTTCAAAAGATTCTCTCTGTCTTTTTAAAGCTTTTTTCATATTTTAATTGCAAGCCACATTGATGTCAAGGTGAACAGACAATCACTTTTTATTTCTTTTCATGGCCAAGCTCTTTTTGATTTCTTTCTCGTAGCCATTTCTGCATGTGGCTACAAGAAGTTTTCATCAATAAATGCCATTATATAAAAATGCATGATGGGTATCATGGGATTCAAATGGGCCCTTGATTTTTTGAGCACTTCCTTTTTGACCCGAGTCTTTAAACTTTTATGAATGCCAGCAAATCCAGTCATGCACTTTCTATATCCTTTTATATGTTTTTTACCCTCTGTGCCATAAACTATGCGTGCACGACCCCTTTGGGAAGAAAATATTTGCCGTACATAACGGTGAGTTATGACTATGTCTGAGATTTACAATGTGCAGGGTTGCACTGATTCAATGAATTCCACATACTGTATAGTTGTTGCCTGAATAAATGCGACATAATTGATGCGCTCCACCATATATTATGCAGCAACCGTCAACATGTGAAATCAACTGAGAAAAATAATAAAGAGTTGCTATATATAAAGGGCCGGGGGTGAGTGTGTGTGAGCGAGAGAGCTGAGAAGTGAAAGAGAAAATGATTTCTTCCTCTTTTTTGCAGGGGTCACCAGAGAGCGCTCCAGAAGTACAGGCAGATGGCTCACACCCTACACGCTCAAAACACTGTGACAATCCCCAACAGCTCCTCTGAGAGAAGGGTAATTAAATACCGAATTTAATCAGATTCTTCAAATTAAAGTCCAGCTGGGCAGATCTCCCAAACTCCCCTGCTGTTCCCTGTCCCGTAGCCGTTTTTTGTGGCTGGCTTAGGAGTAAACCAGAGTCTCACAAAAACACATGGGCTTTGAGCACTGCATGGTGAGAAAACCTTGGAGTGATAATTAGCGATAAAGTATTCAACTCACAGCTCTGACAGGGTGATGGAGAACCATTGGCCCATGAGAGCTTTCTCAGAACTTGACCTCACAACAAGGATGACAAAATGAATTCATTCTCATGTGAAATTTGATGTGTTTCTGGATTAAAAACAAAACAAAAAAACACGGTAACACTTTGGAGTAAGGTTTCATTAGTGAACTACATTAGGACTACATGATTTAATAATGAGCAATAAATCTACAGCATTTATTTATTTAATAACATTTACTAATACAGACTATTTTTTCACTGTCAGTTCATGTAAGTTAATACTTGAACTAATGTTAAAGGAGTAGTTCACTTTTAAAAAAAACTTGCTGATAATTTACTCATCCCCATGTCATCCAAGATGTCCATGTCTTTCTTTCTTTAGTCGAAAAGAAATTAAGGTTTTTGATGAAAACATTCCAGGATTTTTCTTCATATAATGCATTTTAATGGGAACCAAAAGAGAGTTTCAGTGCAAACTGTTCAAAGGGCAGTTTAAATTTAAATGATTTCAGACGATAAATAAGGGTCTTATCAAGCTAAAAGATCGTCGTTTAAAAAACAAAACAAAAACAAAGTTTAAGTTTTATAAGCTCAAAAGCTCGCCTTGCTCTGTTCTGTATGCACGTTCGTGACTTCTCCTGGTTCGATCTCAGTTCATCAAAATGAGTCGAATCTTTCTAGTCATTTGGTTCATTCAACGAACGAAATGAACGAACTGACTCAGAAAAAGATTTGTTCATTTTGATGAACGAGTTCGAACAGGAGAGTCACGAACGTGCATCACAGAACAGAGCAAGGCGAGCTTTTGAGCTTTGGACCTTGAACCGTTTGGTTCCCATTGAAGTCCATTATATGTAGAAAAATCCTGGATTTTCATCAAAAACCTTAATTTCTTTTCGACTGAAGAAAGAATGACATGGATATCTTGGATGACATGGGGTGAGTAAATTATCAGCAAAAGTTTTTTTAAAAAGTGAACTACTACTTTAAAGTTCCTGTTATGCTTTTTTGAATATTATCTTTCATGCAGTGTGTAATATAGCTGTTTGTGAAGTTTTAAAGATTAAAGCCCACAACAAATAGTTATTGTCTATAAGCAATTACATTCTCACTTCCTGTTACATTACTTATTTAATAAGTTTGCATAATGCCAGCCTATGGTCTTCATTGGCTGCCTGTGAATGACGTCTACTTTGACCTACAAACTTAGTTGTAGCTGAGGCCTGCAAGAGTTTGGTTTGTGTGCTCGACATGTCAAGAAAACGCTGTTTTTTACCCTGCGAATCCACTTAACATGCATTTTAAAAGGACATGGAATTGATACGGTATAACTGAAAGCATTGTTCATATCACTGTGCATCAAGACCTTCAGAGCCTTCTGGGTCGTCGGACCAATCAGAGCAGAGTAAGCTCTCGGTTAGGAGGGGTTTAGAGAGACTGAATCTTCAAACAAACCACAGAAACCGAAAATTCTCAAGCCAGCAAATTTTACCATTCATATTTTTACATGTAATATTGTAGTGTTTATTATAAATGATTTATCTGTGCACTTCATTACTTATAATCTTTAAAAACTATTACTAGAGGGCATGGCTGTGAGTTCCGAAGTTATAAGGTCCCTTTGTAGGACAACTCGGAAGTTAGCGGTGCATGGGTTCCTCCAATCGAAAAGCTATGCATTTTCCCATAGACTTTTAAAATCGCAAAATATGAGATCTGTGTTTAACAAAGAGTTGTGACCCTTACACGTTTTGTCTATCAAGATAATCTTTACAAGTTAATCCAAAATGTATACATTTTGAAACCTATATAAAGTTTAAAAAACCACAAGCAGGTTATAACTGGAGTGTTTTATGTCATAGATCAACACGTGTAAATATTTAGAAGCTTTGTTAACCACAGACCTTATCTCAAAAACCCATTCAAAAAACCCATAGACTTTAGGGCGAGGGAACCGGAAGTGCTAAAATGCTAACTCACTTCTGCGTTTTGGCCCACAAAGTGACGTTATAACTTCAGCACTCTATTGGGCTCTGTCACATTTCTGGCCCGCCTCTCAGAAACCTGTCAGTGTCACTGACAGCCTCAATGCTGACAGCCAACAAATATGGTGTTAAGGTGCATTTTTGGTTGCGCTCCTCACATCCTCTTTCCTAAGCCGAAACAACCTCATCCCTGTGCCCGCTGGCTCGAATTCCTACATTTCGGAGGAGGAATGACAACTAGTTTGCGTCTGTGTGCATGGGTGAACTTGACTATCAGCCACCTCATCTTGATTCATGGGAGGCTCTTATAAATATGGAGTGATTCCTTCCGGAAAATTTGGATAGGATTATCTAAATTATTAGATGGTCGCTTAGGATAGTGACCATCGGTTGTACACTACTTTTCAAAATGCATTCTGGGATACATTGAGTGGACTATATAGGGTATAATAATCATCACTATACATTCGGACAGCACTACAAAATGGCGAGCTCACTATATAGTCCACTATATAGTGAGTAGTTGGAGATTTCGGACACGGCGATTGTAAACTGGTATCAAGTCTGCCTCTATTTTGTTAGCAACGCCCAACCTCCAACGATCCAATCAATTCCGGAAGGATGAAATCAAGCCCCGCCCTACATTTTTTCTAATTTCAGAAGCCGTTTCACTAGGATACACATCACAATAAGGAAAAAAGGACAATCTCAACTTCCGTTTCATGGCGACTTTAACTGTTCTATTTCATCAGAAGCGATCTTAAAACAGGGCTTTAAGTGTAAAATACTGAACTTGTCCTTTAAATGTGTTTCCTGTGGTAACATACAAATAAACTGTTTTTTTAATTAGTCAAAATAATAAACATTAGGATATACCAGTGAAAGAAAGGTCAGCTCGAGTAAGAATATCACTGTAAGGTAACAACTGCACAGTGATTTATAAAAGATGATACATACAGTTTCTGTCATGAAAGGGGAGTTGCCAGCCCCATGGATAATGCATGACAGCTTGGCTAACTTTCAGCACCTTGGAGAGCAGCCGCGTCTGAGGCCAGACTGTGAAGCAGGGATAGAAGCTATGGCTTTTCTGACAGGATTACTGAATATAGCTGTACAGTGTTTTAACTGAACTGTCGGACAGCAAGTGGGACATTCGAGGACCACAGGAAATCTGAGAAGCACAGAATATGCCTTGTAAACCTCCTGTCTACATTGCAGGGCAATTTCGACTCTCCCGTCTCCCAGTGAAGAGTGCATGGCTGAATGACAATGCAATGTCTATTGAGTTCAGCTGACGGTGATATAAAGCGATGTCCCGAAATCCTTTGGTTCATGAAATTAGATGGAAATAAATATTGATATGATATGTCAGTATACAAATAAAGAGCTGTCCCTATACAGAAGCGGACAATTAGGCAATATCTCACAGTGCTGTTGCACTGAAATGGTATATGCTGGCCGTTATAACTAATAAAAAAACTGAAAGCCTGGCTGGAACAGTAGATAGGAGTGGAATGGAGCGACAAAGATTTCCCGCTCAAAGGATCCTATAATCACTGCTCCAGCTTCCAGTCTGAAATATTCATTTTCAATATGACTAACCAGAGAATGTGAAACTCTTATTGATCTTCATACTGCTTTTGTACCTTTTTGTACCATTTTAAACAAATAATCTGGTTGATAGCTAAACATATGAAGTGGTGTAACTAGCATAATGAACAATGGCAAAAAAAAATTCATGACTTTTGAGTAAAGGCATTTATCAAGACGTTTTTAGTTACTTTAGTGACCTTTTCATAAAAAGATCAAACTATTATATATATATATATATATATATATATATATATATATATATATATATATATATATATATATATATATATATATATATATATATATATATATTTATATATACATATATATATATATATATATATATATATATATATATATATATATATATATATACATATATATATATATATACATATATATATATATATATATACATATATATATATATATATATATATATATATATACATATATATATATATATATATATATATATATATTTTTTTTTTTTTTTTTTTGCAGGGCTTAATGTAAATATTAATGTATATATTAAATATTAATGCTTAATGTATATATACTGTTTATATTTATATAAATATATATATATATATATATATATATATATATACATATATATATTTTTTTGCAGGGCTTAATGTAAATATTATTGTATATATTAAATATTAATGCTTAATGTATATATATATATATATATATATATATATATATATATATATATATATATACATACATACATACATACATACATATATGTATGTATGTATGTATGTATATATAAATATATATATATATATATATATATATAGTATGTATATGTATATATATATATATATATATATATATATATATATATATATATAATGAAGTCATTTATTTCTTTTTTGCAGGGCTTAATGTATATATATATATATATATATATATATATATATATATATATATATATATATATATATATATATATATATACATATACATTAAGCCCTGCAAAAAAGAAATAAATGACTTCATTTTCATTATAGAGAAGTTTTGTTTTTTTTAATCATTAATTCAGACAAAAAAGAAAAGAAAAATCGTCACGCCATCGACCCTACTAAATATGCATACTTGGAACGCCGCTTTGACCAATCAGATTACAGGACCGGAACTAACTGTTTTAGAAAGACACACCGAGAAGAACAGTCTTCTGCTTCAGCTTCCAGTAACCAATCCTCGTCTTTCTTCGGGAGTCGTACAGCACCACGTTAGGCGGTTCAGGATCTAGAGGGCAGGGCTTTGATTTCTCAACTAATTCCTTTGGCAAAACACGAAACGCTCTTATGCACAACTTCCTGAATAGAGAAGCGGACCGCGCTGAATGTGATTGAAGCGAGTGACTTTGTAGATGCGCGCGCGAGAGAGAGCGAGCCGCCGTACAGCAAAGGAACTGAACGAGCACGAGCGTCTGAAAGTGCCTCCGTTTGGGATTAACTTGAGAATGTAAAGAGAATGTAAAGGACACCACAGAGAGCAGAAGTGTGCGCGGATTGTGGGCTGTCCGAAATGTCCCACGAAACAGGCACAAGATTCGTCGCCGGTCATTAAAATCGCCTTGGTCACTCGTAATTATTTTGGTTTGTCAAGTTAGTGTAATTCCTTCCTTGACGCTCAATTTTGTCCGCCATTCCGTGTTGCTCTAATTGCGCATTTGGACATGTGGAGACTGCGAGGAACGTGCCGTTTAGGGATGTTGTGTTTGACTTTATCAGCGCTTCTCATCCAACCCATCAGCTGTCATCCCGGTAAGAGAGGCCTTTGTGTTTGTGCTTAATATTTCATAATCGGAACGGTGATTGTGGGAGATTTCTCTGCAAAAAGTTATGTTCAATGGGCAGGTGCATTCGTGTCGATCACGCCGAAGATCATAAGGCATTAAGAGTGATTGTGTTTAGGGCAAATATGTGCATTGCAAAGCAAAAGGATCATAACTGTAGCTGATAATTCACTGTTTTTTAAAGGTGCACATATGATTGAAGGGTAGTATCGCAGTGCTTTGTGACAGAAGTAACGTTAAAGGCTTTAGTAATAGGCTATAGCTCGTCTCTCACGGACTTGATTGTTCCCAAGGTGATGTCATCCAGGCTATGATGAATGGTATCCAGAAACTCATTGACTTCTATCAATTAAATGTTTTATTTGCTTTTTTATTTTATTTATAATGATGCAATTTGTTTGCATTCTTTTTTTATTTAACTATTTTATTTCTTTCAATTCATTGAATCTTACATTATATTTTATTTCTGTCTTTTTATATCAGACTGTAAGATTAGCGTTCAGTAGCCTGCATGTCTTGTATTCTTGTGCAAATGAAATTAATCTGATTTGTAGAAAAATGCATTTAAGTTTTTAAGAAGTTCATCCAGTTTGTGAACAGATGCATTGCAGATGTTTTTATTTTTACAACAGCATCTTTGTTTTTTATCAATTTCATCACCTGCAAATTCTCTCATGTTATATTTAGTACCACTTAGATTGTTCAACTTGTTTAATTGATACCTTAAATTAAGTCTGTTTTAGTCAGTTGAATATATAAGCACAAGTTCGTGATCTTAGATGGTTTAAGCTGGTCTCTTAACTAGGCTAAGTTGTTTTTTAGCTGCCAGTCTGACCATGTGCTTAGACCAACAAACCATCTTAGGCTGTTTTAAGCATGTAAATAGTTGCTGCGTTCAAATGTTTGTGACATATTGAGTGTAAATCTTTAGTTACCATGTTGTATCAATTGGTTTTCCTAACCAGGGTTGTAACCATCATTGAAGGGGACTATTGAATATTTAGATTGACCAATTTAGTTAACCAATATTACATGTATTTGATGCCCATGAATATGCGCTTTCATTATATTCCATAATTATCTCTGGATATATGATTTGTGAATATGATTTTAATTGCATTATCATCATTACCGTTGTACTGAATCATGTTACCAATTACAGCAAAGAGATAAGTTGTAACAGGCAATTCTTTTTGAAGTTCACAGATGCCAAATTTCCCTTTTAATCTGTTGCTCTTGGACACTCTTGACATCATGTGAGCTTAATGAGCATAGCAAAGGGCATCCTAAGCAATAAGTCTGACTGGAAATGTAACCTAACAAATTGAACAAACAGACCTTTTCACCATTGCCTTAACAGCACTGAAATGTAGGCATGGAAATGTGTTGATCCTTTATTACTCTTATATAATAGCCTGTGTGGGTGAGCAGATGAACGGAACATGGCGGACATCGCAATTCAGTGTTTCCTTTTCCTGTCCCAGCCCTCATTAGCTTTTGTTATACAGAACCTCGCCTTTGTACACTGACAGATCCTGTCCTTGTACTTCTATTAGTGGTCTCAGATTCTATAGAAATTGAGATGGTCTGGTTAAATTGCACGTTTAGATAACCTCTAATGGGAACAGCCTGTTACATCAGCTTGCGTAATATTTTGAGAGAAGTTACATTTGACATCAAAATCAGAACAGATGTTTTATTCTCATTGAAGACAGGCTGGCCACTGGGTATCACAGCATTCAGTGTTCAAACTTTCTGGCCCAAAGGCCGTTCCCATTGTCTTCACCTAAGCTTCTCAGAAATGAAAGGGCACTTCATTATTTGTTTCAGGAAGGGTTGGGGCTTCCGAATAAAATTATTTTTGCTTCTGAATTTGTGTGGCTCTGATTTTGCTTGCATTGTGGAGACCAAACATGTATAGCTGCTTAAAACATACTATATAATGTCTTGATGAAAATGTTAAAAAAGCAGAATATCAATAAAAGTCGTGTAGTAATTGATTATATTTAATCTGGATTAGTTTTTCACGAGTACTTAAAGGAGAATTCCGGTCAATTTTAACATTGAGCTCAATTTTTTGTACTTTTTGGGTGCTGTCAGTACAGACAAAACAAAAAAATCTGTGTTGCCTACACCGTGTTTTCGTTTTTTTTTCAATTCGCACCCTGTTGACTTCAATGGGGCATGTTTTAAACCTGCTTTTAGTCTTTTAACATCCTTGATTTGTCATTATGAGTGCACAGCCATGTGAGTCGTGTTATTAAGAGTGACCGTGACCTATCAGACTGCAGTAGATGTGAAATATATGAATAAAAATGATGTTAATTCAGCCAGCTCACATACCTCTATTTGCTTCCTGTTTTCAGTCGAAGCCCACAGTAGTCGATTGTCGATCTCAGCGCGCGATCATTAGTGAATGTCATCTCAAACCTCCTCCTTGTGTTCAACATCTGATTCGAATGAACTATCCATTTGAGCTGATATTCTCAGAACACCACACAGTGGTAGGTTTGAGATGATAGTCACCAATAATCGTGCGTGAGACCCGACAATCAACTACTGTGGGCTTCGACCAAAACCAGGAAGCAAATACAGGTATGTGAGCTAGCTGAATTAACATCATTTGTATTCATATCTTTCACATCTACTGCAGTCAGATTGACCATGGTCACTCTTAATAACAAGACTCACATGGCTGTGCACTCGTAATGACAAATCAAGGATGTTAAGAGGCTAAAAGCAGGTTTGAACATGCCCCATTCAAGTCGACAGGGTGCGAATTTTAAAAGACGATAACACGGTGTAGGCAACACTGATTTTTGTTGTTTTTGTCTGTACTGACAGCACTCAAAATGTACAAAAAAATAAGCTCAATGTTAAAATTGATCGTAGTTCTCCTTTAATTGTTTTACAATATGTTGTATAATGCTCTTAATACAGTTACTCATTTATTAAATGATTTCATATTTGTACAATGCCAGAAAATTATTAATAATTCTCCATATTTTATCTGTTAATTTTTCCTTTCTAAAAAAGCCTATTGCTTAATGCTTATACAGTAGTTGGCCAATGAAACTGAAACACTGGCCAATATAGTGTTGGAGGATTTATGCCTTTATATCCATGGCCTGTTGGCCAATCTTCTCTAATTTTACATTCCATCAGTAAGACCAGAGTGTGAAGGTTGAATTAGCTGAGAAATAGCACAGCTGTTCATAAAATATTGCAATCCACACAGCATAATGTGTGGCATATCAGAGCTCAAAAGAGGATAAATTGTTGGTGCATGTCTCACTGACTCATCATCTGTGACCAGGACAGCAAGTCTCTGTGGTGTATCAAGAGCTATGGGTAAAATCGGCATACACCATGTAGGATGAACTTCATCCAATAGGAGTTACTGTTGATGCAAGAGGAAGCTTTCTGTCCAGGTACTAAGCAATGTTGTATCCTAAAAACACCAAACTCGCTGCAAAATTAAACACACTCTTCGACTCTCTGGTTTCCACCAAAACGGTTCGTCAGGAGCTGTTCGTGGTCGTGCCAAACCAATGCCAAATTGTTCAATAGTGCCAACAGTGCAAATCCTGTGGATAATGTGAAACATGTATTGTTCTCTGATGGGTCCACCTTGACTGTCTTTCCCACATCCATGGGAGTTACAGATGTGGAGAAGCCCCAAAGAGGCTTAACACCCGACTGTTGCTGTCCAGAGTGAAGCACGGGGTGGATCAGTGATGGTTTGGGCTGCTATCATGGCATTTCTTTACTGTGCTTGATTGGTGCATCCCTGTCAAGGACTAACAAACCATTCTGGAGGACTATATGCACCTAATGGTCAAACATTGATTGTACCATGTCGGGGGTGCAGTGTATCAGCATGATAATGCACCAATACACATAAAAAGACTGAATGGTTTGGTGGTTATGATGGAAGTTAAACAACTCCCATGACCTGCACTCACCAAATTTAAATATTTTTTAGTCACTTTTGGGTATTTTGGAGAAACAAGAAACATTTTCCTCCACCAGCATCACATAGTGACCTGTACACTGTTCTGCAAGAGGAATGAATCAATATCCCTCTGGCAATGACTTGAAGAACTTGTATCTGTCATTCCCAGGATGAATTGCCCCAAAAGGAGGCCCTACACCATACATTATTGTGGTCTAAAACCAGATGTTTCAGTTTCATTCTCCAACCCCTGTATGTTTGGGTATTCTTTTAGATTTGTGTACACACATACCAGCCACTAACTGTAATTAATTACATTGAAAACGGAGATGATTTGACCAATGAATTTACAGAAATCATTTCACTTATAAGGAATGTTTTCTCAACATTGCAACATTGCATATCTAATCAACTCCTGACAATCTCGTGTTAATTATAATAATAATTTTGAGATTGAGATTTTAAAGGTTGTATCAGCCATTTCAGGCCCGAAAATAAATGATCACATTCATCTAATATTTCCTAACGCTCTGTTAGCTGCCCACCCCATAAGCAGGGCGTCTCTGTAGGCAGCCTAGGTTATGAGATCTGCACACAAAAACAATTACACCAACCACTCAAAACCAAAATAAATAGTGTTCCAACCAATCACCGACATGGGTTCGTTGATAGACGCTGGCTTCCTCTTTAGCTCTGTCTATACGTGCAGCCTTACACGAGCGCAAAGCATCACAACCAACCCCCTGTCGGAGATTAATTGGTACACTATTTATGTTGGTTATAAGTGGTTGGTGTAATTGTTTTTGTAATTTTTGATTTCATCCAAAAATTTGCATGTCTGGTGTGTTTTAACAAGAACTAAAGTAGGCTAGGCTATGTCAGACAAGAAAATGGAGACTCAAAAATATTTATAGAAATTTTACGCGTTTAAACTCTTGGCCAAGCCCTGAAGGGCGCAGAGCCCTATTGTTTCCCTTCCGAATTATTTTAGGGCCCAAGCCCTGAAAGGGCGCAGAGCCCTATTGTTTTCCTTCCGATTATTTTTTTTTTTTTTTTTTTTTTTTCTTTTTTTTTTTTTTTTTTTTTTTTTTCTTTTTCTAGCGACTACTGCGGGCACTTTTGGGGCCCTTGACATGCTCGAAAACTCTTGAAACTTTGCACACGGGTCAGAACCCAGCGCCATCAGAGCCGGGCTGAAGCTGGTACCCGGGCGTGGCAGGGCGGCTCGTCAGCGCCCCCTGGAATGGGGTCCGAACACCTGGTCCATAACTCAAACACACTTGCATGTAATAATATGAAACTCGGTACACATGTCGATAGCAGAATTTCATCTATACCTCGCGTTCTTACTTTTACCCCAGCCCAACAGGAAGTCGGCTATTGAGGTTTTTTTGTAAAACACACGCAATGAACTTTTAAATACTCCTCCTAGAGCTCTGATCCAAATTCGACGAAACTCGGTCAGCGTGAAGTCAAGACATTGAGGATGAAAGTTTGTGTGGGGATTTTTGATATCTCGAACGGTTTGGCCGTGGCGAGGAAACGAAATTATGGCGAGAAACGTGAAACAGGAAGTGTGTCATAACTTCAGCATACATTAACTGATCTGGATGAAACTTCAGCAGTGCGTTCGCTGTAAGAGGACGATCACATGGATGTGACTATTGTGAGTCAAAGTTATAGCGCCACCAACTGGCAGCAGGAAGTGTGTCACTTTCAAAATGCTTTGAAATCACCCTCTTATTTTTACCCGATTTGCTTCAAACTTCATCTGTATAATGTAAATACACGGCAGATGAAGACCTATGAATGGATTCTTGATATCTTTGAAACTGTTGCCGTGGCGACGCATCAAACTTTACCATTCTTTTAGGATGCATTCTTTTAGGGATTCGAACATTTGTCCATAAATCAAACACACGTGCATGGATTAATATGAAACTCGGTACACTCATAGATCACATCAGGCCAAACAACTTTCGTGCTCTAAGTTTTACGACAGTTCAAACGGAAGTCGGGAATTATGTTTTTTTTTTTAAAATAAATGTCCTAGAAAAACATCAAATTACAACCCATGCTGTTACCAATCACCACCAAACTCGGTGTGCATGAAGTCAAGACATTGAGGATGCTAAATTCCGGACGGATTTGTGATATCTCGAACGGTTTGGCCGTGGCGGATTTTTTTGACTAAAAAAGGACACATAAAGTGTGTTATAACTTGGTTAGTTTTACTGACAGTTACAAAACTTGCCGTGTATATTGTTCTATTCAAGCCAAACAACTTTCTAATTAACAATAATAAGCTCAAACCCACAGAAAGTCAGATATTGTAGTTTGAATATGATCATGCTCTTTCTGAGCTTAGGCCTGTCACACAGTCTGTGTGTGTGTGTGTGTAGGGGGAGGGGGCTTAATCATTTCACTGTGTGTCTGGCCTGCTAAAGTAAATACATTTCTTAAGCCTGGTATTTTTAAAATAAGTTTTTATTTTTATTTTTTTATAAGTAAAGGCATATAACCTGTTTAATTGTAGTGCATTGACAATAGTTTTATATAATTAGTGTATTAATTAAATTAACTTGGTCCATAAATCAAAAAAGTAAGTAAATAAATCAAAAAGGAAGTGTGTTAAAACTTCTGCATACATTAACTGATCTTGATGAAACTTCAGCAGTGTGTTCGTTGTAAGAGGTCGATCACATAGATGTGAGTCAAATATATAGCGCCACCAACTGGCAGCAGAAAGTGTTTCACTTTCAAAATGCTTTGAAATCGCACTCTTACTTTTACCCGATTTGCTTCAAATGTAAACACACGCCAGATGAAGAGCTGTGAAAGCATTATTCAATATCTAAGATAATGTTGCCATAGCAACGCATCAAACTTTAACATTCCTTTTTTTGATGATTTTGAGTCTCTTAGCGGCTTTTGGGGCCCTTAACGGGTTTGAAAACTCTTGAAACTTTGCACACAGGTCAGATCCCACAGCCATCAGAGCCGGGCTGAAGATGGTACCCGGGTGTGGCAAGGGGGCTAGACAGCGCCCCCTGGAACGGGGTCCAAAAACTTGGTCCATAAATCAAACACGCTTGCATGTAATAATATGAAACTCAGTACACATGTTGATCTCATCGTTTCATATATTCATATATTCTCCTCAAGCCGGACAACTTTCTAATTTACACTCATGAGCTAGGACCCACAGAAAGTCAGATATTTTGGTTTGAAAATGTTGAGTGTCTCTCTGAGCCTACACTTCTGTATGGCAAGCCCTTTTAACATTTAAAAGCTAAGTTTGACTATTCGTAATTAACATTGTAGATATCAACAACGTCTTTCTAGTCGTAATTACATTTTGGATAGTTTGTATTATCATTTAAGATATCTGTAACGTAATTGTGACTAGTCGAAACGACAGATAGAGTATGGCAAGCCGTTTTAACATTTAATCATTTTAACCTACTAGTCTCTATTTTCATGCTACTAGTACTTATTTTTTAGATACTAGTATCTATTCCATTAAGTACTAGTACTTATTCATTAGCTACTAGTGCTTATTCTTTAGATACTAGTGCCTTTTCTTTAGATACTAGTGTTTATTCTTTAGGTACTAGTACCTTTTTAAAGATACTAGTACTTATTCATTAGAAACTAGTCCTTATTTATTAGATACTAGTACTTATTCATTAGATGCTAGTCCTTATTCATTACATACCAATGCTTATTAATTAGTTACTAGTACTTATTCATTAGATACTAGTACCTATTAAATAGATACTAGTACTTATTCATTAGACACTAGTACTTATTTCAATGGTGACTAGTAACTATTCTTTTGTTACTAGTCACATTTTTTCCGTTGACTTCTATGGTGATCTGTCATTCAGATATCAACTATTCAGTTCTGACTAGTATGTTAGTATGTATTCCAATGCAGGGGTTACGTTTTTGCACGTCGTGCAGAATAACCCTAAAGGCACCAAGGTGGCGGTGCCACCGGCTTTATATATTTGTGTGTAGTAGTAGTGTGTGTGAATATAGCTGCGAGGCAGCGATGGAGGGGCCAAAGCCGACGGTCCGCCATCCCCGTGCCTTTAGGCTTCAGCGCCGGGGTTGCAGGTGCCACCGGCTGGGCCCGGCGTGCGCTACTCGCAGCTATATTTATATATATTTTTGTATTTTTTTATAAGTAAAGGCATATAACCTGTTTAATTGTAGTGCATTGACAATAGTTTTATATAATTAGTGTATTAATTAAATTAACTTGGTCCATAAATCAAAAAAGTAAGTAAATAAATCAAAAAGGAAGTGTGTTAAAACTTCTGCATACATTAACTGATCTTGATGAAACTTCAGCAGTGTGTTCGTTGTAAGAGGTCGATCACATAGATGTGAGTCAAATATATAGCGCCACCAACTGGCAGCAGAAAGTGTTTCACTTTCAAAATGCTTTGAAATCGCACTCTTACTTTTACCCGATTTGCTTCAGAATGTAAACACACGCCAGATGAAGAGCTGTGAAAGCATTATTCAATATCTAAGATAATGTTGCCATAGCAACGCATCAAACTTTAACATTCCTTTTTTTTTGATGATTTTGAGTCTCTTAGCGGCTTTTGGGGCCCTTAATGGGTTTGAAAACTCTTGAAACTTTGCACACAGGTCAGATCCCACAGCCATCAAGCCGGGCTGAAGATGGTACCCGGGTGTGGCAAGGGGGCTAGACAGCGCCCCCTGGAACGGGGTCCAAAAACTTGGTCCATAAATCAAACACGCTTGCATGTAATAATATGAAACTCAGTACACATGTTGATCTCATCGTTTCATATATTCATATATTCTCCTCAAGCCGGACAACTTTCTAATTTACACTCATGAGCTAGGACCCACAGAAAGTCAGATATTTTGGTTTGAAAATGTTGAGTGTCTCTCTGAGCCTACACTTCTGTATGGCAAGCCCTTTTAACATTTAAAAGCTAAGTTTGACTATCGTAATTAACATTGTAGATATCAACAACGTCTTTCTAGTCGTAATTACATTTTGGATAGTTTGTATTATCATTTAAGATATCTGTAACGTAATTGTGACTAGTCGAAACGACAGATAGAGTATGGCAAACCGTTTTAACATTTAATCATTTTAACCTACTAGTCTCTATTTTCATGCTACTAGTACTTATTTTTAGATACTAGTATCTATTCCATTAAGTACTAGTACTTATTCATTAGCTACTAGTGCTTATTCTTTAGATACTAGTGCCTTTTCTTTAGATACTAGTGTTTATTCTTTAGGTACTAGTACCTTTTTAAAGATACTAGTACTTATTACATTAGAAACTAGTCCTTATTTATTAGATACTAGTACTTATTCATTAGATGCTAGTCCTTATTCATTACATACCAATGCTTATTAATTAGTTACTAGTACTTATTCATTAGATACTAGTACCTATTAAATAGATACTAGTACTTATTCATTAGACACTAGTACTTATTTCAATGGTGACTAGTAACTATTCTTTTGTTACTAGTCACATTTTCCATTGACTTCTATGGTGATCTGTCATTCAGATATCAACTATTCAGTTCTGACTAGTATGTTAGTATGTATTCCAATTGTGGAATACATACTAGTATGTATTCCAAAGCAGGGGTTCGGGTCTTTGCACGTCGATGCAGAATAACCCTAAAGGCACCAAGGTGGCGGATGCCACCGGCTTATGTGTGTGTGTGTGTGTGTGTGTGTGTGTGTGTGTGTGTGTGTGTGTGTGTGTGTGTGGATGCTAGCTGCGAGCAGCGATGGAGGGCCAAAGCCGACGGTCCCGCCGTCCCGGTGCCTTTAGGTAACTGGGAGGCACCGGGATCTGCGATGCCACCGGCTTGGCACGGGCGTGTCTCGCGGCTAGGGCTAGGGCCCAAGCCCTGGAAGGGCGCGGAGCACCTATTGTTTTCCTTCCGATTATTTTTTTAGGGCCCAAGCCCTGAAAGGGCGCAGAGCCCTATTGTTTTCCTTCCGATTATTTTTTTTTTTTTTTTTTTTTCTTTTTTTTTTTTTTTTTTCTTTTTTTTTTTTCTAGCGACTATTCGGGCACTTTTGAGGCCCTTAACATGCTCGAAAACTCTTGAAACTTTGCACACGGGTCAGAACCCAGCGGCCATCAGAGCCGGGCTGAAGCTGGTACCCGGGCGTGGCAGGGCGGCTCGTCAGCGCCCCCTGGAATGGGGTCCGAACACCTGGTCCATAACTCAAACACACTTGCATGTAATAATATGAAACTCGGTACACATGTCGATAGCAGAATTTCATCTATACCTCGCGTTCTTACTTTTTACCCCAGCCCAACAGGAAGTTGGCTATTGAGGTTTTTTTGTAAAACACACGCAATGAACTTTTAAATACTCCTCCTAGAGCTCTGATCCAAATTCGACGAAACTCGGTCAGCGTGAAGTCAAGACATTGAGGATGAAAGTTTGTGTGGGGATTTTTGATATCTTGAACGGTTTGGCCGTGGCGAGGAAACGAAACTATGGCGAGAAACGTGAAACAGGAAGTGTGTCATAACTTCAGCATACATTAACTGATCTGGATGAAACTTCAGCAGTGCGTTCGCTGTAAGAGGACGATCACATGGATGTGACTATTGTGAGTCAAAGTTATAGCGCCACCAACTGGCAGCAGGAAGTGTGTCACTTTCAAAATGCTTTGAAATCACCCTCTTATTTTTACCCGATTTGCTTCAGAACTTCATCTGTATAATGTACATACACGGCAGATGAAGACCTATGAATGGATTCTTGATATCTTTGAAACTGTTGCCGTGGCGACGCATCAAACTTTACCATTCTTTTAGGATGCATTCTTTTAGGGATTCGAACATTTGTCCATAAATCAAACACACGTGCATGGATTAATATGAAACTCGGTACACTCATAGATCACATCAGGCCAAACAACTTCGTGCTCTAAGTTTTACGACAGTTCGAACGGAAGTCGGGAATTATGTTTTTTTTTTTTAAATAATTGTCCTAGAAAAACATCAAATTACAACCCATGCTGTTACCAATCACCACCAAACTCGATATGCATGAAGTCAAGACATTGAGGATGCTATATTCCGGACGGATTTTTGATATCTCGAACGGTTTGGCCGTGGCGGATTTTTTTGACTAAAAAAGGACACATATAGTGTGTTATAACTTGGTTAGTTTTACTGACAGTTACAAAACTTGCCGTGTATATTGTTCTATTCAAGCCAAACAACTTTCTAATTAACAATAATAAGCTCAAACCCACAGAAAGTCAGATATTGTAGTTTGAATATGATCATGCTCTTTCTAAACCTAGGCCTGTCACACAGTCTGTGTGTGTGTGTGTGTGTGTGTAGGGGAGGGGGCTTAATCATTTCACTGTGTGTCTGGCCTGCTAAAGTAAATACATTTCTTAAGCCTGGTATTTTTTACATAAGTTTTTATTTTTATTTTTTTTATAAGTAAAGGCATATAACCTGTTTAATTGTAGTGCATTGACAATAGTTTTATATAATTAGTGTATTAATTAAATTAACTTGGTCCATAAATCAAAAAAGTAAGTAAATAAATCAAAAAGGAAGTGTGTTAAAACTTCTGCATACATTAACTGATCTTGATGAAACTTCAGCAGTGTGTTCGTTGTAAGAGGTCGATCACATAGATGTGAGTCAAATATATAGCGCCACCAACTGGCAGCAGAAAGTGTTTCACTTTCAAAATGCTTTGAAATCGCACTCTTACTTTTACCCGATTTGCTTCAAATGTAAACACACGCCAGATGAAGAGCTGTGAAAGCATTATTCAATATCTAAGATAATGTTGCCATAGCAACGCATCAAACTTTAACATTCCTTTTTTTTGATGATTTTGAGTCTCTTAGCGGCTTTTGGGGCCCTTAATGGGTTTGAAAACTCTTGAAACTTTGCACACAGGTCAGATCCCACAGCCATCAGAGCCGGGCTGAAGATGGTACCCGGGTGTGGCAAGGGGGCTAGACAGCGCCCCCTGGAACGGGGTCCAAAAACTTGGTCCATAAATCAAACACGCTTGCATGTAATAATATGAAACTCAGTACACATGTTGATCTCATCGTTTCATATATTCATATATTCTCCTCAAGCCGGACAACTTTCTAATTTACACTCATGAGCTAGGACCCACAGAAAGTCAGATATTTTGGTTTGAAAATGTTGAGTGTCTCTCTGAGCCTACACTTCTGTATGGCAAGCCCTTTTAACATTTAAAAGCTAAGTTTGACTATTCGTAATTAACATTGTAGATATCAACAACGTCTTTCTAGTCGTAATTACATTTTGGATAGTTTGTATTATCATTTAAGATATCTGTAACGTAATTGTGACTAGTCGAAACGACAGATAGAGTATGGCAAACCGTTTTAACATTTAATCATTTTAACCTACTAGTCTCTATTTTCATGCTACTAGTACTTATTTTTAGATACTAGTATCTATTCCATTAAGTACTAGTACTTATTCATTAGCTACTAGTGCTTATTCTTTAGATACTAGTGCCTTTTCTTTAGATACTAGTGTTTATTCTTTAGGTACTAGTACCTTTTTAAAGATACTAGTACTTATTCATTAGAAACTAGTCCTTATTTATTAGATACTAGTACTTATTCATTAGATGCTAGTCCTTATTCATTACATACCAATGCTTATTAATTAGTTACTAGTACTTATTCATTAGATACTAGTACCTATTAAATAGATACTAGTACTTATTCATTAGACACTAGTACTTATTTCAATGGTGACTAGTAACTATTCTTTTGTTACTAGTCACATTTTTTCCATTGACTTCTATGGTGATCTGTCATTCAGATATCAACTATTCAGTTCTGACTAGTATGTTAGTATGTATTCCAATTGTGGAATACATACTAGTATGTATTCCAAAGCAGGGGTTACGTTTTTGCACGTCGTGCAGAATAACCCTAAAGGCACCAAGGTGGCGGTGCCACCGGCTTATATATATATATATATATATATATATATATATATAACATAAAATAGCTGCGAGCAGCGATGGAGGGCCAAAGCCGGCGGTACCGCCATCCCGGTGCCTTTAGGTAACTAAAGGCACCGGGATTGCGGTGCCACCGGCTTGGGCCCGCAATCGCTGCTCGCAGCTATATTTATATATATATCCTATAGTACGCAGAGCCCTATTGTTTTCTTCTTTATTTTTTTTTTTTTTTATTTTTTCTTTTTCTAGCGACTATTCGGGCACTTTTGGGGCCCTTAACATGCTCGAAAACTCTTGAAACTTTGCACACGGGTCAGAACCCGCGGCCATCAGAGCCGGGCTGAAGCTGGTACCCGGGCGTGGCAGGGCGGCTCGTCAGCGCCCCCTGGAATGGGGTCCGAACACCTGGTCCATAACTCAAACACACTTGCATGTAATAATATGAAACTCGGTACACATGTCGATAGCAGAATTTCATCTATACCTCGCGTTCTTGCTTTTTACCCCAGCCCAACAGGAAGTCGGCTATTGAGGTTTTTTTGTAAAACACACGCAATGAACTTTTAAATACTCCTCCTAGAGCTCTGATCCAAATTCGACGAAACTCGGTCAGCGTGAAGTCAAGACATTGAGGATGAAAGTTTGTGTGGGGATTTTTGATATCTCGAACGGTTTGGCCGTGGCGAGGAAACGAAATTATGGCGAGAAACGTGAAACAGGAAGTGTGTCATAACTTCAGCATACATTAACTGATCTGGATGAAACTTCAGCAGTGCGTTCGCTGTAAGAGGACGATCACATGGATGTGACTATTGTGAGTCAAAGTTATAGCGCCACCAACTGGCAGCAGGAAGTGTGTCACTTTCAAAATGCTTTGAAATCACCCTCTTATTTTTTACCCGATTTGCTTCAAACTTCATCTGTATAATGTACATACACGGCAGATGAAGACCTATGAATGGATTCTTGATATCTTTGAAACTGTTGCCGTGGCGACGCATCAAACTTTACCATTCTTTTAGGATGCATTCTTTTAGGGATTCGAACATTTGTCCATAAATCAAACACACGTGCATGGATTAATATGAAACTCGGTACACTCATAGATCACATCAGGCCAAACAACTTTCGTGCTCTAAGTTTTACGACAGTTCAAACGGAAATCGGGAATTATGTTTTTTTTTTTTAAATAATTGTCCTAGAAAAACATCAAATTACAACCCATGCTGTTACCAATCACCACCAAACTCGGTGTGCATGAAGTCAAGACATTGAGGATGCTATATTCCGGACGGATTTTTGATATCTCGAACGGTTTGGCCGTGGCGGATTTTTTTGACTAAAAAAGGACACATAAAGTGTGTTATAACTTGGTTAGTTTTACTGACAGTTACAAAACTTGCCGTGTATATTGTTCTATTCAAGCCAAACAACTTTCTAATTAACAATAATAAGCTCAAACCCACAGAAAGTCAGATATTGTAGTTTGAATATGATCATGCTCTTTCTAAACCTAGGCCTGTCACACAGTCTGTGTGTGTGTGTGTGTGTAGGGGGAGGGGGCTTAATCATTTCACTGTGTGTCTGGCCTGCTAAAGTAAATACATTTCTTAAGCCTGGTATTTTTTACATAAGTTTTTATTTTTATTTTTTTTATAAGTAAAGGCATATAACCTGTTTAATTGTAGTGCATTGACAATAGTTTTATATAATTAGTGTATTAATTAAATTAACTTGGTCCATAAATCAAAAAAGTAAGTAAATAAATCAAAAAGGAAGTGTGTTAAAACTTCTGCATACATTAACTGATCTTGATGAAACTTCAGCAGTGTGTTCGTTGTAAGAGGTCAGTCACATAGATGTGAGTCAAATATATAGCGCCACCAACTGGCAGCAGAAAGTGTTTCACTTTCAAAATGCTTTGAAATCGCACTCTTACTTTTACCCGATTTGCTTCAAATGTAAACACACGCCAGATGAAGAGCTGTGAAAGCATTATTCAATATCTAAGATAATGTTGCCATAGCAACGCATCAAACTTTAACATTCCTTTTTTTGATGATTTTGAGTCTCTTAGCGGCTTTTGGGGCCCTTAATGGGTTTGAAAACTCTTGAAACTTTGCACACAGGTCAGATCCCACAGCCATCAGAGCCGGGCTGAAGATGGTACCCGGGTGTGGCAAGGGGGCTAGACAGCGCCCCCTGGAACGGGGTCCAAAAACTTGGTCCATAAATCAAACACGCTTGCATGTAATAATATGAAACTCAGTACACATGTTGATCTCATCGTTTCATATATTCATATATTCTCCTCAAGCCGGACAACTTTCTAATTTACACTCATGAGCTAGGACCCACAGAAAGTCAGATATTTTGGTTTGAAAATGTTGAGTGTCTCTCTGAGCCTACACTTCTGTATGGCAAGCCCTTTTAACATTTAAAAGCTAAGTTTGACTATTCGTAATTAACATTGTAGATATCAACAACGTCTTTCTAGTCGTAATTACATTTTGGATAGTTTGTATTATCATTTAAGATATCTGTAACGTAATTGTGACTAGTCGAAACGACAGATAGAGTATGGCAAACCGTTTTAACATTTAATCATTTTAACCTACTAGTCTCTATTTTCATGCTACTAGTACTTATTTTTTAGATACTAGTATCTATTCCATTAAGTACTAGTACTTATTCATTAGCTACTAGTGCTTATTCTTTAGATACTAGTGCCTTTTCTTTAGATACTAGTGTTTATTCTTTAGGTAGTAGTACCTTTTTAAAGATACTAGTACTTATTCATTAGACACTAGTCCTTATTTATTAGATACTAGTACTTATTCATTAGATGCTAGTCCTTATTCATTACATACCAATGCTTATTAATTAGTTATTAGTACTTATTCATTAGATACTAGTATCTATTAAATAGATACTAGTACTTATTCATTAGACACTAGTACTTATTTCAATGGTGACTAGTAACTATTCTTTTGTTACTACTAGTCACATTTTTTCCATTGACTTCTATGGTGATCTGTCATTCAGATATCAACTATTCAGTTCTGACTAGTATGTTAGTATGTATTCCAATTGTGGAATACATACTAGTATGTATTCCAAAGCAGGGGTTACGTTTTTGCACGTCGTGCAGAATAACCCAAAAGGCACCAAGGTGGCGGTGCCACCGGCTTTATATATATATATATATATATATATATATATATATATATATATATATATATATATATATATATATATATATAAATATAGCTGCGAGCAGCGATGGAGGGCCAAAGCCGGCGGTACCGCCATCCCGGTGCCTTTAGGCACCGGGGTTGCGGTGCCACCGGCTTGGGCCCGCGATGCGCTGCTCGCAGCTATATTTTTTATTTTTTTTATAAGTAAAGGCATATAACCTGTTTAATTGTAGTGCATTGACAATAGTTTTATATAATTAGTGTATTAATTAAATTAACTTGGTCCATAAATCAAAAAAGTAAGTAAATAAATCAAAAAGGAAGTGTGTTAAAACTTCTGCATACATTAACTGATCTTGATGAAACTTCAGCAGTGTGTTCGTTGTAAGAGGTCAGTCACATAGATGTGAGTCAAATATATAGCGCCACCAACTGGCAGCAGAAAGTGTTTCACTTTCAAAATGCTTTGAAATCGCACTCTTACTTTTACCCGATTTGCTTCAAATGTAAACACACGCCAGATGAAGAGCTGTGAAAGCATTATTCAATATCTAAGATAATGTTGCCATAGCAACGCATCAAACTTTAACATTCCTTTTTTTTGATGATTTTGAGTCTCTTAGCGGCTTTTGGGGCCCTTAATGGGTTTGAAAACTCTTGAAACTTTGCACACAGGTCAGATCCCACAGCCATCAGAGCCGGGCTGAAGATGGTACCCGGGTGTGGCAAGGGGGCTAGACAGCGCCCCCTGGAACGGGGTCCAAAACTTGGTCCATAAATCAAACACGCTTGCATGTAATAATATGAAACTCAGTACACATGTTGATCTCATCGTTTCATATATTCATATATTCTCCTCAAGCCGGACAACTTTCTAATTTACACTCATGAGCTAGGACCCACAGAAAGTCAGATATTTTGGTTTGAAAATGTTGAGTGTCTCTCTGAGCCTACACTTCTGTATGGCAAGCCCTTTTAACATTTAAAAGCTAAGTTTGACTATCGTAATTAACATTGTAGATATCAACAACGTCTTTCTAGTCGTAATTACATTTTGGATAGTTTGTATTATCATTTAAGATATCTGTAACGTAATTGTGACTAGTCGAAACGACAGATAGAGTATGGCAAACCGTTTTAACATTTAATCATTTTAACCTACTAGTCTCTATTTTCATGCTACTAGTACTTATTTTTTAGATACTAGTATCTATTCCATTAAGTACTAGTACTTATTCATTAGCTACTAGTGCTTATTCTTTAGATACTAGTGCCTTTTCTTTAGATACTAGTGTTTATTCTTTAGGTAGTAGTACCTTTTTAAAGATACTAGTACTTATTCATTAGACACTAGTCCTTATTTATTAGATACTAGTACTTATTCATTAGATGCTAGTCCTTATTCATTACATACCAATGCTTATTAATTAGTTATTAGTACTTATTCATTAGATACTAGTATCTATTAAATAGATACTAGTACTTATTCATTAGACACTAGTACTTATTTCAATGGTGACTAGTAACTATTCTTTTGTTACTACTAGTCACATTTTTTCCATTGACTTCTATGGTGATCTGTCATTCAGTTATCAACTATTCAGTTCTGACTAGTATGTTAGTATGTATTCCAATTGTGGAATACATACTAGTATGTATTCCAAAGCAGGGGTTACGTTTTTGCACGTCGTGCAGAATAACCCAAAAGGCACCAAGGTGGCGGTGCCACCGGCTTTATATATATATATATATATATATATATATATATATATATATATATATATATATATATATATATATATAATATAGCTGCGAGCAGCGATGGAGGGCCAAAGCCGGCGGTACCGCCATCCCGGTGCCTTTAGGCACCGGGGTTGAGTGCCACCGGCTTGGGCCCGCGATCGCTGCTCGCAGCTATATTTTATTATTTCCCAATCGTTTCTCTGCACATGCTCCACTTGTCCTGTTTAGCCTGGCTGGACAAGTGTCAGATGAGAGAAGAACAGTTTGAGAAATATAACTTGCCATTGATGTACAAGTGATTGCAATAGACCTTATGCACCAGAGAAACGTGGCCGTCATCTTTAGAATATTGCAGCGCTAAAAAGGGGCGGGGCTACATAAGGTCTGTAGGCCTGTGTGTGTGAGAGAGAAATATCTATATACTGCAAGGCTATGTTAATTTGAAATAAAATGCTATTAAATTTAAATTCAAATGCTACATTTATACATTTTTTTGTTGGTTATTGGATGGGAAAAGGAAATGGTTCTTCCACTGCACTTTAGATGTTTATGAATTTCCCACACCAGGAGTAATTTATATAGTTCAGTTTTACAGTGATTATCTGTTCAAAATGTTCTATGCAAACTGTTTTATTAAAGAGAAGATAGAAAATACATATTTGTGTGTGTGCTGTAAAGTGGTTTGAAAAAATGAGATCGGAATCGGCTAAAATCGGTATCAGCAGGTCAAACTCAAGGAAAAATCGGAAATCGGGATCGACCTAGAAAACTGTAATCGGTGCATATATAGTTTAATAGTAACTAGTTAATCATTGCCATTTAAGAATGAGATCGTGTGGGTATTTGAATTCGAGATCATTATATATATTTTTGTTTGCGATTAATCATGTAGCTCTAAATTCTCCTTGTATTTTTAAATCAATATGGTACACGATTTTACAAGATAAGTTAGGTCAAAAGTAATTTAAAAATAGTCAAAAAGTAGTCTAAATATATTATCTCAAATATGAACTGTAATAGATTATATTAGTAACTAAAAATTTTTGTCGTGTAATTTTGTAGTTAATCACCTTCTACAATTTGTCTGTACTGTATCTACCCGTGTGTGTGTGCAAGGGGCATTACCACCTGCATGTCGACAGTTCACTTCTGAGCAGGTTTCGTGTAAAATTGAATGCACAGCCTTGAGCTACATGCTCCTGGGCGTTTGTTGATGTGTTAAACCTATATATCAGATGTGAAGTGGTAACTTTGCTAGTGTGTGCACCAGTGGGCACGTGCAAAAGGTCAAAGATTCCCGACCCCTGTGGGTAGTGTCTATCATCTCTTCTGGCTGACACCACAGGAAGCTTCTGCTCGACACCAGTATCCATCAAGGGCCTCTCGTCAAAAGACACTGGATTTGTAATGCTCTACCTTGCCCTTCAGTCTTTGTTGCTACACTCTCACTCTCTCTAATGAGGAGTCCTTTCCTATGTGATTGAAAGGCAGTCAGCGGAATAAAATCAGAAAAGAAGCCCTCTACTCCTCTGCCGTTCTTATCCACCCATCACCAAATCCCTGACCTGCATACAAAGAGTCTGTAAAGCATTTAATTGAAAGCAGAGAGAAAAAAATCAATACGCAGGAAGCATTAAAAATAATGGGAAGCAGTGATCCAGATCCATATTTCATATCCATAGATGGGTGTGACTTTTACATATGTCACCGGCTCACTTTAGCGTGCATTTTACAGTCTTTTTAAACTGGATTGGAGTTTTGACTGTGGGCAAGCGCTTTAATAGAGTGTTTTAAAGTTTCAACAGATCACTTCTGTCGTAACACGCCTTTTAGACCCAGATATGGCTAATAAAACACTGGCGTCTCTCCCCACAGTTTGTAATTACTTTCCGTGGTTGGAATTCAATTATAAAGCCGTGATGATTTTACTAGACACCTTTAGATATGGATATGGTATGAATCTGCATCTGTTGTCTTTTATATTAGAATTCTGTGTGTGTGTGTGTGTGTGCTTATGTCTGCATCGTCAGCAGTGTGTTGTCAGCAGGGGAAAGATTCAGCAGGGACGTCTCCCCTCCTCCCATCTTAGTCCATTTTGCATAGTCATTTTTGACATTCATGTCTATTTTATCATGACATGTAAACAACTCTTAAAGCTCTACATGATACAATTAACATATTTGCACCAGATTATGCACAATATTCAAAGTAGATAATTAGTGTTATCATGTTATAGCGGCTTATCAAGTCACAAAGTTTGGGTTAAGTACGTTTTCTTTTTTTTTAAGAAATGAATACATATTCAGAAAGGAAGCATTAAATTGATCAAAAGTGACAGTAAAGACTTTTATAAATATAATGTTGTACATCTAATTCCATTTAAAATATATGCTACTTTTTTTACTTTCTTTGTGACAAAGAGTCCTGACACAAAAAACACTGTTTCCACAAAAATATTTAGCAGCTGTTTTTTCAAAATTGATGAAGATAATAATAATAAGCAGATAATAATTAACAAATCAGCATATTAGAATGAGTTATGAATGATCACGGTGAGACTGAAGACTGATGCTGAAAATTCAGCTTTGATTAAATTACATTTTAAAATATATTACAATAGACAATAGTTTTTTTAAATAGTAAGAGTAATTCATAATATTATTGTTTTACTGTATTTCTGATCAATTAATTGTATCCTTGATGAGGCTTCTTTGTTTTTAACTTGAGACTTAAAATAAAGAGAACATTTTGAAGAGAAAATAAAAATAATTGCTTATTAAAGAACATTTAAAAATTACGTGGTGTGATTATTTGTTTTATTTAACTCATAAATATTATAAAATGCATTTGGCATTGAAGGAGTGTCACTAGTAACCAGAATGTCATAGAGACTTTTACTTTGGCTATTAAGCGACCATCTAGCAATCACCCATAACACACAAGTTGTGGTTACTTAATTTTTTTCAAGGCAATGGTTTCCTTAAATAACGTAAGTAGATAGAACTCAGAAAAACGAGTTAGTTTTAAGTTAACGAGACTGACTTTAAGTAATTGCAATTTTAATAAAATTAAGTTAGTTCAACTTAAAAAAAATGCTTTATTAACATTAGCTTGTCAGAGTAACAATTCCAATTTTTTCAATTAGACATGAAGTTTATTTATTAATAGTTTAAACGCAAAGCGTTTCCTCACTTTTTTAAGTTAACTCAACTAATCACTTTATTACAGTGTTAGCAAGTCATGGCAATCATAGGTTCCGCACTCACGTTTTCTAATAATTAGAAACTTCCAGTGCATAAATCTCAGTGCGGTGATCTTTGTCCTGAAAATATCTTCTTAATGAGTGCAGTGGTTTTTGAAGATGTACCACTTTTTCTTATAAAGTGTCTTCCGTTTTCTGTTCTCCACCAAAATCTATTGTAATTAGTGCTTTAAAAGACAAGTAAATGTGCATTTGTGTAACCAGCTCCCCATTTGAGACCTAGTTTTCTTGACTTCTTCTCCAGCCGAGCGAGTAGACGCCCAGAGCAGATGAGATATTTACATTTTTATTGAGGTGCTGCACACAACTGGAGGCCAGGGCCCGGGTCAGAGATTCTTTAGCCACAAGCTCTCAGTGAGTCTTTTATCATATGTTTCCAATTGCCTCATGCTGCGCTTTGGATCTCCTGTGTGTTTGATGAAGGGCTTTGACCCGCCGCATCCTTATATCGATTCCCAGCCCGACTGTCCAATCACCCGCACCAATGACACCACGAACCATGTTAAAAAGGCTTAGGAATGAAAGACTGTGATTTGGTTCTGCTGCTTTTGATGATACTGTTGCGCATGAGCGAGCTACTTAGCTGGAAGGCGGTCTCAAATGTATCATTTTATGTGAGTGGTACTTGTGCATGTATATTCAGTTCTGTGCAGACATGATAGAACTCGCCGCTATGCGTAATAGCTGTGTTTTGTAAGGACTGTGATTTTCAGAGATAACAATCTGATGGCAGTAATTGGATGTCAGTCCATGTAGCCTCTCGCCAATGATTCGGTTAATTACGCGTTATTTTAAGAGAGAGGTTATATTATTTTAATGTGATGATTGATTAGTGGCCTTAATAGCCTGACAGCTTCTGAAGCCTTGGAGTGGATCTTTTTCTCACTCTCTGTCACACATTCACTTTGTCCTTCTTTTTCCTTCTCCCTCACTCTCTTTCCTGACCGTAATACTTTTAAGATATAAAAGTATGAGAGATTTATCTCGCCCCTCGACTTGTTGGAAGCCCAGCCAAAGTGCTCCGAGAAGTGGTAATTTCCTTTTCTCAGATGTATTACAGATAGTGCTGAGGTGGATGGACATGTGCACAAAACACTCACTTTGCTCCCAGTGTCCTCTGTTCACATCCAAAAGAAAATCCCTTTTGTAGTTTATTTTCAAAGCCATGAAGTGTAAAAACTGATTACGATTACATGATTGTGAGCCCATGAAGTCACAGTCTGAAGTGCAGACATTATCAGGGCTCAACAATAAGGAAACATACGTATATATTTCCTTATTGTTGAGCCTTGATTTTTGCGAAACTGTATTTGTGATATCATAACATCATCTTAAGCCTGCCAATCTGAGATTGTTTAGCCTGCCCTTTATAGTTAGTGCTTAACAGCAGTCAAATCATGTGATTTAAGAGCTGCTTTTTGAATAGTCTTTAAATATGTTTAAGGCCCTGTTTACACGAGAACGCTCGCAGGTGGAAACGTAAAAATATTTTATTGGATGTGCCTTTCGTTTACACGGCGACAGCGTTTTTGGGGCTTAAAAACGCAAAAAAGTGAAAGCACCCTCCAGAGTGGAAATCTTAAAAACGCTCCACAGCCGCGTTCGCCGTGTAAAGGGTAAAACGCAAAAGTCTGCTAGACAGTGAAGGTTGCACGCAGGCGCGTGGACTTGGTGTTGTTGTGTGGCAGTGCTTCACATTGCCACCTAGCCGCCTGGAGTGCGAACTACATTGCATTGCACACACTTTTGCGTCACCATATCCACGCGGATTTCTAAAACCGATCTAGGACCGAACGGACCACCTGGTCCGTTCCAAAACGCTTGTCTAAACGCAGAATAAAAAGTGATAACGCATCGCCACTTTTGTTTTCTCTTCAGAATCATTTCCGTGTAAACAGCGACCAGCAAAATAGCTTAGAATTATTTAAATAACATAAAACAGGACAAAACGACTAAAACTTAAGATGTAAGCTGGCATTGTATCTTATTAATTTTTTTCTAAATCAACTGCCAGTTTTATTTATGAACACATAAAAAACAGTCCGTTTTTCTCACTGTCTTTGAAAACCTGGATTTAGTTTCGGTTTGAAACCTTGATGAAAATCAGTGGATGGAACCTTTATGGTTCTGTGATTATGTGTGCCCTTGTAAAGGTTGTTACACACTCACTCAATTGCTTGATAATTAATGGCGAAAATGTGTTTGCCCTTTCCTCAAACCTATAACATATGATTAATCTACCTAATGGATTTGCCCAAGCTTTTGATAGACTTAGTCAGCGGAGCGTTTAGCTACTATAGCTGGTAAGTCCTCAGTGTTAGCTTTGGCAGCTTTAGTAATGGCTACCGGTACGTCGTTATAGGGATCTTAATTACACTGTAATTATCTTTCACACCGGGCAGATGTTAAGGCATTCTCTGCTCTTTATAGGCTCAATGGAATTTTACATTATGCAGTCTACATTTCCATTTTCATTTTATTTATGAAGGATCACGTAAATCTCAAGTGGAACCCAACATGAGAAGTCTGTAAATCGACGCTTTGCGGTGTCTGTTTAAACGTTGGCTTTTCTACACAGGAAGTCATACTGTATTGCTGTTTAAAATAGGTCAGTCTTCTTCTAAACAATGAAACAATAGGCCATCACTTGTTCCATAAATACAGGATAAAGCCAGGATGTTGGTGGTTTGCGAACACAATGTGGGCTGGCTTGCTTTGACTCCAGACTTTCGTGGTGCTGGGTCCACCTTGTCCCCTGCCTTTTGCTTTAATACTATAGATAGGATCTTTTCTTTCCTTTTGGGCATTGATTTATCCTCGATTGAGTGAATAAGGAAGGATAAAGGTTTAGTACTTATATCTGAGATTTTACAGATTAAGTTACTATAGGCCATGTCTTTGAATGGTAAGGTAAAGGAAGCCATTCCCACCTTCTCAATTTTTTATTTATTTATTTATTTTGTTACAATTTTCATCAACAGTCCAATAGACTGACAGCTAAAAATAACTGGAAGCGAATGACACCGTAAGCCAAACAAATTTACAAATGGCTACACTTGCTCCTGTGAAAATAAGATTTGGGGTAAAATAAGGGTTTGGGATCTTCTGAATTGCAAGAAACCACCAATTTCTGAACACCTTAGCAACAACCTAGCAACACTCTAATAGCCTAGCAACTCCCTAGAAACCACATCTTTGTATACTGGATTTTCTTTTGTGGAACCATTCATAACACCCCATGAATACCTTATTTAGATATTTAGAGACTTTAGCGAATATCAAATGCATTTTTTTTGCATAATTTCTGAACACCTTAACAACCACCCATAACACACTAGCAATGCCACGAAATGCTCAGAAAACAACAACAATGGGTTGTTAAGGCCCTGATATACTCACGGCAAAGTTCTTTTTAGTTTTTTGCTTACGGTTAAAACAAAGTTTGAAATACTTGAGCAGCGATTATACTGTTCATCCGAGCGACGGTTAGATTAATATGTAAATGTGTGCTGCGTGCTTTCATCCCAATAACAAAATAAATACACCACAAAAATGAGAAAACAGCAAGAATTGTTTTAAATAAAGCATTTAAAAAGCATCTGATCAAAGAAACAAAATGTTTGCACAAGCTCTGCAATTAGGCACGCTAGTATATATTATAATGTTTATTTCTATAGAGCACTCTATTTAAATTTCTTAAAATCAAGCAGCTTTATCATATTAAACATGAAAAACTGTCAGTGTCACGTTTTATCCGATGTACAACTTAATTTTCTGCTATAAAGGGTTAGGCTAACCTTTCCTGTGTGGTCACGTTTTTACTCACGTATATCTGATCTTGACGAACTGCCACGGACCAATGGTAGTATGATGTTTACCATACCAGCTAGCGAGCTTTTCCTGTTTCGAACTGCAAACTAAGTTCATTTTGGCCTTATTTTCTTCGAAATTTTGTCACATCCGTTTGTTCTTCGATTTGGCTTGAAGTATTTTGGGGTCTTTAACATACTTGCTGTATATTCTTTGCTCAATGATTTGGTAATTGGACAGAATTTTAGAAACTGAAGCAACACCAAAATAATTTATAACACATTTGCAATGACTTTGCATGTTAATTTTTCACTCTAATAAAAATATTCTCTTTTTTATGTTAAAAATGTTATCTGGGGAGAAAACCTCATTGACCGACGCAGGGCTTCCAGCCATATCTAGGGAATCAGAATATCATAGACTTGGGTTTTGAACTGGGGCTGTTATAAACCACCTAGCAATTAATTCAGAACACCTGCATACTGTAACCTATAATTTCTTGCTCAGAACTTTGGTAGCCAGTCAGTACATCTCAGAAACTACCTAGCAACATTCTAGCAGCCACTTGTAATATTTTAGCAATGCAATAGAAACCACTCAGAAAGCTATATTTGCAATGACTTTGCATACTTACTTCCTTTTTTGCACCGATATTTTCACTATTTTGACACTTTTTGTGGCTGGCAGGAAAAAAACCCATAGACTTAAGTTGACAGAGGCTTTCCAGCTATATCTAGGGATCAGAATATCATGTACTCTTGGGAGTGGGCACTCCAATAAGCCAACGCCTAGCAATCATTCAGAACACCTGGCAGCCACTTGCAACACCTTAAAAACGTTCAGAACATCTTAGCATTTGCTTAGCAAATAGTGGAAAAGTTGTCAGGGATTGTGGCAAGTTTTTGCATGGGCAATCACTACTTACATTTTCTGCTAAAACTTAGTTTTTCTTGTTTGTTTTTTTAGTAAATATTCACATTTCTGACGCAACTTATAAGCCCTGCTCTGCCATACAAAGCTCTCAACCGCAGTTCGAAAATGGTTTAGTAATTAACATCTTCCTGTTCTAGCGATTTCACAGTTTGTAAGCTGGTTTCACACACAATGACACATAATCTCAGGTCAGCTCTTTAACCTGGCAGCTTTTTTTAGATGATCTCCACTGGGTCAACAACAGGCAGATGTAAACACTAACCGCAAAAATAGATTATGAAGCCGGAGCGCGGAAGCAGAGGCCCGGTTAAATATAACTCAAAAGAGCTTCACGGTCTGCTCTCGATCCTCCCTTTGAAAAGCCGCTGTAATAAAAGTAGATTATATTTCTTTGTGGACACAAAGAAAAATTACTCACTTGCCGAATTGTTAATCAAAGGATTGTCTGCGCAGAACAAACCACCAACCAAGGGTTATCGCTGCCGTTTATTTCTCCACGCACGTCAGGTGCTTTAGGTAGGAGGGAGGAGCCGTGCATCTATTATGCTTTTCTGACCTTTTCCGCTTCTAGGTCTGTGCGTGCCATGTTTGCCCTTTAAAGAATTGCTTTAGAACACAGTGTAAATGTCCACTGTGCCATTTAAGGATGTTTGTGCCACGGATTTAGAGCTTGATCAGTAAAGGTCGAACAAAGAGAGGGATTGTTAAGGAAGTTGAGTAGTGCGGATGATGGACTCACCTACTGTGACCTGCGTGTTAAATTAGGATGTTGAAACGCGCCTCGCTTCCGTTTATTTACTCTTCGTGCATTTTATTTTCTTGTTTTTCGTCTTGAAATTGGTTCGCACCTGAAAGCTCTTGATTTGCTTCTAACTGAAAGTCCATTACACCTAAAAGAAAAATTATAGAGCCTACTTTGTATACACATAAACTTATAAACAAATGCCACAACATATTTTTGTATTTTAATATAAAACCGAGTTTGACCAGCAATGATAAACAAACACAGTTGTCTCTGTTGATGCTAATTCATGTGAAAAACATTTTCTGTATGGGTGTTGTAAAGGTTGCATGTTTTGCTGTAGTTATTATTATTGCGGCTATTGAAAAATGCACAGCCTGATGGAAATAAATCTTATAATTAAATATCACTTAGCCATTGCAATAAATTATGGTTGATGGGAACCGTGTCATGACAGCAACAGCATTTTAGCGTGTCTTTTATTTTAACCATGTTTATTTGTCAAAAAAGGGCCATGGTGGGTGTTTCGAGCTTAATTAAACCTCTGAGTTGTCATGTTAAAGTGTGACGGGCTATTTTCAGCACACCTAGTGGGAGTATGGGTTGTTTATGTGTTATGCTGAGAAACTCGCCGAGAAGCTTATGTGTGCATGGTAACAGTAGCATTATACTGTCCTTTATATGTGGGTTGTGTAACAAATTACCAAAACTACCTGCATCATTTAGTTCTGATTGGATATTTAAATGGGTTTTGTCTTCTATAAAGAGTTTTTTTGTTTGTTTCACAAACAAGAAATTCAGAACACCCAGGCAGGAGTTTCTTTGAAAGAAAAAGAAAGAAAAGTAAGATTAAGAAATACTTGTATGATAACACTTTAAAATACGGTTCATTAGTTAACATTATTTAAAGGAGTAGTTCACTTTTGAAAAAAACATTTGCTGATAATTTACTCACCCATGTCATCCAAGATGTCCACGTCATTCTTTCTTCAGTCGAAAAGAAATGAAGGTTTTTGACGAAAACATAGGATTTTTGGCGAAATTTTTGACATGACGAAAACCAAACGGTTCAAGGTCCAAAAGACAGTTTCAGTGCAAACTGTTCAAAGGGCTTTAAACGATTCCGAACGATGAATAAGGGTCTTATCAAGTGAAACGATCACTTAATTAAAAAAAAAAACAACAACAAAAGTTTAAGTTTTATAAGCTCAAATCGTCTTGCTCTGTTCTGTGATGCACTTTCATGATTCTCCTGTTCGAACTTGTTCATTAAAATGAACAAATCTTTTTTCTAGTCATTTGTTCATTCAACGAATCAAAGCGAACGAATTGACTCAGAAAAGATTTGTTCATTTTGATTGTCGCAACTCTCATATTTAGCGGCTCTTGGTATTAACATGAACTAACAATAAGCAATACATTTGTTACATTATTTATTCATATTTATTAATATTAATACAAATACAACTGTTCATTGTTAGGTTATGTTAGTTCACACTTCATTAACTAATGCATTAACTAAATGTTAACAAATACAACCTTAACACAATATATTAGTATAATACTATATTAGTAAATGTTGAAATTAATATCAACTAAGAGTAATAAATGCTGAACAAGTATTGTTCATTCTTAGTTCATGTTAACTCAGATAATTAACTAATGTTAATAACCAATGAACCTGATTGTAAAGTGTTACCACTTTCATTCAGGATGGATGCATTAAATTGATTAAATGTGACAGTATAGAGATCTAAAATGCTATAAAATGCTGTTCTTTTAAACTTTATATTCATCAAAGAATCCTAAAAAAAGGTTTGCACAGAATATTAAGCACAATTGTGTTTAAAATTGACAATAATGTTACTTGAGCATCAAACCAGCATGACTACTTTTTTTAAGTATTAGTAACCACTTCAGAACACCTGAGCTTGAGTCAGGAATAATGCATTTAATTTTTTTAATAACATTTTGTGTTATTTGTTAAGTGTTTAAATTCATTTTCTGACTTCACCACCTACCACCCCTCGCTAAAAAAATGATATTGAATAGTTAAACATAGATGTATCACTTAAGAGGACATCTCACATCTGCTAACACCTGTGTGTGTCCTTGTGTATACGATTTTACCCATGTGTAGGTTGCCCAGGTTACCCGTTATGTTGATGTTTGTGAGTTCAGAGGCAGCAGTTCCTCTTTAATGTCATGTTTAGCGGCACTGAACTGCATAGATGCGCCTGGCATCCCAATCTGCCAGTACACAGTTTGCCTGTCTCTTGTATCCCTCCTGCCTCATAACAACAAGCCCACCACAGGCACACACACACACCTCACCTTTACCAAGCCATCTTTCATCCACTTTTATTTACGATCTCCTTACCGCGTCAAACGCCATGACATGCAAACATGTTCCCTCAGAGGACTGGTGTGCTGATGTGGCGCCTGCTGGCTGGTAAGCTTCTGTTTTAAAGGCCCATGGGAAAAGACTTCAAACAAGCCTTGCGTTAGCCACTGAGGTACTATCGAGTCCATTATTTTAGGTCAGATCCTAATGTTTACCCTTTGTAACGAGTGATGAGAAAATCATTACAGGTTAGTGTTCCCTATTCATAACCTTTGAATGCTTTCTGATAGCTTTCACACATGCTAATTGTCTGCCATGCCAGTACAACGCTCTCACGTCAGTGTGTTGCTGTCCATCAGGGATTAAACAATAAACAGACCCAGACAGGTCGCTAACCAATGAGAGCAGCTCTAATTGCTTACTAACCAATAAGAGTGGACGTAATTGCTGCAATGGAGGGAATCGACTTAGTGCAGCCACTAATTAATCTCCAAAGTAATGATGCAAGTGAGGGCAAGAGCAGAGCGAAGGATTGGAAAAATCTGTTTACTGCAAGAGTAGCAGCACCAGGGTGTCTTCGCCCAGAGACCCAGTCACTTAAAGACACTTTGAAGTGAGATAAAATGAGGAATTGCACTTCAGTTCTGAAATCTGATGACTGCTTGACAAGGTGCTCTGTATAAGTTCTCACAACGTGTGCACGTAATGTGTTGCATATACATCTGGGAATGGTTTGTTAAAGCTGCAGTTCAGATGAAATTTTGTCATTAATTGCCCATTTTTATACTTGGCAGGGAAAGATATTTTTGTCTCAAAGCAAATATGCTATTTGAAATAAAAATGGAAAAATACTTTACCATTCAAATGTTTGGGGTCAGCAAGATTTGGGGTATTTTTTCTTGATAAAGAAATGTAAGCTTTTATTCAGCAAAATATATTTTAATAAAAAAGGCTGTTTATTCAAAAAATCCTTAAAAAAATGTATCTGTTTCCACAAAAATATTAAGTAGTTTTAAAATACTAAAATGTTTTAATTAATAAAAACTTTTGTCAACATTGAAAATAAGAAACATTTCTTAAGCACCAAATCAGGATAATGACTTCTGAAGGTTTTAGTTTTCAGCATTTTATAATATTATTTGTAATATTCATAGTATTTGAAATAGTATTTCCTGCATTTTGGTGGGAAATGTGTCTATTAGTTGAGCCATAGACATGTTTATATAGCTACCATTTTCAGAATATTCATCATTTACTATTTTATGTCAAATCTTTAGCCAAATTAGATAAATATATGGTTTTTATTGTTAGTCCAGCAGAATTGGCACCAACTTTATTTCACCTGCAACATAACATTTTCTTTTATATTTATAAAAAAAAGCTGTCAAGTTGTCAAGCAAATTGGCTAATTACATCAACTAAAAATTCTATATTTTCTAAAATCAAGTTAGGTATAAATATCTCCTTAAGACAGTAACTGTACATTTATAATGTATTTTTAGGTTCACATTTATTTATTTTTATTCTGAGACCATTACTAGATGCACTTATAAATGCACTAATATAGTCTCTTCCTGACAAATGATCTGTCAGATGGTTGAATAAAGCAGGAAAAGAAAGTAAGCTCTTTATAATTCAGAGTTTCTTTAATTGTCTTAAAGAGACATAGGGTTCTCCCACCAGGAGGCTTTGAAACACACAGAGCAAGATAAGAAATGTCTTTGCAAAGCCAAAGGAAGGATAGTGGGATTATACCAGAAACGGTATTAATTAAAAATAGAAAAAGTTCGTCCAGACAAACTTTAAGTTGGCTTGTGAAAGTTTGGACCAGAAAGTTTTAAGAAGTTTAAAGTAGTTTGAAGTTTAAATTAGTGTAAAGTTTTAAATAGTTTAGAGTTTTAAAACAGAAAGATTAGTTTAGAAAAGGAAGAAAGAAAAGTTAGAAAGAACTAAAGAAAGAATAGTTAGAAAAAAGAAAGATTAGTTAGAAAAAAGAAAACACGATTAGTTAGAAAGAAAGATTAGTTTGAAATAAAATAAGAAAGAAAAAGTTAGAAAGAAAGAAAAAATAGAAAGAACAAAGAAAGATTAATTAGAAAGAAAGATTAGTTAGAAACAAAGAACGATTCATTAGTTAAAAAGATAGATGTAAAAGTTAGAAAGTTAGTTTGAATGAATGAAAGAAAGAAAGATAGTTTGAAAGATAAAGATTAGTTAGAAAGAAAGAAAGATCAGTTAGAAAGAAAGAAAGATTAGATGGATAGAAAAATTAGTTAGAAAGATTAGTTAGAAAGAAAGATTAGTTAGAAAAAAGATTAGTTAGAAAGAAAGAAATATTAGTTAGAAAGAATGTTAGTTTGAAAGAAAGAAAAGAATAAAGAAAGATTAGTTAGAAAGAAAGTTAGTTTGAATACAATGCCATTCCAGTCAATTAATATCTAATAATTTGAATGTAAGAATGTAGAATTAAGATGTTAAAAAGTAAGACACAATGTATTTGAGCACTTACTGCTTGCCAAATGTTACAGTTAATTGGATTTTAAGTGTGAATTAAGTGTCAAGGTAATTTTTCAGACCACTGTAGAACAAAATTTGAGTCAAAAAACAAATTGTACTTGAACTACAGAATAAAAGCACAAATGCATGCCAATTCTAACTCCTATTTTTTTAGTTATTCAGTTCATAAACTTTCAATCGACAAGTGAGAGTAGAAGAACTTCAACTGGTGTGGGTGTTTCTAATAAGAGGATCGAAAGTGCCAGGTTTTTCACAGGTTCGGAGGCCCCGCTGAGTTCTCTTTGAGTGTTATTATTACTGGTAGTATTACTTTTGGTTAATTTGTCAAGACACTGCATGTAAGCAGTTCTAGTAAATCCGGCTTTGAAGTTGAGAAGTCGTCCACTTGAATAGCCAGCATTGAATACACATCTGAGAGAAATATAGGCGTAATGAGTTGCATTTTCTAAAGTGGACAATACTGCAGCATTGATAATGTTATGCATTGATTGCCGATGGAAAGTCATCATAGCATCATCTGATTTTCTCTGACAGCTTCACGTGTGGAAACAGAGCATCGTGGGAGCTCAGCCACTCGGAGAGAGCGGAGGGCGTCTGGGGAACCCTATTGGGCGTATTCAGGTGAGTCATTCTCTCCTTCGAAACCAATAAACAATTATTATGTGTGCTCAGCATCGGTAAGCAATAGCAACAATGTTTACTCAGCATAAGCCTGTGTGTCTGTGGGGAATCAACCCTATTGGGAAATTTAATGAGTATATTTCCCTTTGAAAAGCGGCAGGCGGATTTGCTCTATTAGTTTTTCATGTTTTACAGCAGAAAAAGACCACTTCGAGCCACTGGGCGAATCAATTGGAAATGCTTTGTCTCAGAGAGGGAATTTTACCTAATCAGAATCTGCGAGCAATTGCTGGATTGTTCTTATTCTGTAGCTACTTGAAGGGCTTTTATTGAGAGTTATGAAAACGACTCAATCAATGGCCTCTGGACATACTGTCAATAGTCGTGAACATCAACTGCTCTAATCTCATTTTAAATCTTCTTTTCTCTTTCCTTTTCTCTGCTCGTATTTCCAGCTGATGTTTTATCTTTTTATTTCTTATTTCTCTCTGGGCGTCTGAACGGTTCCGCTTCATCAGCTCTGACAGACCAGTGCCGGCTTGTTCTTTGGCAGCATTCTGACTTGTGTCTGTGCTCAGAGAGATGAGGAACATTTATGCCTGTAGTTTCAGCTGCCCTCTAGCATGGAATGATCTTTAAATGGTGCTCTTTCCTTCTTTGGTGCTTGCTGGCAGCCATATATGTGTATTGTGAAGTCATGCAATAAGCCCTGCGTGGCTTTCTTCCTCAGTGTGTCTTCTCTAATAAACGATGCCGCGTTTTCCAAATGTCGTTTTCATGATCTAATGATCTGTTTCAGAGGATACGGTTTTCTGAGATACTGATTTTTTTGTGGGTTGTTTTTTATATCTCTCTGTAAGGAAAAACCCAAATGATATCTCTCTGTAAGAAAAAACCCAAATTCTATCTATCTGTCTGTCCAATCTTTGTTTGTTTCTAACTAAACTTTCTTTCTAATTATTCTTTCTTTATTATTTCTAATCTTTCTTTCTAACTGATCTTTCTTTCTTTTTTCAAACTAATCTTTCTTTCTTTCCAACTTGTCTGTCTGTTGTCTGTCTGTCTATCTAATCTTTGTTTGTTTCTAACTAATCTTTCTTTTCTAATTATTCTTTCTTTATTCTTTCTAATCTCTAATCTTTTCTATCTGTCTATCTGTACTATCTATCTATCTATCTATCTATCTATCTATCTATCTATCTATCTATCTATCTATCTATCTATCTATCTATCTATCTATCTATCTATCTATCTATCTATCTATCTATCTATCTATCTATCTATCTATCTATCTACATTCTTACATTCAAATTATTGGCTATTTATTGACTGGAATTGCTGGTATAACCTTGTAAGATACAACAATCCCTTAATGTTTTTTTTTTAAGTCAGAGATCTAACTTAAATATGTTCTGCTATTCACATAATTAGTAGGGGTGGAACGGTAAACAGAAGTCATGGTTCGGTTCATACCTCGGTTCAGACATCAGAGGTTCAGTACGATTTCGGTTCAATGGAGGGAAAAGCATAACAAAAATACAGAAGGCATTGTATTTAAAATGTTTTTTTAAAAAGGAATGAAACCAGAGCTAGCCGATAGTACAGATTATGTGTCCCTAAAGAACCCGCGTATCTAACAGTAGTTCCGCATTTTCTCATTTTACTCAAACCCAACATAAGTCCTGAGATATGAGAGAGCAACCTATAAGCTATAGAGCTCCCCTCTAGGTTTGGTTTATGGCGAGAAAAGCAGACTTTAAAGTGTTAGACTTTCTGTAGACATTGCACAAGTTTCCATGAGTGTTTCGAACAGATGTTGTTGTTTCTCGGGTATAGCTGTGGTTCCGTGGCAATTTCACTGAAAGCATTAATAAGGCTAGTCAGCATGAAGGCTTTATGATTCAATTCACAGGCGATATCTGTCTGCGGCACTTGTTTGTACATTTTTGCTTGTCTTTCGCACAAAATTTTCCCTCATACAAAGGTTTTATCTTCTCACCAGACACTTTAACTGTCATTTTTTGTTTCTTTTTGAATCAATTTCATTGTTTTGCAGCTTGTCCATGTCAGAGCAGTGTGTTTTGCATTCACTCTCAAGTAAAACCCATGCCAGTGTCACTAGGTGGTTTGACACCACAATAGCTGATGTGGTTTTGTGGATTTAGGAACTGATCTGGAGCTCAAAGCTTTTTCTCTTTTCGAAAAGGTTGCATCCAATTTTTCATAAAGGAGTTTTATGAGGCATATAAAAAATTATATTACAGATGTTACTGAAGAAAACATTTCATTTTATGTATCTCTATCTTCAGCAACCAGTTTTTTAACTTGATGAGGAGCTATTTAACAGCACTTACAAAACTGTACAAAGTACCATGGTACTGTCGTGAACGGTACTTCAAATGGTGTTATTCAATATTATGATATACAAAATATCAAAAAACAGTACAATTGTATTTATAATTATAATTTTTTTTGTAAGTAGTTGACCACAAAATGTATTTTGTTATTTACACCATTTTATTTTACTACTAAAATTTAAAATGGGATTACTTCATTAACCTAATGTCATTAAAAAGCCTTAGTCCCTAATATAGAATATTAAAGCAAAAAGAGACAAAAAATACAGAGACATTTTCATGTACATATTCAAATCAAATATTTATGCTGATAATATATTATTTGAAATGAATGATTCATTTTGAAAAGAATGCAAAACATTGCAGGTGTAACGAATCAGAAGGCTGAGGCAGATCCATATGCAACAACTTTTAATAACGCAAAGCTAGTCAGAGAGAAACACAGGAATTCTTGAATAAGGATGCACTCGGCTGACTGCGGGCAGAAACCAGGCTTGAAGAAGTAGGCAGACGGCGTGAGTTCGGTTAACAGGGACCGGCGTAAAGGTCCGGGCAGGCGTCTAGAATCAGTATCCAGGTCAGGCTGTGGGTCGAGAGGCAGACAATCAGAAAGGTTAGTATAGCGAGGATCAGAAATACAGGAAATCTTGATACACAAAAAACAACGGCTCGGATACTAAGCGGAGAGTATGCAACACACTTGAAGTCAGGAGAAGTCTCTCGGGGTTAAGAGGTGGTGGACTCTCAGACTTCTGGACATGAATCTGTGCCTTATAATGTTTACTGAGAACCTGTTATTCCCTTTCAAGTCTTGTTTTTGTTTTTGGAGTCTACTTGTACTCGAATAGGTTTTCATGCTTGAATGTTAAAAAAACGCATTAGTTGTTCACATATTTTACTTTGTTGCAGCACTACTCTTCTCAGTCTGTAAGTAACAAACTGTTTAGTTCCTGTCCCTATGAAGCCCCTCCTTCCAATAAGTGTAATGTGTTGTTGGTCAAACTTTTTGAGCATGTTTCAGACATTTCACGTGCCTTATCACAACTGCAAGTTTCAACTCTACTAACCCTTTTTGTGCATGTGTGTATGCATTTTTTTTGTTCGTTCCCAGAAGAAAACCCAAGTCTACTATAAAGGCGTTTCAGGGAGTTCAGAAACTGATATACAGTAGAGAATAGCTCCCTTTGTGCTTTTTAACTTTTCAAACCTTTTTCTTGAGTTGAAAATGTAAAAAATCCTTAATTGGAGCTGTTAAAGGGATAGTTCACTTTGAAATAAATTTTTGGTATGTTTTAAATTACCTCAAGGGCATCCAAGATGTCGGTGTCTTTGTTTCCACAGTATTTTCAATTTGATATTTATAGGTCAAACTGTTGTTGTCTGTCAGTCATATAATGGAAGTCTATGGGGATCTCCTAAAAGAGCATGCACAGAGAAGTCCAAATTAAAGCTGCAGTCGGCAACATTTGTTTGATCATATTCAGTGAAATCGACACTATAATCCGACAGAACAACATAAATAAAGTGGTAGAAAAAAACCAGAGCTTCTAGCTCCATCTGGAGCCGTGTTATTTGTTTTGCAAAAATCCAGCGCTCCCTGTTAACTGTCCAATCAGCCCAGGGGGGTGTGAGATCTGACTGTCAATCACAGATCGGACACACGCCACCTCTCGCCGCATGTTACAATCACATGCACACGCCTGAGGTTCGCGCAGTAAGGAAGAGTGACTGATGGCGGAACACTAACAAAACAAGTAAGCTCATTTAGAGTATAAATGACATTAGCAATTGCAATATATTGGTAGCATTAGCCCAGGCAGCATACCTCCAAATAATCCATGGTGTTGATGAATGCTGATGAGGCGGTCGCATCACAGAAAACCTGGTGCGCACGCATTCGAGCACGAACCCTGTGGCGAATGGTATTCGTTGATAGTGGGGGAGGGCCATTTGAGTTGTAAACATTCAAAATGTTGCCAAAGTCCACTCAATCAGCCATAGATGCCGACCACAGCTTTAAACATGATTTAATGACTCGTAAATGTAAGTACACATTGATGGCCTAAGACACGAAAACGAGGGTTTGTGTGAAAAAACGAACAGTATTTATATCGTTTTTACCTCTTGTAATCACAGTCACGTCCAAGTGATATGAGGGCGAGGGCGCTTCTATCCTGCGCAAGTGCTGGAAATCACCAGATCTCTCGCACGTGTACTGTCACTCATTGTTTACACAGAGATTTCGTAAGTTTTACCTTTCACTGTGAAGATCTAAACATATTTAGATATACAGGAAATCACAATGGAAGACGAATTTCGAATATATATAAATATGTTTAGACGTTGATGTGGCTGTGGTTACACGAGGTAAAAACGATATAAATACTGTTTGTTTTCTCACACAAACCACTTGTTTCGTGTCTTAGGCCATCAATGTGTACTTACATTTACGAGTCATTAAATCATGTTTAATTTGGACTTCTGTGCATGCTCTTTGAGGTCGAACCCAGGGTGGACCCCCTGAAACCCACATTACATGACTGATAGACAATGGTTTGACCAAAAAATATCAAAATTGAAAATACTGTGGAAACAAAGACACCTTGGATGCCCTTGAGGTAAGCTACAACATATCAAAAATTAATTTCAAAGGGAACTATCCCTTTAATTTATAAGTCATCTTTAGGACAATCCCATCAATAACAGCAAGCACTAAAAGCTGTGCACATGAAAGCAGTTCAGTAGCTTTTCTTAGCTAAGGCTTTAATGTTTTTTTAAAATTTGTGAAGCATTGCAAGTGATTTTGGTCTGCGTGTTTGTACTTCTTTTGAGCCGATCCAGAATGCACTCATACCTTTCATGCCCTTTAAAATAATTTCTATGCCAGAAGTATTCTGCAGGCTTTGCCTTTTCCTTTTTAACTAGAGATGCACCAATTGATCGGCTGGTAACCGGAATTGGCTGATTTTCATGTAATCATCCATGACCGGCCGGTCAGTCTGACATAAGCTGATTTTATGCCGGTCAAAATGCACTTTGGCGCGCATGATTAACATCGTGCAACATCAGCATCACACATGCACACGGAAAAACCTTGTGAATTATGGCTGTTTTAAGCGTGCACGTTTAATTAAAGTGAAAGCACACTTTTGATGGACAAGATAAATATGATTTCACATCAAATGTGCCCAAAATGCACTGAATTAGCATGTCTAGTGACTCTTTATAGAATATATTTACCCATTTAAACTTGTTTTTATTATTCAGTTTGGGTAAAATGATAGGTGTTTTATAAATTTAAAAATGTAGTAAATAAATATTTGTGTTATTGAAAATAGAGTGGTTAGAAAAAATAAAATCGGAATCAGCTAAAATAGGTATTGGCTGGTCAAACTCAATGGAAATCAGAATCGACCTAGAAAATTGTAAATCGGTGCATCTCTATTTTAAACTCATTTTCACAGCAAAAGCAATTCAAAGCTTGACAGCTGCTGGAACAATAACAGATTGTCCAAAAAGCATATCTAAAATCCATTTGAGGATTGACACATTTGCTTGTATGTGAAATTAGTTCATGCAATAAATATGAAAAATAAAATAAATTTTAAAAAATGTGTAGGGGACATTTATGCTTGTTATGGATTGCTTTCTGCTTAGCAAAAGCTTGTTCACATTTTCTAGCTTGACATTATTCAGTTTGGAAACAGGAGAAGTATGTCTTGGTGATTTTCCCAACTTAGGCATGTAATGTGCAAATCAACATTGTTTATGTGCACGCCAATGACCTATAAAGTATCCCGCTAACTTTATCGGAGGGTGGATAAAATAACAGAACTCCACCTAACAATATATTGATCTCAAGAACCTAATAAAGAGCAAGTCTAATGTTTGCCTTCAGAACAGCTTCCAACAATCTTGAGTGAAATATTGCACAATTCTTTAAAGTAGAAAAGCCTCCAGTTCTGTGAGGGATGAAGAAAGTAGGAGTTTATTTCTCGCTTTGAGCTCCAGAACTGCATTCCAGGAGGTGATTCTCAATATAAAGCTCTATAGTATATGACGTGAGAGAGGTGATTGGCTTCACATGTACACCAATAATGAGCGTTAAATAAAATCGAGCAAAACTCTTCATTTCTGTTTACATGAAAATTCATGATTCTGATTATTCGCTATTTAAGAATGGAATATTTTTACTGCCATTTTCCACATAATCCATTAAATGCACAGCACAAATGATGAACTCGGATACAGTAGGTGTTACTAGCCACTGTTTCTGATCCACTTACTTCAAATGCAAAACACATTTCTATAGAAGTATTAGACATTCGGAACCGTAATGAGCATAGCAGAATGGCTATAATTAATGTTTAAAATTGGGCGAACCATTTTTTTTTCATCCAGACATTAATAGCTGTATTAGTATCAGTGATAGTGACCTTCATTCATAAAAAGATGCCATTAAATAAGTATTTAAAATATACTGTCTTTATGTTTTCTCTACATTCGTTTGGAGATTTACTGTGAAATTATTACATCATAAAATATATAAACTAAATATAAACCTAAGTGTTTTTCATTGTGATTTATCGCAATTAATCACAGATAAAATGTAAATTTTTTTAACAGCACTAATTATATAATGTGACACGCTACTTATATTTATAGAACATTTATATAGTCTATGATTTACTCCTACAGGTTATGTGTCTTTATGTTGGCCTTGGATAAAGATAGTATCCATATAGCAGTGCTGTAATACATCTTTGTGAAACTTTTAATATAAAGTTTTTGTTGAGTTTTTTCATTAAGGTGCAGAAAATGTCTGAGACTTTGTTTAGCTTTCCTTTTGCCCTTTTGCCACTGAGAAAATATAGAAAGGGCAGGAAGGGAGAGGAAGACATTAGTGTCTGCTTTTTCTCTGATGTTTCTCCTGAAATCCCTTTGATGACAAATATAATTAGATCATAAAAGAATTTGATGAAAATTGTTTAAATTGAAAAAGATTTTTTTTCACAGGAGAAACATCTGAAAACAGGAATCTTAAGTAAATGTCTCCATTTGCTTACTATTTAGTCTCACTGCTGTCGAGGAGAAACAAATGAGGTAAAAGCGTTGCGCAGTACCGAATCGCCCGCACCCTCTGATCACTTGGATGTGGCTGTGGTTACAAGAGGTAAAACAATATAAATACTGATACTCAATACTCATTTTGTGTCTTAGGCCATCAATGTGTACTTACATTTACGAGTCATTAAATCATGTTTAATTTGGACTTCTCTGTGTGCGCTCTTTGAGGTGGTGACCATACACCTCCATTATATGACTGACAGACAAGAACGGTTTGACCTAAAAATATCAAAATTGAATCTGCTGTGGAAGACACCATTTACCAAAAATACCAAAACTTTCAAAGTGAACTATCCCTTTAATACTCTGGGGTCGACACACACGTCAAATACACAGGAATGATTATTGGCCTGTTCACATCGGCCCTATTTTGACATCGGAACGATACCGATGTGTAAAAAATTACCATATCTGTTCGGTTCGTAAAGACTCGTATCTTTACCATCACTTTCAGTTCATTAGAATTACTCGTCTAGCCAGTAAAGTTGCAGAAGCTGCACTGTCGGCCTGATATGTGTTTAATTTGACAGATTCTGGAAGATTCTACTGTTAAAAGAGTTGGGGTCTATTGGAAAAGAAAAAAATAACTGAAAAAAGTTGTTCCTGAAGACTTTCCCCCAGTAATCAGTTTGGAAACGACCAGAAAGAGTCTAGTAATGTAGTTAGTTCAGTTGTGTGCAGCGAAGGTCAAGATCAGGACATATTTTAGTTAATTTTGTTCTTCTCTTTGGCATCTTTAAAATGGAGTCTAGAACCCTAGAGTTCTATACAGAACCCCATTAAACCTTTTTCTAAGAGTGTATGTGCGAGATTGCTAACACTTTTACCCTTTTGCTGATGTAGTTTGTCCTTGCTTGACATATGCTATTATAATTTTCCACTCCCTCCCATGTGACCACAAATAAAGTTACTATTGTTCGTGACAGATGCGCCTGCAATTCTGGCTCTGGCAATATGATCTTTTTTATAACTCAGGAACCGTCACTGAAGTACCACGTGTTGCTTTATATAAATGACATATCAAAGTGCTAATTGTCAGGTCTGTTCAATAGCTGAGACATTACCGCTAATTGCCTGTCAACATAATGTAACCCACCTTTGCAGCTGCATTTGTAAATTACTTCATAATTAAACTCTTTTCATTCCATTTATAAATCCAGATAAATACGTAAAGGTAGTGAAATGTAATTAGATTTATTTCAGAAGCCAAAAAGACTCTATATGCACAGCTAGGTTTGGATTCAGTTGGGAAAGAGGAACTGACTACAGTTTGCAAGGTGAGATTTGATTATGGTTTATTTAAGGTGTGTGTGTGTGTGGAGGTATTTTTCAAAAGGGACAGATAATATGCCACACTGCAGGGTCTCCCCCAGGAGGTACGGGCACGCATCATTACTCATATTTTTCCTATATTATTCTAGGATTTCATTTTCTTCTGCCAGTATTCTCACATCCCCCCTCTCTCTCTCTCTCTCTCTCTCCGCTGTCTGTCTCTTTCCCTCCTCTTTTCGTCTTGCTATATCTGAGCAAATATCCACTTTGTGCTAAAAAGAGAGTATCTTTTGACAGCTCACTGTTGTCCCAGCATGCCATTATTACAGGTGCAGTTTGCAAATTTTGTTTACTTGAACAGTTCAACATTTTAGAGTGAATTCGGGGTAATTTCAGTTCTATTTTTAACCTCATAATAGTTCATAACTAATGATGCAACAATTACGATTTTCCATGGCTGATTCTATCTTTTTTACAACGGTTGCCTTGTACATTTTTTAATCACATTTTGTTCCTTGTTTGCTCTTACTGGCCAAAATGAGCTTAAAAAATGATGTACACAAAGCACTGATGCACTTAAACACTCCTTTAATAGAGGGAATGCGCGTGACGTCACCGTCCGGTCACATGCCTGCAGTTTCTCACAATGAGTGGCAAAAAGACTGAGCGGCTGTATGTGTTTTCAGCGTGAATGCCGCAAAAAACAAACATAACTCATATAAAGTGGGAAAGAGCTTTGCGATTGACTGTACAACTAGTATTTGACAAAAAATAGGAGGTATATTTTTACAGACTGCTATAGAAAGAGGAGCAAATGGATCACTGCAATTCACAGAAACAACTGGACTCCAGTCGGCAAAAGGTGGATTTGCAGTTATCATTTTGTGTCAATATGCTGAATTTAGCTGTAAAACCATACCCATATATTTTGTATTGTTATATATATTAACAACTCATCAATTAAAATATTTATCATTGCATATTCTGCATTATTGGATGTTTCCTAATAAACACTGACCAAAAAAAAAAAAAAAAAACTATAAAGTTTTATGGCTGGATCGATATGGTGATATATAGGCTATATATAACACTGATAAAGTGATCATATCTTGGATTTAGACCTACCTATATTGTATATTATATAAAGCGTTCACAGGCAAATTTGCTTTATGTTTACCGTCTATATTGCTTTTATTTCCCCGGCGTCGAAATTCAGGCAAACATAAATGTCAGGCAACACGATTCTGGCTGCATGTCAATATCCACGGTACTCACTGGATCTTTAGTAAGTCTGTAAGGAACACTATATTAAGTCTAACATTCAGTTTAAATTTATAAAATTGTTCGTTTTAGTCGCATTTTCGCAGTTTCTCCTATTAAATCCTGTCATGCAGCAGATCTTTTGCCACTCAGTCAGGCTGAGGGGGTTGTTCCGGCGGGAAAGTGACGTCAATGCTATTCCCTCTATTGGAAAGTGCTTTTTTTCTGAAGACAGTCCCTTCAGAGATACATGAATATAAACCCCAACACTTAATTGAATATTTATATTTGTCAAGCTTTGCTAACAGTGTGCTTGCTGTGCCTGGTACAGCATTTTCTCTGCGTTCGTCTTCAGCATGTTCTCGTCTCTGGCCTGCGTTAATGTCCTGTTTACAGACTTCATAATATTTCTTTACAAATTACTTTTTGGGAAGTGATTATAATGCATTTTGTATGCAAGTCAAAATTAAAAAAATAAATGGATGGGTTTGGACTTTTAAAAAAAGGTTAACATTGTTAACATGCATCTCAACTTTAAAAAATTGTGTACTCTTTATGCAGGATTATGAGCCAGCGAAGGATTTCAGTGGTCATTCCTAAAAGATGAAAATATGTGCACCATGACAGCCTGGTGTGGTTGGAAAATAAATAAATAAATAAAATCTCTACGTTCCCCAGCATAATTTTTCTGTGTCCCTGGCAACCTCCTGTGATTGATGGGTCAAGATGGCCAACCTAGATGGTAATGCAAGACGAGCCCTCATTTGCAATGATAAATCGCTAAGACAGGAACCAATTTGTGTGAGAAATCCAGCTCCTATATCATCCTCAAATCTTTTTGTGGCAAAGTGCCTGTCCTCCCTGGGAAAACAAGTTTTATTAAGAATTCAAATTAGATAGGATCTGTTTAACATAATGCAATATAGTGCAACAGAAGGAGATGCTTAGAATGGTCTCACATGTTCTCTGGTTTCTCAGAGAAAGGAGCATATAGAGCATCCAAAAGAGGATTTGTCATCTGGGCTGTTCATATATGGAGGGAAGTGGGTGAAAGTTTGGAGAAATGATCCATTAGCAGAACTGATGCAGTGATTTTGAAGATGCTGTATCATATATACAGAAAATAAATGAGATGGACAAAATAAAAATCTGAAATAAAAAATCGTATTAGCAAATATCCACTATATAATACATGTATGTGTATATATATATATATAATATGAAACACACACACAAAAATACAGGCAATAGATAGATAATAAAAATAAGAACAAGAAACAAATTGCAAATAATAGCACAAATAAATAGAATAGAATGAAGAGATAAATTAAATGAACATGGCTTTTTTGGTGGTCTTACAGTAGTATTCAGGTAAGAGATATTAAAGATAATATTCAAATGTAAAATAACACTGGTTGGTTTTCATTGTAAAAATGAATGCATATAATTAAAGTTAAAACATATTTTTAACCAGAGAGCAGCAATTAATTTTCTCTTTGTCTTTGGCCGCAGTTTTATTTAGGCTGCTGTCACTTTAAAAGCTTATGCACAGATCCGATATACTGTTACATAGCATGCATTTAATCTCAACTGTTTACATTCCAAAACTGACTGTATTTACCTGAATAATCGGCAAGACTGGGTTTTTGACATAATCTTGTGTGTCTTCTGACCGTTTTCGATGGATTGTTCACCTAAAAGGAACCGAGGTGGCTCGAGGGTGAGTAAATCATGGGGTGATTTTCACATTTGGGTGGGGTCTGGGTGTCGAGATTCAAGAATCTGATTGGAACTGGGACTAACTCTTTTGTTTTTCCCGGAATCGATCTCAAAAGTTAAAATTTTGATTCCTAGTTTCGATATTCTGGGAATGTTCCGGGAACATCAGTTTTTGGTTCCCCAGACGTTCCTAGAACTTTCCCTTATGGTTAAGGGAACGTTCTCCTTACATTACAAAAATGGAACCTAAAAATAACCTACATGGAAGAAAAAAACCTCATGGGACCATTCAGGAACGTTAGAGGAACGTTCAGTGTTTGCTGGGATATATTGGGAAAAGCGCTATATAAATATACTTGACTTGACTTAAATAAATAAAAGAGTTCAGGCCAGCACCTTGACTGTTTTTGGTTATTTACAGAACCTAAGACTATCACAGGACAAGTGCATTTCTTAGTGGATATCTGTCTGGAAGTTTTGTCAAATCTGAGCAGAGTTTGAGTCATATAATACCTAGTTCATTCATTCATTCATTGACAGCTTGAGTCATTTGTTTAGATCTTTTCTGGAACTGGTCTGAATTTGCCTGTTTTGATATTGCTGGAAAAAATACGTCTCATTGTTTGTAGCCCACATAAGTAAAAGACAAACAAAAAAAGCTCATATTGGCATTTGAATTTAGGCCGTTTCGTGCAGCCTGGCAGGCTAAGAGGAATATAAGGTTACCCTTTCTGGCAACAGAGGGTTTCGTAACTGTGTCCTTGTCTGAGGAGGGGTTTGTTTGATGAAGCTTTCCTCCCCACCCATAACATTTGCCTTGCCATACAATGGAAGTGATCATATCTTTCCGTCTGAACAGGAGGAGAGGAAATGAACACATTGGTGGGTGGACTGTGAAACATGCAGCTACAGTGATAGTTATCTACCAGAAAATGCCAGATAATTATTGACCTTTTAATTTTTAAGTTCATAGTTAAGTTTCTTGTTCTGTAGCTGTTGTTTCTTCCATGGGAATCGTTCTCACAGCCATATCCTCAGCTATTCATAATTCATGCTCGCCAGAATAATAGAAGAATACACAACAATATCATTTTATTAAGACGCCCTGAAACTCACTGCTCCTGTTTACTTCCAAAATACTTTTATTATGCTTTGTGTAAAATTTTTGTGACGTGAACATTTGCGCAAGATTTATAGAATTATGAAAAGCTCTTGGGAGTTGTAAAATCAGCCCAGAAATGTAATTGAAATTAAAACAGAATGTTCCAAAACATTAAACATCTTGGCCCAAAAACCCAAAGTGTGTTTTTTTTAGTTTCACAGGGTGTGGAATAACATCCAGTTCACTTCGAACTTCTTAGATCAGAACCTTTTACTGAACAGGAAATTATACTGACCGGTGATAATACCGGAGGCGAACCTTGTTTGAGTCTGGAACGCCTCTCGTCGGCTAATGTAGCACACAATAGACATTTGATTTATCATTCTCCTTAATACGTTTCACCACAGTAAATGGAACGCAGCCGAGATGCTTTAGAAGAATGGGTCAAAGGTTAGTGTTCTAGAACATGCCATTTTAGATACAGTATAAAGGAAGATTTTAGACCCATGTATTTTTTAAAGATACAGTACGCCTAAGTTGGGTGTTGGTATTTGTAGTACATTCAGAAATACTGTAAAACTGTAAATATTGTTTTTAAAACAGAATTTATTCCTGTGAAGGCAAAGCTTATCAGCATCATGTACTGCAGTCTCCAGTCTGATCCTTCAGAAATCATTCTAGTATGCTGATTTGGTGATCAAAAGAAACATTTTTTATTATAATCGTTAATGGTGAAGAAATATTTTGGGGGAAACCGTGATGCATTTTTTACAGGATTCTTAGAATTGAAATGGAATTAAAAGTGAAATTCATGTTGTTAATGGCATTTATTTTTGAGAGGATGTTTTATTTTATCTACTGTAACGGCTTTCAAGAGTCGTTTGGGGAGACTTAAGGTGTAGTTTGTGGTGTGCGTATGTGTTCTAGACTTATTATCGTCATCAAAATATGGTTAATCCTAGTACACATTTCCAAAGGAAGTGGGCGGAGACAGTGAGAGGGTGTAATTCAGTCTGAAAGGTATCAATTAATAAGTTCAAGTTTTATCTCACCCAGCAGTAGCAAGGCCCATTTTCCTGTTACGCATTGTTTTACGCTAATGAAGGTTACATAATGTCCAAAAAAATGATTCAGTCACAAAGAACCGGCTTTGAATGAAGAAGTCTGTCCATACTTAAAGCTTCAAGTTAATATTGGATGCGGACTAGTCCAAGATTATGTTAGGCCTATATTGCTGATGTTTCTATGCAGTTAGCAGGGTGTTTTGAATGATTTCTAGGTGGATGCTTTCTCATCCAAGTCATAAGTGTGATATTCTGGTCTCTAGATCTGGCTCAGGTCCCTCTTTCAGTGTTTACTAGGTGAAAATCCTATATCTGATTACTTAGAAAAGTAATTTTCCTAAAAAATCCCCTTGCATTCATTTATTGATTCTATTGCCCTAAGATTGAATTAATTATAAGCCTCAAATGTGAAATGTAATTTGGCTGCTTGCATTCAATGCGGGTGAAACTCTGAAAGTGTTTTTCATTCCAAACAGATTCAAAGCTTTAACAATTTTCTGTGACTGAACAGCTCAGAGTAGTTAAAACTGTAATCCTTTTTTCAAACAATTACGGGAAGAAAAAGAGGAATTATTGTGCATTTTCTGGTATTTGTTTGGTATTGTTGAAAATGTTTTGAGATAAATGTGAGAAATGAAAGAAAATTGACTTGGTTGCAAAAGCTGTCATAATGTATTATTAACTTTTAACAGCATAATTAACCTCTAAGATGCAAGATAAATGATATCTGTATGAATCACAGGTAACACTTTATTTTACAGTGTCATTGATTCACGTTACATTAGTTACTGTACTGAAAGATTCCATCAGCGCTACGTATTTGGAACCCCAAGATTCAGGGTTCAGTAATTAGTACCCTTTAGGGTTCTTTGTAACCAGGGAAAGGTTCTATATGAAACCTTTTGGGTTAATTTATTATCATTTGCTTTGCCCTTTCTGGATTAAATAATTTAATTTTATTGACAAACATCAAAAGCCTAAATGCATTATGAATGCATGTGAATGATCACAAAATTCAAGAGGTTAAAAATATATATATATATATATTTATATCGTTTTATGTAGTTAATCAATATCATACGAAGAGTTCCAGTTCAATTTTCTCCTTCAGAAATTGATTAAAATGTGATATAGCTTAATAAACAATAATTGAATTACAACTACAAAATGTTGCAGAATAATGTAATATATGAATGAATAAAAGCCTATAAAGAAGCTTTGTGCCAAAGGGATCTTGTCATTATAGAACCTTTTTTAGCATAAAAGGTTCTTTGGATTGAGCCATATAGATAATAGAACCCCTATGAACCCTTTTTCCTAAGTAGTGTAGCTCATAAGTACATTTTGCATAATGCACATGCAATTAACCCTAAACCAAACCTTCATCCTAACCCTATACCTATAGTATACTAGTTAATTATTATAGTAATTTTAATATTATAGTTTTATAATAATTACATATAATGTATAGTTACACTGTAATACTGACACATTAAAATAAAGTGTAATCGAATTGTGTTTAGAATAACTAGACTCATCTTTCTTTTCGAGTCGATCAAATTGATTGGTAAATTTGCATTGAAGTTTCCCAGGTCCCTCTTGAATGGTTGCTAGGTGGATGCTTTCTCATCCATGTCACAAGTGTGAATTCTGGTCTCTAATCTGGCTCAGATCCCTCTCTCAGTGTTTACTCAGGTGAAAATCATAAATCTTATTACTTAGAAAAGTAATTTTCCTTAACAATCCCCTTCATTCATTCGTTCATACTCCCCTTTACTCTTTCATGTGCATGGAACACAAACAGAGAGGTTTTGAAGAACTGAATTTGTCAAGTTATTTTCCAGCCAGTTTCAGTCTCAAAAAGCAGCATTAAAATATCATAAATTACCATTTTTGAGTTATGTTCAAGACTTACTGAGCATTTCTATGACAAGTAGGCTGTGTAAATAGCAGCTAAGCTGCTGAGTCGCTGAATTGAATCAGTCCAATTCATGAAGGAATCATATCATATGGCTTCAAAAGTCATAGCTTTTGAGTATTATTGATACTTTTAATAATACTTTTTTCTTTCTTGTGTTTTACATGCTTGTAACTGTAGGTGTCTATATAATGGTACCATAGCTTTTTCGATTGTTTTTTTGTGTGTGTGTGTGTGAACTAATCATTTAAGACTTGTTTTTTGCTTCTCATTTCTCTTTGAATTAGGGACATTATATGTTTCCATGAATATTTATACAAGATCTAGTCATTCATTTGAATATTCATATCTATAATCTGCTCCACAAGAACACTTTCCGAATTCCTTATTTCTTATGACTTCAACATGTTCAATTCTTTTTGAAGCGTAACAATCATTTTGCTCGTTCATTTACGAGTCACTCCTGCAGTGAAGCTCATAGTAACAACAAGCCTCTTTCGACAAATAATGCAATAGTTCTGGTGAATGAATCTTAATCTGCATGATTAGCATCTCATTGATTTTTAACTAAGTTATAGGCATATTTGTACCAGATTTAGATACTAATCTAGGCTGTTTTTCGCATCACTTGAAGCTGTCAATGACCCTGGAAAAGTGGCAATAACCGCAGGCCTCCCGCCCAAACCCCAACCAGCTCCACTGTCACTATCAGATCGCATCAGAGCTCGCATGTTTGTTTCCTGTCGACCATGCGCGGTCCATCGGACCACCAGAGGTTAGATTGAACACGACTGGTGTGAGCGAGAGCCGTGCCAAAAAGTGTGACGGCTGCCAAAGTCTGCGCCACGTGTCCCATTTTCTCAGGGGGACAAAACAGACATGACAAGGCAATCTCCACACAGTCAGCGTTCCCGTGGCAACAACGGTTGGGTTATTTATCTGCAAGGTTAATGGGATTACGGCTGGTAACAAAGATAGTGGATTGAGACAAACATGTGCCCGTTGGACTGAAGGGAATGTGACAGAGTGGTAGCTGTTGAGCTAAATGACTCAGCTAGCCCAAACAGATGGCGCCCAATACATACACGAGTCATAAAACAGTTTTATGGCTGGCGTTCCTGGTTTTTCCTCCAAAGAGATCTGAATGTGGCACCGCATATTGGAAGCATTTGCATCATCTTGCCTGTGCATGTTTTACTCAATTTCAATTTTGAATTCTTCTTCTACTTCTGTTACGTAAGTGCTTTTTGCCAGAAATTTCCATTTTTGTCCCATTTATACATAGAACATTGTTTAGCAAAGTTGAGACTTTTCCAGTAAATAATTTATAAAATATAAAAATGAATTACTTGGCAAAAGACATAAAGGCATCCACAATTTTACACTTATTTTAACTATGACTATAGTAAAAATATCTATATACCAACATGTATATTTTAAAATACATTTATTTTATGCTAAGTATACAGTACTACAGATACATTTAAAACGGTATTTATGTACTTAATATAAATACCCTGCAGTATATACTAAATTAATATACTAATACACACACACACACACAAATATATATAAAAGTGATATGTCAGTAGATATGTTTATGGATCTGGGGTGTGTTTACAAAGCATCGTTAGCCAACTATGGTCGATAAGTTCCGCTATTATCAGCATAGTTCAACGAGTTGATGTTTTGAAACCATCGATTCCAGCAAACATTCGCAAACAGCATCCCAAAGTTGTGTGGTTTGAACGACAGCTCTCGACCTGTGGTTAGAGGCATCGTTTTCTATATTGAATGTCATTTGGAGGTAATAAATCCTTATCTTGAGCAAAATGAGCAAGCTGACATTCAGATTCAATAGGTGTCTATTTAGTTAGAATACAAACAAATGTAATTTACGTTCTTTTGGTTTGTCAAAGATTTGAAGTAACGTGTTTGAAAAGTGCGCATGTGCAAACGCAATAAAAGCAAATAAAGCAAATAAAGCAAAACAACCGAGAACAATTAGAAATAGTCCACAGATGACATGTCTGTAATTTATATAAAACAAATATCAGCAGTTAATTGGATCTCAAACAGTTTCATTTAAAGTAGTTATTACTCCACCACAGTGCGAAATGCCAGACGTGGTTGAATGATACTTTGTGACAGTGGGTTTAGGAAACAGTTCGTTGACTAGCTCAGTTGATTTTTCCAGCGATGCATCGATACTATGGTAGTGAATCAGTGAACTACGTGTACTGTATTGAGGAAGCGCACCCTGTACTATACTTAGTATGAAATTGACATAAATGCATTTTTTATATATTTTGGTATAGGTTTTTGTGTTTTCACTTTGGGAAATATATTTACATTTAGCTAGGTTTATAATTAACAAATGTTTACCAATGATATATATTTTTTAATAATTCGTAATATCTTTCACAGTTTGACTTTGTTCGTGGCCTGAAACTTATGTAAGCACTCCTCCAGACTAAGTTAACTCAGCTCTGTTCCTCAGCTCTATTTTGTCAGAGGATCACCAGCTTTCTGACAGATAGGCAACAGCTAGTGATAATGAGATATTTAAATGCAACACCTGCACCATCAGCTCTTCTTCCCTGTACACTCCCAAGACCCTTCTGTCAACCTTCTGAAGTTTGCTGGACGGTACTGACTACCAATGGCCTCATGCACAATGATGACAAGTCTGCATATAGGCAGGAGTTGAACAGCTGGTTGTCTGATGCAGCCATAACAACCCGTAGCTGAACACACTCAAAACAGATTATTATAGAGCCCTATTATATACCACCCTAGCAACCGCATGGTAACATGCTAACAACTGCTCAGGAATACATTAGCAATCTTATAGCAAACAACTTTGTGGTGGTGATTGCAGGTTCAAGCATTTTTCTTCTAATCTAGCTATGTATCTTTATTTATTGTGTTGCTTGTTAAAGGAGCTGTATGCAAGAAATGTATTTTAAATCAATTAATCATAAATTTTGGCTGGGGTATTCACCGCTCTATAGTAATTTGAAAGTGATTGCACTACCAGTTTTGGCCACAATCTTGCATACGGCTGTTAAATAGATGATGATTGATGACAATTGAATTGTATTGCATCATTGTATCGCATTGCATCATGTATTGCGTCATTACTATTTTTACGCTATGCAATCCTGCATGCCCTGCATTCATTCATAAATTTAGGCCTTAGGGCAACACAAAAAGGGTAATAATCATACATGTGTTTTTATGCCATCAATAAAATAAGTTCCACATTGCCTCTTCATGTTTGAATCGCTGAGTTGTTTACAGTTAAAGTTTAATTGAAAAAAATTCAGGATGATAGAGTTGTATCTCTGCATTGCCAGGCTTGAGATGGAAGGGAGTCTAAAATGCTGTATCGTTCTCATTATCATTATCTCGCTCCTCCTGTCTCTTTCTGGAAATCAGATCACGCAGAATTAATCCAATTAGTGTCTCTGTTAATTAGCCTGCTATTCCAAGACTGAGATATAAATTAGAGCTTTCAAATTGTTTGGTGAGATTGTTCTGAACACTAATTAAAATGCAGTGTGAATTATATGAATTGGCAGGACATAAAAGACGAAGTTATTTCTTGGCGGAAAGAAAGAAGGAAGTTAGGAAAGCAGTCAGATTTAGCACACAGCTACATGATTGTAAGAAGTTCAAGTCGCCCATTGAATCTGCAGCAGTCTTTCGTGTAGATGAGGCTGTTATAGGATTATTGATATTTCTGTTATATACAGGAAGGCCACGAAGAGTGCAATGGCTGATAAATTGTAATATATCTGGAAAGGATGAGTCGTACAAGATGTAATTATCCAAGTCAATTCATTCTGCTATTATATTTATATATTGCTGCATAAAATAGTATTATAAAGGAAATCCATGCATTTGAAACACCTGTATACATCAGTGATTATTTGATGCAAAATCACATTTAAATTCAGTCAAATCTTAAGCTGGTGGAGCACCAATAAGAGCGAAAGTACTGCATCTCTCAGGGATCTGTTTGCAAATACAGAATATATGTAGTGCATGGCGCCTCACACTGCCTTGATGTTGGAGTATCAATAAAAAATTCAAAAGGGCTTTGAGGCATATAATATCATCTTATGATCCATACTGATGCCCTTAAACGCTTTGAAATATATTCCAACAGAAATTCTCAGCAATCAGTGAATGGCAATGAAACCATAAGTACATAATTCATTCATTTACTCTAAGAGTGAGTAAAAAAGCACCATAAAGCCTCTTTTGTAGCTCTCAAATGTAATTCATGCTTTGCAATTATATGGGTTTGGAATAGACTGACGGCAGAAGGTCTGGTCTCCATTGCAGGTTTCATTGGCCAAGGACTGCCCAGAGGCCGTCTGACTAACATGTAAAGCAACCAATCACAGTTCATTTTGTTCCATATCATGCTTAGGGGCGTGAAAATGTAACATCAATGTCCCTACAATAACAAACCTGTGTGTAAAACTATTTATACTACTCTACATATTTTAAAGAGTCCATGCCGCAAACTTTACATGCTTCACATACTTTTGAATATCCAGTGTTTAGTTCCTGATAAGCGCTCTTTGTCATGAATACCAAGTCAAATTCGCGTCTACCACGTCTAGTTTAACGCTTCACCACTTTGTGTTAATTCGCGCGTCAAGAGTGAAACTGTCACAGTGTCAGAATCTGAAACCCTTTGGCGGCCATCTTTTTATGTTGATCGAGAGCATTTATCGAGAGAGTCACCGCTCTGTATACACAGCTGATGAGCGCGTGGGGATCATTGTCGCTTATTTGTGCCGAAAACAAAAACTTATTTATTTTGTTAACACGGTGCGAAATTAACGCCAAAGTTCCGATTTTTCAACTCAGGCGGCAGAAGCGAATTGCGTCAAATGCGTGAATGCACAAATAGCACTAACTAAATAATTTGCGCTGACGCTGTGGTAATGCGACAGACGCTCAACTGCCGTGAACCGAGGCGTATTTGCGTCTATCGCACCATGCTCTACGCCACAGGAAATTTTTCATACGTGCAACGTGTCTTTGCACTGACTTAACATTGAAATTTTTCGTGCCTGACGCGTTATTCGCGCTCGGTGTGAACGCACCATCAGACTCGGTAATAATATATAAATAATGGCATACTTCCTTAAAAGGAACAGTTCGAGCTCAAAATTCTAATGTTCTGTCATTTTTCACTCACCCTAATGTTGTTCCAAATTTGTATCTGGGGAGAACAAAAGTAGATATTTTAAGATTTTTTTCAACTGTATTTGTCCATATAACCATGAGTATTATAAGACATGAGGGTAAATATATGATGACAGAATTTTCTTAGGTGATCTATTCCTGTAAGTCCTATTAATGATCTCCTCTGACATTTTTCTCAGTCTTTGAAGAAGAGTTGATAGGTTACCGCCTTTTGTCGGTGTAAATTTGTTGCATTTGCAAGAGCAAGACACAGGAAGACACTACAAAACTGTCAGCTATCACCTTCCTTTAACACATATCTTAGTGTGATGTGATGATGAAGCTGTTGCAGTCTTGCAACTGGTGAGGCATATGTTGTCTGTGGTGACCGGACGTCAGAGTATGTATATGGTCCTTACGGAGATGAAACAAAGTGTTGAAGTGAAGAAGAGCGCTCGGATGACTTTCAGAAGAGTGTGATCCGTCGATCACCCTGGCAGGTGGCATGTAGTGTCACTGACACAATTGAAGATGCAGAGAAAGCCAATCTGTTTAGTCTGTGACACAGAGAGATTAAAATGGTTCAATGAAGATTTGTGGACTGTCAGTTAGATGGAAGGGGAACGGCACGTGCAGGAAATACCGTAGGCCGATAGCTTAGGATGGGAACAGCGTCTTGGTGTTTTCACAAAGGAACCCAGATGACTAATTAATTAGGAGATCAGAGAGCGGAGGGAATTCGTGCTCGGCTTTGCACAGGTGTTTTAAATCTATTTTAGAGAAGATTGTGTCCTGCATTGCTTGGGAGGGGGTTAGGGAGGGGAGGTGTCAATGAAGGCTGAATCTGGACAGGAAAATGAGTATTCCAGGTGACGTGTCTTTGTGTCAGATATCCAACCCCTGCTGGGACAGAAACCGACAGCTGGTTTGGTGCACACTGAGCTAGCACTTAACAAATCAGAATAGAGGAGTCTGGCCCAAGGAGAAATCAATGGGGAGGTGGAAAGGGATAATCCAGCATTCATCTAAGATTCCTATTAGCACCAAGAAATAGGTGGAAAATGCAAGTGGCGAACTGTGATCTGAGCTGCCTGCCTAAAAGCATAGACACTGAACCCTGAGGAGGTACAATGGAAGCAAGATAACCCTCAGAATGCGTTTAACTGGCCTGTAACATAGGGGGAAAAACTGCATCAGATTGTTGCATCAATTTATTGTTTTGGACCTGAACAGCCATGTTGTCAGAATGCAAAATATTCACAACTGAGAAACCAGATTGCGGTACCGTCGCTTAAAAATTTATGTCAATTAGCAGAACTCCAAGGAGAGTTCCACTGTAGCGGTGGGCCAAGAACTTTGGAATGACCTACTTGTTCCTCATTAATTGGGTAAGAGGAGTAACCTTTTCCTTGAAAGAGGAGAACCGTGACTTCTTCTGTCCCAATGGAAAGTGATCTGACCTTAATCTGTCAGATGGAAAAGAGAGCTCCGCCATTCTCTCGTGGTCTCAGTGTTCCTGTTCCAGAGACCTAGGTCTTGGGTTGAAATTGGTTCGGGGCATTCTGTCTTCGATTGCTTAATCCACTGAGCATCCAGCAGTATTGGGTTTTTCATTATATTATATTAAATTACATTTGATTAGTTCAAATAAGGTTAAAATAGCACTATGCAACTTTTTAACCTTTATAATATTTTTCCAAAACCCTTGAAAGATGGTACCTTGACTTACAATAGGTCGAATGACAGGTCTACCATAGCCTGACAGTGTCTGTATCGCTTTTACTGGCACTATGTAACATCGGGGTGCGGGTAGGAACCACGAGCACAAAAAGAAGCTACAAAATTTGACTGTCTTTACGGCATACGTCACTTCCTCAATTCCGACGCTGAGAGCCCAAGCAAGCCGTTGCCCAGCGTTCCATCTCCCCCTTGTATTTTGTCATGGCTGAAGCAGCAGAGAAACCAAGAAGCCAAGGGTTTTGTGGCTAGGACAGTAGAAAGCAACAAAAGGGAGAGTGGCAAAATGAAGACTGAGAATAAGGATTCAATATCTGGTCCTAGCTTTAGCTTGGCTGGCGTGAGCCAAAGGAGGAGGAGGAGGTGCTCCGACCAATCCAAGAGGTCCTTGCTCCAAAATGTACAATTTTCGGGTTACGACCAATGGGCAGCGTTTTTCTTTTTGTTATACTAATACTATTTTAAAAACATTACTTTGAAATACTACTCCTACAAAAAACGTAACTAAGTCCTAGACTAAACAGAATGCATGTGGGATTCAGTTCACTGTCGGTAATGTGTTGTGTAGCTTTGTCCCTCGCTGAATCCAGTGCAGACTGCATTGCTTTCTTTTGAGGGCGCTTAAACACACTCAAGCATCCCTGTATAGCCGGGGCAGGCAGCTCGCGCCAGCTCGAGACATGTAGAAATATATGCCAATGTACCCTGGGAAGAAGACATTTCATATGCGCAGCGCTGGCAGTCTGCCCAAGATGTTGAGAACTCCTTCCTTCTGCAGAGTTCAGGGGTATTGATATGGGATGGAAATCCGACCAAATGTATTGCGTGCGACTGACTCAAAAAATAATAAGCGTGATTCAAAAATGTAAAAACACATGTAATAATAATATTGCACAAACTGCAAAAAATAATACAAAAATATCAGAAAAGCAAGAACGTGGTCAAGGATTCAAAATATAATAAGCGTGAAACCAAAAAATAACAAGCATGATTAAAAACTAAACATATAAAAAAATATTTTGCACAAAACTTAAATTTATGTTCACATTTTTCGCTCTTCTTTCCGTGTTCTGCACTTGTTCTTCCAAATGTTGCAGTTCAAGTTTCATGTAAATTCAGGGCTGGCTTAAGCGTCACCATTGGTCCATAGTTCTAGATTGACAGCTCCTCCTCTAGCCAATGAATCGAAGAGGAGAGTTGACGTCACTTCAATGCGACTCACGCTACTGATTCTCTCCATGGATTCCACTCATAAAGGGGAAGGACGTAAAGTTATTCTGAACTCTGGACACATACAAATAATTAAAATTCCTCTTGTTTGAGATAGCCTAGGCTACATGAGATTTATGTGCACACTGGTAATTGGTGTTAAACAATATTACTTGGCTCATAACGTTAATATGTTAAGGCAGCTCTAAGTGAAACATCCTGCATTTTTGAAACATTGTACATTTCTTTGCAAAAATTAAGTTTAAAACGGCCATTGTAACCGTAGGACTTTAATCTGTCAACGCTACACTGCAGCCTACCTTTATATATATATACCTTTATAACTATATTTTATATACTACATTTTATTTAGTTACATTACAGACAAGGAGCAAAAAGTAGGCTACAAGGCAAATACAAGGCATTTGTGTACATCTCATAGTATGTAAAACAAAGAACATCATCAACAACAACTAACATTTAAAATGAACATGTAGCCTTTGTAATAATAATAATAATGCACAGCCATAATCTGGCGATCGTTACATAGGCTATGCCACCCTCAAAAGCTATCATATAGATAGCCTGGTAAATTAATTCTAAGACTAGATACCATTTGACAAAATATTAATGAAATGATAGTAGGCTACAGAGAAGATTACAGAAACCTGGTGGATTTGATATGCAGTGATTTATTACTTATTGTGTTTATTTACATAGCTACATATTTGCATATTACTTTAGGATTAATGTTTTATATATAACTTACATTTTTAATACAACATGAAAATTATTCTGGAGTGCGGCTGTCCAGCAGAGTTTAACGATCAGAGTATTAATAATCCTAAAGATGATTAGCTGCTTCTGGTGTGTTTGATTAGGGTTGGAGAGCTAAACCCTGCACACAGGACCGACATTGCCCGATCATGTTATACCGGTAAATTAAATATGAAAGTAAAACGGCCTGTAGGTGGTTACAAGTTGTTGTCTTTATGAATGAGTCATTAATTCAAACTTCTCGTTCAGAATTGGGAATTCTTTGATGAAACTGTTGTGTGGCTCAAAGAAGATTGAAGCTGCAGAAGTAAGGCCAGCAATTATGATGGATCACCGGACAGGTACAACTTTGACAGTTCGTCGTCGTTCAGATGACTATAATAACGTGTCACCAGGTAGGACGTATATGTAGCAGTTACAGGTCGAGTTGCAGGCACACATATAGTCTAATGGTGTCCTGCCACGGAAAGCTTTTGCCTGCTGTCTGCTGAACTGTTGAGTTATCTTCAACTGCACCTCTACAAGTGAACATAGGTAGCAGTCATGAGTCGACATTGGAGTGACAGTCCACTGCCCCCTCTTCGAATTTGATTGGCTAGAGGAGGAGCTGTCAATCTAGAACTATGGACCAATGGTGACGCTTAAGCCAGCCCCAATTTACATGAAACTTCGAACTGCAACATTTGGAAGAACAGCGCAGAACACGGAAAGAAGCCGAAAAACATGAACACAAATTTAAGTTTTGAGCAAAATATATTTTTTATATGTTTAGTTTTTAATCATGCTTGTTATTTTTTGGTTCACGCTTATTATATTTTGATCTGATGACCACGTTCTTTGCTCTTCTGATAATTTTGCATGATATTTTTCAGTTTGTGCAATATATTTTTACATGTGTTTTTACATTTTTAAATCACGCTTATTATTTTTTGATCAGTGGCCGCAATACATTTGGCGGGATTTTGATCCCATAGTATCGCTTGTCAACAAATGCACGCATGTATTCCCTGGTGTGACAGATTTTACTACAGTAGTAGAAGACAATACTGTTTCCCAGCTGTAGGGGGACCCCGAGAGCAAAATTTCAAAAAATAACACAATGCTGCTTTAAATGAAGCTGTACTTAAGTTACATTTGTCTATCATTTAAGCATAATTCAGACTCTTGCTGCAGGTCACAGCTAATACACCAGTAGGAGTGGACAAGTGACTGTTTTTATGAGTGAATCATTGAGTCAGTCGGTTAATCGATTTTATTCAAAAGCACAGATTCATTCAGGAATGTAACAAGTGACTGTCAATGAGTGAGTCACTGAATTAGGGATGTGTGAAACTAGCCGACTAGTCGATTAAACGATGCTGCTGCTAGTCGACTTTGCACATTTAGCATTTGCTTTATATTTTTACAAAGGCGATGTTTAACTTGCAAACTTGCAATATTGGTGTCTAAAACGTAAGATACACGTACTACTCAATATTAACTTCTTGATTATGGTTTCTTTTTTGTAGAAAAGCAGTGAAGTGGACAACTAGAGCTTTTTCTTTGGACACTAGTCAATGTGACGGCGTTTGCTTGGTGTGAATGTGGATTTCCGTACTCTACTTTGCACCAATGACCCACACCAGTCAAACAAACGAAACTTTGTCAAACTGACTCGTGTCCAGAGCAAAACCCTAGTGTGAAAGCGTCCTCATATCATCAGTATGTCAGACAGGGAAAATAAGCATGACAAAGTTCAGTTGGGAATCGAACAGACTTTTAGAACAGAAGATTAGAGAGAACATTATTCGTGACACCACGATCAGACCTTCAAGCCTGAGGGCAAATCTGATGTGCTGCTGTGTTTGAAGCTATGACATAAAATACCTTGGTTATTTATATTTTTTTGACTGCATTTGATTTATCATCATGGATTGGCACGGGTTGGTGTGTGGACACGAGATAGTGTTGTGGTGGCAACCATGCACCTTTTAGACCAATCTAGTAAAGCTTTTCACCTCTACTCCCACTTTCCATTATCTAGGCTGGTAAGAATCTCAGCAGTCCTGATGAGGAAATTACAGTGGTTAGTTAAATGTTGTACCTTATGTATTCAGGTTGCCATAGCAAAGTCAATTTAATCTGACTGGGGAACTAAATTTGGAGTGATTAGCTTCAGGCTCCACACTGGTCTTCAGAAATCATAATGACATATTGTCGTGTACATTTGTCCTTGCAGGAACTTGAAACACTGTGATTACTTCCTTAAGATAGTTTGCTCTTGTTAAAGAGCAAGCCATGGTTTTTACTGCTCTTAAGAATCTCATCCATACATATAGCTGTTTACCACAACCCTCTAAATGTCACAGATTATTATTCATATGCTGTGTGAGAGACTTAATTTGAAGTGCAAAGCATTAACCATTAGGAGGCAATTTAAATACACCACTTTGACATGGACTCTGATGTGTCTGCCACCACTGGTAATGAAACCATTCATCAGTTTAACACTGCATGTTTGCAGAACATGGATGTTCATATTTCTCTGTCTTAGGCCAGCACAGATGGCTGATGAGCAGAAAATGATAGCGCAACAATATTACGAGAAAAAGTTTGCATTGCATTTGTGTTTTGCTAATTCTGATTTACATTGCAAATGTGTACTTTTCCTCAACTGGTAGACAGATATGAGTCAATGTTTAGTCAACAGAGGAATTTAATTCTGTCCTGATTCATGGCGTGATCCATTCTGTCTAAAACAATTTTAAACAGCATTTTGCACATTCATTTTTACACAAAAAAAATTAATGTTTTTTATTTTCTTTTAAATGATTATTCAAGCTATTTTTAATGATTGAAAAGCCTCATGCAGAGAGACTACATGAAATATTTGTGCTTTTAAAAATTAATCTGCCACACCACAGGACCTTTTAAAATGAACTAGTGGAGGAAAAATGTGATTTAAAAAGGTCAGAAAATGCACTTTTTAAAAAAACTCATAAGACCGTAGACATGTTATCCATCAACTATACAATTATATTTTTGAATGCTTAGATACATTTATGTTGAGGTTAAATAAATGGCACTAAGCAAGGGTAATTTGCATACTGATGGTGTGCAATTTTAAGATTACTTTAAGTATCTGCCAGTGAATAAATGTCATTAAAATGTATTGAAAAGTTTCTTGTTCATTCTTCCATATCCTTCGCAGGCACTTACGGACCACGGAGATGGGCCTCCCTTTATCCAGAATGTGGGGAAAGGAATCAGTCTCCAGTGAACATCCTAGATCAAGACACCCGAGTCTCTCAGGAGTGCCAGGAGCTCACCTTGAATGGCTTTGAAACCAAGTCATCAAACAGGACTACCATGAAGAACACGGGCAAAACAGGTTCATCAACTAATTAAACTTTTAACAATCCTCATTTGCTCTCATTTCAGAACTTTGACCATCTTTGCACCACTTACATTTTTTAAATGTTTCCAAATAATTTCGCTGTAAGAAACATGTAGATGTTGAAAGGTTTCCATCATGACATCGTTGCATCAGGTTTCAGGGAGTTTGAAATTCACAGCCCAAGCAAATATTAGACATACTGTACACTGTACACCCTCAGTAAGTACCTGTAAGATCACCCTGGGATTGTGTTATGATGCTTGTACATCTGATGTGGATGTGGCAATCTGAGCAGCATTAATTACAACTATTTTTTGAAGAAAGTTTGAGGTTGCATACGTCTCTTATGCTCACCAAGGCTGCATTTATTTGATCAAATATATAGTAAAAACAAGTTTTCTGAATTAATATTACAATTTGAAATAACTGTTTTATATTTTGATAGAAAGCTGCCTGAGTTTTCAGCATCAATACTCCAGTTTTTAGTGTCACATGATCCTTCAGAAATCATTGTAATATGTTGATTTGGACGCTCATCTCTTATTTATTATAAAATTTTTTATCATGAAAAAAAATATTTGGTGAATAGAAAGTTCAAAAGAACAGCATTTTTTTTAAATAGATTTTTTTGTACCAATGTAAAAGTCTTTTCTGTCACTTTCTGATCAGTTGATTATGCATCCTTGCAGAATAAAATGAATTTCTTAAAATAAAAATAAAAAATCCCCAAACTTTTGAACAGTGGTGTAATGTGGTGTATCACTATTATGACCAACATCAAAAAAAAAAAAAAACTTTATTCAAATGTAATAATAATAATTAAAAATAATATATATATATATATATATATATATATATATATATATATATATATATATATATATATATATATATATATATTTTTTTATTTATTTATTTATTTATTTTTTCAAAATATGTGTTATTTCTGAATGTTCTCCATTTCCTAAGAATTCTTCAGTGGCCATAAATATTCTTATTCAGTCCCCATACCTTATCTACCACCATTTACATTTTGCATTTTTGCACTAGTTTGTGGGGAAATCAAATCACCCACTTTGGCCTACAAATCTAAAACTAACAAGGATCGTTGATGAAACAGCATCTTTAGAATATTTGAGAATGGCACACTCTAAGAGCGCTATATTTACTCTCGAGAAGGTTTTGGGGAATGCGCGAGACCATCAGACTCATTGTGGCATAATTACCATGGACCTACTGTTTACAGAGCACAGCATTAGATCCTTTTAAACCCCAGCATCACAGGATTGAAATCGCATCTGGGGGTGTGGGATGGGGTCCCCCTGGAGTTGAAAACACGTTTATTGTTTCTAGCCCCTAGAACTTTCACCATCTTTCGCCCTGCTAGCAACGTCCACAAGTCTATTTCACGAGTACCGCAAGTCTTGTGTGCATACAGGGATGTTTGTGTATTCACCAGAAGATCCTATCTCTCCACAAACATTCATCATATTCCACTGAATCAGTTTGTTTACTCACATCCCAGAACTTCAGTTTACTTAAGAATCAAACACAGATCTCCACACGAGAGCTTCTGTGACGTGAGATGTCTTCACGTAAATCCTTGCAGTTCATCCTAGTTTAATTTGATCACGCTTTCTCGTTCTAACAGAGTATATGGCAGAGCTGCAAAACTTTTCGTCCAGTTTAACATGGTACGATTTACGTAAGGGCCAGATTTACCGAACAGGGCAAATTAGCGTGAGAGCGCAATCCCATAAATGTGCTGATGTGGGTGGAAAGTTCTGCTCGTGATCTACTGACGACGTGCAAATTTAAGAACACAGACGCAGCCGGATAATTTCATAATGACCAACGCAATCAAACCAAGAGCTGGTCAAATTAACGTCTGGTTTGGTTGATAAATAATGTAGGGTTGAACCGATTATTGACGTCGATATTAAATATTTTTATGGTTATCGGTATCGGCCATTTTCAAAACCAATTTGCAGATAAAATAATTTTATTTTGAAATGTGCTATATTTGGCTCTAACGCAGCCACCTCTGCCACCAAGTGTTTTATGGGAAAAAGAAAAAAACAGTTAAACTAGCCATTTACAGTGAAAAATGTGTTATGTTTTTGGAATTTTAATTTGAAATTGTAATTTTTGCTTTCTCCTATTCAAGTTTATAATGCAGAGACGATAATAAGATATATTGTAATGTGATTCTAAGTTGAGCATTCAATAAGTTCACATGTCACGTGAATTTTTGGCAACACTTTAGATAAGGGAACACATTCACTATTAACTAGGGGTTTACCTTCAATAAACTTCTAATTGCTGCGTATTGGTGATAAGTAAGGTAGCTGATGTAGTGGTTATATTTAGGTATTGGGTTGGGTTATGTGGATCTAGGATATGGTCATCCAGAAAAAGGCATTAATATATGCTTTATAAGTACTACTAAATGGCCAACATTCTAGTAATATGCATGCTAAAAAGCAACTAGTTAATAGTGAATATGTATTCCCTAATCTACAGTGTTACCAAATTTTTTTCTGATCTGGCTGTAAAAATGTTAGTTAATGTTTTGATTTTTTAACAAATAGGTTCAATAATGCATAGGGTTTATTTACTGCAGATAGTGCTCCTATTTGATTCCATCAATTTACCGTCTCTACTTACACTTGAATGGATTCAAATGTCCAGAATGTTAAAAAACGTCTCCAAGTTTATTAATTGGCATTGGAAAACCAAGTGTATGAAGTAGTTATCCTGTTTCTGCAGAGTCTACCCAGCAGAAGCAATGGAAGATATTTCAATTTGTTTACCAATCCAAGCTTTAAAGAGGTCAGAGAGGTCGACTCTGTAATGCGGTATAATGTGAACGGTCTGTGCCTGGAGAGCCCATGGAGCTCGATTTTGATGTGTCCGCTCCCAGCCTGCAAAGTGCACACTCAGTTTCTTTTTGCATCATTATTTGTTTTTAAAGGTCCTTTGTCAACATAAAAAAGACAAAATTCCCCTAAGCATTTTTACAAGTCTGAAGAAAAGCAGGGTACTAAAAATGTGTAGATATATGAGAATGCATTATTTGTTGGTGATTTACACATCTTTTAAAGCTGTACATATATTTGGTAGCCTTCAGTTTTACATTCTATGGCTCATTGAATTTGAAATAAATAGAGTATTTAACTCCCTCATCTGGTCTTGTTTTACTTCATCACAGTGTCTATTGTTCTGAGGAATGATTATTGTGGAGAGGGGCCGACCTACCTGGACGCTTCAGAAGCAGAGAAAGTGGAGTTTCACTGGGGCAGCACCAATGGGTCAGCTGGTTCTGAACACAGTATCAATGGAAAGAAGTTTCCAGTAGAGGTGAGTAAGTCACATTATGTCTATAATGCAGTTCCAGAAAAACAATTGCGCCAATGACTCTCAAAGGGAATGTGATATGATGCTCTTATTGGTTTGTTTCCGTTACTGCCCAAACCACACCTATGAATTATGAAGCTACTTCAGACCAACCCCTTTAAACTTGCGTCGGGCACAAGAGTCATTTATCTGCGCTGGTAAAATAGCAACAGTGCCCAAGACCCGCCTACAAAGCACTTGCGCTTCAGCGCTTTGATACTGCGGTTTCATCGTGGGCGTGGCTCAAAGTTTCTCCTGTTTTCTGCGTTAGTGGCGTTGAGAATGTCAGGCAGCGATTTTCGTCTGGCTTTAAACTAGTTTAAATACACAAGGCATTTGATTTGTTGTTTGCATGGGAAAACTCGTGCATAAAATGGAAGAGCTTACTTACTGGATCTCACTGTTCTATTTAGATTGAGATGGTCAACAAGTAAATGTATCTATAATAGCCCTTAAACCATTCACTTTAACATTTAAAAATCTCGTTAGGAATGTATTTTTAGATGAGCAGGATAACTTTACTAAATGTGTTTCTTTAAAAAAAAGCTCAAGGATTCCACATTGATTTGAGTAGGTTGAAAGTGGTGCTCTAATCTGCACTAAATTGAAGAGCCTCTCAATGAAACTGGGATCGAATGTGGTTTATTGACTTGATGGTGGGACCGCTGCGATTTACAAAAGAGCAAGGGTTTTCTGCTTCCTTCTTGATTCTCAGCCTCCTCTTTAAAATGATTTGAGTTCTTTGGCCAGTTGCATAAACTGCTTAAGACTAGTCTTTAAAAGAATAGTCATCTAAATTTTTGTTTGCTTAATTGGTCTTATTGGAATTAGAAAAGTAATACTGATCACCTCTTTGGTTAACTGCTCAGTAACCAAACTACATACCGAAGACAAAGTCCTAACAAAGTTTATGCAACTGGCCTAACTGACCATTTAATCTTTGGTGTGTAAATGGACCAAATGTTACTATTCAGTTTTATTTAATTTTGTAACAATTATTGTAATAATAAGACCTATATGAACGTATACATCGGATGGTTAAAAGTTTAGAATAATTAAGTTTTTCTTAATGTTTTTGAACAAAGGCTGCATTTGATGAATCATACAGTAAAAACAGTATTTTTTAATAAAATTTTTAAATAAATAAATAAATAAATACAATGTATTCCTGTTGATGGCAAAGCTGAATTTTAATCATCATTACTTGAGTCATCAGTGTCACATGATTTTTCAGAAATCATTCTAATATGCTGATTAGCTGCTCCAGAAACTATTTTTATTAACTATCTTGAAAAAAAGTTGCAGCTATATCATATTTTTGTGGCATCCGTGATACACTAACCATTTAAAAGTTTGGGGTAAGTAAGATCTTTCAAAAAAGAATATAATACCTTTATTCAACAAGGAGACATCAGATTGATTCAAGTGACATTTTAAAATGTTTTTAAAAAATCGAATAAATGCCATTCTTTGAACTTTCTATTCATCAAAGAATCCTGAAAAATTGGTATCAACGTTTCCACCAAAAATGTTAAGCAACAAAAATGTATTTTAGAATGTTATAATGTTTCACAATATTACAGTTTAACCGTTTCAAATAAATTCAGCCTTGGTGAGCATTAGAGACTTCTTTCAAAAACATAGAATTATTCCAAACTTTTAACCTCCAGTGTATTATTGTAGTAGTAGTATTATTTTTTATGAATGAATTGCGTGGATGTGAGAAAAGAACCCGAGTGCTAATCTCAGTCAACAATGTTGAAATGCCATAAATCTTTAATAAAGTATAATTCCTTTTGCATGCCTTACGGGAACTTGCTACTTGTTTTAAAACAACCTTCCTGTTGAAAAGTTGTCTCGTTTACTTGGCAGATATAATTTTGCACAAGATTAGTATTAGCTCTTGATTGTAAATTTTGTCCATTTGGCCTTAAACACTGTTTAAGTTTATTCACATTGAACTCTTCACAATGAAGAAAAAGCAACACTTCTTTTTCTCTTTTTCTCAGTGAAAATGGTGCATAGCCTGAGAACCAATACAGCCACTGCATTCAAGTTTAATACCGTTATGCAATCACACATTATACACTGGAACATGTTAAGTTGAGATGTACCAGTATGCTGTTTGCTTGCCTTTTTTCCCCGCACATGGTTTCTGTCCCATTTTGATTCATTAACTCAGACGTGTTTGTGCTGTGCTTTACTCTCGGTCACCATAAACTCTGTATTGGCTCTTGGAGGAAGCTAATTGGCTAATGAGGTTTAGTGATTAATGAGTAATATATTTCCCCTGTGAAGACACAATAAATGGACACCATTAAAGTCTGTGATTTAAAAGAGGCCTGAAGGAGACTGATTGGTTTTCATTAAAGACTTTAACTTTGTTCTTTCTTCTCTTTATTAGCAAATTAATTCAGTTGTCCACCCCTTCTGACATTGTCTGGCCTTAATTACTTTGTTTGGGGGTCAGTTTTCTGTTGCCTTACTTTTGCCTGCAATTCTTTCAACATGTGTGTTTGCTTTCGCCAAGGACATACCCCTCTCCGCTACAGAACTAGCCCTTTATTTAATATTTATTTCAATGTTCAAACAAGGTCAGAATGTGTTCAAAGTAGAAACAAATACAAAAGTTGAGCCAAACTCTACTTGGCTTTTATCCAAGATCTAGCAGTATTTCTTATCTATCATTATAGTGTCTACACAACAACAATTTGGAGGATGGGAAGGCGAAATCATTTGTATTCATCAGTCTAAGTTTGTTCGAAATTAGCTGGCACAGAGGTCAGACGACCTGGGCTGGATCCACCTCTCTGGCAGCACTTTCTCATTCAGACGAATCGAACTTCCCTCCATACATCCCATTTTTACACAGAAATACAATTGATGTGTATCTGTACGCCGCTGGATAGCCTCTAAGCATTATCTAGCGATTTAAAACTCAAACACACTGAAGCCAGAGACTGGAGGTGCATCCAATTATCTCTCGACTTCTTCTGTTGACCTCTGGGCTCTATCTAGCGCAGTAAATTAAACTATGACAGCAATAGTGTTAATTTTATTTTTTGCCCTTTTTGCCACTTATATTAGTGTTGCTTGCCAAAGCAAGCATCACCATTAGTATTTGAATGAACTTTTAACCCAAAGAATTACACTTTTAGCACACACTGCTTTCATTACAGATGTTTACCCGGTAAAGCCTGCATGAAATGATAGTCAGAAAAATATGTATGTGTATGTGTGTGTATATATATATATATATATATATATATATATATATATATATATATATATATATATGTGTAATAGTATATCAACCAGTCAAGGGCAGTGAATGATTTTTTCTGTCTTTTGTTGTTAGATTAAACATCAAGGACAGAGACAGCAATAGGTTTATTCAGCTGCTGTCACTTTAAGAGCTGAATGTATCCAACATACTGTTACACACGTGTACACAGAAAACTTCAATCACTGTACCGTAACAGTACATAAATCACCGTGCATAAATCATGTAACAGTTCATGTTTTTACATTCATATGACGCATGTGTGCAGAGTGAATGATCAGCAATCGAGAGAATGCAATTGATATGCAATAGAGGGAAAACCACCTTGATTTTATTCAGAGGCCCAAAGTCAGAAAAATATGCGATTTGGTGCAGATGTTGTTAAAGAGAAATAATGCATATAAATATCAGCTGTCACTCTATATCTCCCAAAGTATGTCTTAAGATTATATTGAAATGCTTCATCAAAGCTCTGTAGTTTTAATTGTGGGGGCCAAAACATATAATGCAATGCAATACAATGATGATTGACAGATGTACAAATAAATGTTCCTCAAAAGTCTGATGTATCACATTTTAAAATGATTTTCCAAAAGATTGTATCTATGAATACTTAAGTAAACCTAAGTTGCTTCAGTCCATGAAGTGTTAATCTCTGAAAATATCTAAAAATATTAAGGGCCCTATTTTAACGATCTGGAAACGCTAGTATAAGCGCAGAAGCGCAAGTAACTTTGTGGGCAGTCTTGGGCGCTGTCGCTATTTTACCGGCGGGATAAATGCCTCTTGCACCCGACGCAAGTTCTAAAGGGGTTGGTCTGAAGTCAGCTTCATTATTCATACTGTAGGTGTAGTTTGGGCGTTAACGTGAAATAAACCAATCAGAGCGTAACATCCAACATTCCCTTTAAAAGCATGATGCGCATGTTGTATGAAGTATTGTTATTATAATGGCGGATTTACCAGGCGCGCGCCAGAAGCGATTTTTTTTGGCCATTTTCCAAAAGTCTATGGGGAAAATGCATAGCTTTTGACTAGAGGGAACCCATGTGCCGCTAGCTTCCCGAGGTTTGTCCTACAATGTGAAGTCATCACCTCGGCACTCTATCTGGGCAAACCAGTCTGATTCTTCAGTACTACAATTAGCTTAAAAAAAATTGGTAATTGGGTTTTTTCGTCTTCATGGAAGCCACAATGATTTCCCTCATGTGTTAATATTTTTCCTTGTTATAATATATGATTCACAAAAATAAAAATATGCACGTTGTGCACCCGCTACATTATGGCCAAGCATGCACTCTGAAATCAGCATTATGAACAACGCAACCGCGCGGCTGACTTTCACTAGCTTTTTTCTGGTCAGTGGCGCAATTGTTTTCTCGAACTGCAAAATAGCACTAGGGAATGTTTACGCCGAAAACACCTCCTTTGCGCTGGACCCGCCCAGGGAGCACAAGTTCAGTTCCTAGTTACCAGCGGTGCGTCTCTGGAGGGAAAAGCCCGCCGCTTGTGCGGGTGCAGAATAGGAATGAGACATGCTTCATCGTACAAAGTCATTTGCGCAGGGTGCAAGATAGATCCCAGAAAGTTATTCATAAGTTTAGAAAAACTCTATCATTAAGAGGCCTTTTACTTGCTATAAAAAAAATTCAAATGGCAGAAGGATTGTAGAAGATTACAACAGGTGTTTTATCAAAGTTTTGATTATGTTGATAATTTAGAGGCTAAGGAATTGTTTAAAAGCTTTGTGGGGATAATCATATCTCAAATCGATGCAGCTTTTTATAGAGAAATATGATTTTTAAGTGATCAGACTTGCATTTTTCATCTTGCTGATAAAACGAGTTAAAAAAATCCTATCTACGGGACCAGAGTGCTCAGTATGCAACCACCTTCATTTTTTTACCATAGCTAATTTGGCTAGTTTCTAAGATTGACTGGACACAGCGCCAATTTTCCTATGCCTAAATGTAGGCTACTATTAAATGACTGCGTTTTGTTATTTGCATTTAGCATTGTTTTCTCCTCTCCTGTCCACAACCTTATCAAAAGAGGCAGCCACCCCATTAGCTCGAAAGCTTGCTGTTTTCTCTTACATGCACCATTGGAATGACCAGGGAAATGTGCTAAAGCAACGTACTACGATACAGAATGTAGAAAGAACATTGACAGGCAAATAGAGGCAGGCCTAGGAACAAGCTCTGATCGGAACGTGATTGTCATAGGAGGCTTAATCTCTTCACCTGCCTTTCAACGATCTCTTTCACCACTGCTCAGCTGCTGCTAGCTTTAAACCGTCATTCATCCCGCTTCCCTCTCTCTCCCTCTCTCTCTTTGTACAATCGTCCCTGTTTTTTCTGTAATAGTGTGAGGATTTAGCATTTACTTGACACTCGAGCACTTTGTGCGTTTGTTCAGAGACAATGTTTAAGGCAACAAAGAGACATGTTGTTCATTGCGCGCGCTGAGGGGATTTGGTTCTAAGGTCTCCGTCTCCTGAATAGCCGTCTACGGAGAGCGCACAACCCTTAGTTGCCTCCGATGTCAAAATGTGGAGTGATAGAGAAGAAGTAGGATATGACAGATATTACCGAGTTATTGTGTGTGTGCGTGTGTGAGGATGATGAGCGGAATTGGTCGAGATTCCTGCTATCCCAGCGGATACTGTACCAATTTTTGATACCACAATGCATTGTGTTTACTTAAACTCCAGGAAAGTCAAAAGCGGAACATTCTGGAATGAGCCGTTTCAGTACCTTGTTCGAATAAGAATGCTGTTATAAAACCCTGTTTCATTCTTTTTGCCTCATAGATGCAGATTTATTTCTACAATTCAGATGACTTTGACAGTCTGAGCACTGCGATAAAGGAGAGGCGAATCATTGCCGCCATGGCTGTCTCTTTCAGGGTGAGGATCTTCTTTTTGTGTGCAATTTTCCAATGTTTACCAGGCTGTATGGAGCTTTACTAGCTCATGATACCTCTCAAAGAGAGAAAGAGACTAAAAATTGGACATGGGCCTCATATAGCCTCTAGGCCCTATTTCCCACCGCTTAGCAACAGGTAAAAGAAAGCACAGACATTCACTGCTGCCCTCTAGCCATCTTTCTCTCTGTCTTTTCTCACAGTAAACGTATAGCTTCATGATAGAATAAACTTGCTCCTTGCTTTAGCTTCTAAAAGAATAATGACAGTCTAAGGGGCAGAGGCATTGCAATAGGATATACATCAAATAGTAGGACTAAGCTTCTTCAGAAGTGTAGCTGTGGGACTGTAAGCGACGTAGCACAACCATGGCCTAGAAACCTTGTCTTTACAAAGGTCCATGCAGTCTTTCATCCATTATGTCAGCACTGTCTGTACTTCTTCTGCACTGGAAGCTCCTGTCACCAAGACAAATTCCTTGTGTGTGTTATAGTGATGTATGTCTCGAAACCGGTCTTGGGACCACTTTTATGTGGTCTCGGTCTCTGACTTGGTCTCGGATCTCTGGGCCCAGTCTATGTCTTGCTGTCTCAGACCGACATAGTGGGGATTTAGCGAGACAATACTACAATATCCACAATGATTGAAGCTCGCATCCAAGTGAAGACAGAGCGGTGTGCACGAGAAAACACAGTATGACGCGCCACTGATCGCAGCGGCAACGAGCACTTTGATCACTTATTTAAAAAACACATCATGTAAAGTTTTTGATGTATTAATATTTAGAAAACACGTATCAAGGACATGATGGGTTTTTAACTTCATTCAGGAGATTTTGGGTAACTGTACAACTGACAGATGACTTTGAGCGCACCGCCAACGGTGTGTGTGTGTAACCATAGGGACAAAACGACCAACCTTCGGATTCTGCACTTAAGCTTATAATTTTGTTAAAGGGATACTCCACTTTTTTTGGAAATAGGCTCATTTTACAACTCTCACAGAGTTAAACAGTTGAGTTTACCATTTTTCGAATCCATTCAGCCGATTTTCCTGATATTTAGAAGAATATCAGTAACCAGACAGTTTCTGGTCCCATTGACTTGCATAGTAGGAAAAAATATACTATGGAAGTCAATGAGACCAGAAACTGTCTGGTTACTGATATTGTTCTAAATATAAAAACAATTGGCTGAATACATTCGAAAACGGTAAAACCCAACTGTTTAACTCTAGGGGAGTGGTAAAATGGTACCAAAAATATATAATTATTTATTTAAAAATTGCAGAATGGATTCATTTGGAGACAATGCAAAACAAATCTTACAAGTCATTGCTTAGCTTCAACAAAACTAGTCTGTTTTTTTTCCCCCTCATACATTTACATTACATTTATGCATTTGGCAGACGCTTTTATCCAAAGCGACTTACATTACATTGCATTGCTAGCTACATGTTTACATTCTTATCAGTTCTTGCTTTCCCTGGGAATTGAACCCATGACCTTGGCGTTGCAAGCGCCAACGCTCTACTATTTGAGCTATGATACCCTGACAAGTCTGGTGTGTTAACATACTTTGCAATAAAGCTCTTTCTAATTTTCATAAACCATTATTATTACCAAGAGGTCAATATTCGGCTTTGGTTAGCCATGTAATCGGATGAGAAGTATTTTATTAAAGTCCCCATGTGGTGAAAATCAAGCTTTTAATTTTGTTTATGTCTATGTGGTGTTTTTAATATGGTTAAGACACACCATGTGCAAATTCATAAGTCAACAGCATTGCTGAGTATTTCTCCTTAACATTGCAGTGAACCAAAGACAGTCTCAAACAACGCAATGGTTTGATATCACTGGTGTTTCTGATGTCACAAACGACCTTGTAACCAATCACGTCATTGTGTGGTCGTCAATTAGTGGATCTCTGAGTGAGTGGAGGCGGTTTGTGTATTATTGGCAGTTACTTTTATTATTTCCAAAATAAAAGGTACACAATAAAAATACACACACATGCATGCATACATTTAAGAAATATTTGCATGGATATACTTTATATATATTTATACAAAATTAATATTATACATAAATTTAAATATTTGATATATTAATAACATATTTTTCTTAAATATATACATGCATACGTGTGTATTTATATACAAAATACACATACACACATCATGTAAACACAAACTTTTATTTCTGGATGCGATTAATCCGCATGATTAATCGTTTCACAGCCCTACAAAGATGAGTTCAAATGGATACAATTATTGACTGCAGGCAGATTTAATTTTTTTTATTTATAAATATATTAGTAAAATTATTGTGGTTTATTATGCATATTTTCCAGAAAAATCTGCATACTTCGCCTTTTCCTGCACTGATTCCATCTGAACCTGCATAAAGACTAGACATATATCCATCTAAAGAAAAGTAGTCCAATTACTAAAAGGATGATTTCTACAACTTTACAGCTCAAATAACACATTTTGTTTAAACTGCCATTCAAGATTTTGGGGTTTATAAGTCAAAGTCAAGTCAAGTCACATTTATTTATATAGCGCTTTTCACAATACAGATTGTATCAAAGCAGCTTCACAGTGATAACATGACAGAAGTACAACACAGATAAGTAATAGTGTTAAATGGTAAAAACCCGACTAAGCAAGCCAAAAGCAAGGCAAAGCAAGGCGACAGTGGCAAGGAACCAAAACTCCATCAGATTGGATGGAGAAAAAACCTTGGGAGAACCCAGGCTCAGTCGGGGCCAGTTCTCCTCTGGCTTACATTCATATTGTTTATATATAAATATTAAATATAAATATTGTTCATATATAATATGGAGCCATAACATATCGCCAGCGTTGAGTCGTCTCTTCACAGGCGTTGGGCATCTGAGATCCCCGTGAGAGGCTGGATACAAACTGGACCTGACGAGCGCCATTTTCTCGGGACAAACGTCCCGAGATAACAGCAGAAAGGCAGATGGGAGATAATTAGCATAGCTGATGTTCAGAATGATTTCCATTATACAGGAGTCGGTGTTAGAAAATCACTATCTCACAAATAAGGTTTTTTTTTTTTAATGGAAACCGTGATACATTTTTTTTTCATGTTTATTTGATAAATTGATAGTTGAAAATAGCATTTATTTGAAATAGAAATCTTTTGTAATATTATAAATGTCTTTACAGTCCCTTTTGATCAGTTGAAATAAAAAAATATAAATTTCTGTCAAAAGAAAAGTCTTACTGGCTTTTGAACGGTAGTGTAGAAGAATTAAAGTGCTTTAATATCAAATGCAAGCTAACAATTTGTTTGTTTGCTTTTACGAACCGAGGGATCGAGTTGAAGGAAGTGACATCACAATTCAAAAACACATACAATAAAGCTCTTACCAGCACTGTGTCTCCTATATTGGTTTATTTATACTTTTTCTTCTCTTTCAACTGTGACGAATGTTCTTATTCTAGGGTAAAAATGGCACAAATTTCACGGTTTTCCTAATGAGTCAAGCTAAGAAAGAAGAAGATTTGTGGTGCCATAGCCTTAGTATTCAGGGATGTCATATGAATATATAGAGAAAAACAGGCTTAGCAGGTCAGCGTGAGGATCCCGTGAAAATAACATAAGCTCTTTTTTGCCACATAGTCGCCACATTCATTCCCCTTCATTCACTAACATGCTTCACACACTCTCATACAGTATGTTTTCACACACCTTAACTAATGTGACAGACCTATTCTTCAGGCTGAAAGTAGAACGCAGGTGTGTCCTATGTTTATCCGTTTGCCAAGCGGTGAAAGAATAACCTGTGTTGATGGACTCAAACATCTTCGCCCACATGTGAGCAGCGTTATGGCTTACCGTCATTAGCGCTTATACGGATGGTGTCACATGGAAGTGTGACATGTCCGTTCCTGGGGGTTTCATATAGTTAATCGATGTAGAGCTCCCGTATTGGTGGTTCCCTTGGGCTTTTTTATTCCCACCTAGTTCAACCAAATGAATCCTCAGAGAGCACAAGTGAGTATATTTCATCTCTGACCTGAATGAGCTTCTCCATCAACCTGAATAAAAGGTGCTTATGTCAGCATGCTCTAGTTTTTAATGTTGCATAAGCGGCGAACACAGGAAACTTGTGTTCGATAATAGCAGGATTTAAACGCACACCCCGTCTTTTTTTGTGTTTCTTGCACAGAGAGGGAAACGGAATAATTGCTAATTTCATGTTGCGTTTGTCTGTTTCTCACAGGTGTCGAAGAAAGACAACATTGCAGCTGAGCCCATCATCTCAGGTCTTAAACGAGTGGTCCATCACGGTAAATGTGACCAAATGAACAGCTTGCAGAGTGCACACCTATAATAAAATAATTGAGCATGAAACATGTATTTATCAATAACCTTGTTTCACTGTATACACAGTTCTTGTGTTGGTTGTATGGCTCTTTGGAGATTAAAATTGTCATATTGTTGCATGATAGCTTCTTCAGAGCAACATATTGGTTCTAATAGAAGAAAATTGCATTTTTTTAAAGGAGTAGTTCACTTTTGAAAAAACTTTTGCTGATAATTCACTCACCCTATGTCATCCAAGATGTCTATTTCATTCTTTCTTCAGTCGAAAGAAATTAAGGATTTTGATGAAAACATACCAGGATTTTTCTCCATATAATGTACTTTACTGGGAACCAAACGGTCTAAAAGACACTTTCAGTCCAAACTGCAAACTGTTCAAAGGGCTTTAAACGATTCCAGACGATGAATAAGGGTCTTATCAAGCGAAACTATCGCTTCTTTAGTTTGTTAGTTTCTGTTCGTTGAATGAACCAAATGACTCGGAAAAAGATTCATTCATTTTGATAACCGAGTTCGAATAGGAGAGTCACAAACGTGCATCACAGAACAGAGCAAAGCGAACCATTTGAGCTTATAAAACTTAAACTTTGTTATTTATTTATTAAATGAGCGATCGTTTCGCTTGATAAGACCCTTATTCATCGTCTGGAATCGTTTAAAGCTCTTCGAACAGTTTGCAGTTTGCACTGAAACTGTCTTTTGGACCTTGAACCGTTTGGTTCCCACTGAAGTCCATTATATGTAGAAAAATCCTGGAATGTTTTTATCAAAAACCTTAATTTATTTTCGACTGAAGAAAGAAAGACATGGATATCTTGGATGACATGGGGTGAGTAAATTATCAGCAAAGGTTTTTTTCAAAAGTGAACTACTCCTTTAAGGTTATTTGATCTTGGTGTTCATATCATGAGAAATTTAGAATGATCTTTTCAGGATCAAGGATACAGTTCAAGAGAAATGTGCTATGAAAACACTACCGTTCAAAAAAATTGGGGTTATTTTGTAAAAAGAAATTGTATTACAATTTAAAACAGCTGTTGCCTATTTTCAAAAATTCATTTTTTCCTGTGATGGCAAAACTGAATTTTCTGCATCATTACCCTTGTCTTCGGTGTCTTTACTAAAGAAAAGTATGGAAAAAAAGACTCCAAACTTTTGAATGGAAGTGTACCTGAAAATACTATCAAAACTCCCTCCCAGGTCCTAAACACATATTCACATCTATTTGTCAGAAACTTGGCCCACACAGTTACGAATGGAAATAAAGAGAAAGCTGAACAGACGTTATTATTTCAAAATACCAGACGAATTAACAAAATGTCCACTAAAACTTGTGTACATACCACATCATCTTTTGCCTTATAGTACTTCAATGTAGGTTTCATGAGATCTCGTTCAGTCTTTGAGCGAGTATTTCCTGACTTTTATCAAACAGAGAAGGAAACAAACCTTGGTTCGTTCATACTGAAGGATCTATTGCCATCATCCTTGGGAAGTTATTACCGCTACACTGGCTCGCTCACTACACCTCCCTGCAGTAAGGTCGTGGAGTGGATCATCTTCAGTCGGCCTGTTCACCTGTCCTACCACCAGGTTGGCGAACACACACACACATAATCATGCATACATGCACATCACATTCATTTGATCATGTATCACATCCAGCTGTGTGCACTATGCTTGAAAATTGCACTATGCTTGAAATTGAAATTGCATTCATCTATGTATGTATGTATGTGTTGTCGATATAACACATTACAGTGTATAAATGGAAATCTTTACCAGTAATAGTGCTTTTTTTAAATGGATTTCTAATCTATTCTATTGCAAAGTATCTGTGACCATACCTGTATTTACATTTGCCAATATTATTGTGTTATTTGTTTGTAATAATACAAAAATAGTAATATTATTAGTCATAATAATAATAATTATAATATTATTTATTTATTTTTATAAAGTTTTTTTTTTTTTACTTGGTTGAATGATAATATGACTGACAAAATCCAGCACCCCTCTCATCATTACTCCAGCCAGCAATTTGATAGTAGATGTCTCTGTATCATAGCTTTAGCAAAGCAAAATAAAAAGTAAAGATGACTTGGACATTTTTTTTCTTTCTCTTTCTGTCTTCTCTTTGATGTAGCTAGAGGCGTTCTACTCCATCTTCACCACAGAGCAGCAGGATCATGTGAAGTCCGTGGATTACCTGAGGAATAACCATCGGCCCACTCAAGATCTTTGACAGCCGTCAAATATTCAAATCAGCTCTGATGGATGCTTGGATGCCTGACGTCATGACAGACAGCATGGCCAGTGCTGCGGACACAGAATCTTCACGAGGTAAGAGTGCCTTTCTTCACAAAATCGGCCTGTCAATTGGCCCAATCAAGGAGGAAGATACTTTGTATGTATTTTATTCTATGTTAATTCTAAGCATTATATTGTAAGATAATCCTATCATTAGGAAATACAGTAGTGAATTCGCTTTATTTATAACAATGTCCATGACCATTTCAGCAAAGTCTTTATAAATGTAACATCAGTACATTTTCAACTGGGACTGTGATTATTCAGTTCAGTTTTTTCTTCATAGACGTCATGTTTGGGTTCCTTCTCATTCATCTCATGCATAAAGTGCAAAGCTAGTTGTTTTTAAGATATCCATTGCTCTTGAGACAGACTGAATAAATAGGATTTATTAATGCAGTGACTACAGCAGTGCAGCGCTCTGAGCCAAGCCCAGTAACTGGGGGACGGTGTACTGTGTGCGTTAATGATAGCGTTGTTTTCCTCTCCGGCTGAGGGAATTGATTGCTATTGGTTGTGATGAAGTCTGGAGTGATGCAACACAGCCGAAAGGCGGAATAATCGTCATTAATATTCCCTCTAAAAATAAACCCGTACAAATGAACACTGTGCGGCCAAAAGCAATTCTGGTGTTTTCGAAGCAAACACATTTGGAAAAACCTTTGCAATAATACATCTTTTTATCATTGTTTTTTTTTTTTTTTTTGTGGCACTTTCCTTACACTTTAGTTAATCATATACACTCACCTAAAGGATTATTAGGAACACCTGTTCAATTTCTCATTAATGCAAATATCTAATCAACCAATCACATAGCAGTTGCTTCAATTTATTTAGAGATGTGGTCCTGAACTCCAAACTGAATGTCAGAATGGGAAAGAAAGGTGATTTAAGCAATTTTGAGCGTGGCATGGTTGTTGGTGCCAGACGGGCCGGTCTGAGTATTTCACAATCTGCTCAGTTACTGGGATTTTCACGCACAACCATTTCTAGGGTTTACAAAGAATGGTGTGTAAAGGGAAAAACATCCAGTATGCAGCAGTCCTGTGGGCGAAAATGCCTTGTTGATGCTAGAGGTCAGAGGAGAATGGGCCGACTGATTCAAGCTGATAGAAGAGCAACTTTGACTGAAATAACCACTCGTTACAACCGAGGTATGCAGCAAAGCATTTGTGAAGCCACAGCAAGCACAACCTTGAGGCGGATGGGCTACAACAGCAGAAGACCCTACTGGGTACCACTCATCTCCACTACAAATAGGAAAAAGAGGCTACAATTTGCAAGATCTCACCAATATTGGACAGTTGAAGACTGGAAAAATGTTGCCTGGTCTGATGAGTCTCGATTTCTGTTGAGACATTCAGATGGTAGAGTCAGAGTTTGGCGTAAACAGAATGAGAACATGGATACATCATGCCTTGTTACCACTGTGCAGGCTGGTGGTGGTGTAATGGTGTGGGGATGTTTTCTTGGCACACTTTAGGCCCCTTAGTGCCAATTGAGCATCATTTAAATGCCACGGCCAACCTGAGCATTGTATCTGACCATGTCCATCCCTTTATGGCCACCATGTTCCCATCATCTGATGGCTACTTCCAGCTGGATAATGCACCTTGTCACAAAGATCGAATCATTTGAAATTGGTTTCTTGAACATGACAATGAGTTCACTGTACTAAAATGGCCCCCACAGTCACCAGATCTCAACCCAATAGAGCATCTTTGGGATGTGGTGGAACAGGAGCTATGTGCCCTGGATGTGCATCCCACAAATCTCCATCCACTGCAAGATGCTATCAATATATTGGCCAACATTTCTAAAGAATGCTTTCAGCATATATATACAGTTCATTATGGGTATTCTCGAGTAGTTGAACATTGGTTGTACACTCGTTATTGCAGTGCATTGTGGGATTGAATGAATGCACACAATATTGTCAACTATGGTTTGGAGAAAGGAAACAAGGCAAGCACAGGATCTAAATACTTGAAGGCAACAATTGACACATTGGAACCAGAATACACTTCCAACTAATAGTCATTTGTTTACCCTAATTGATTTCATTAATCCATGAAAGGGATGCAAAAAGTTGTATGAAAGCGACAATGGATAACTCACCTCAAACCTTGAAAATGAAAATATGCCAATCATAAAGATTTTTACAAAACTTGTTGATAAAGAATAAATGATTAATTCATTCTTAAACTATTTCAAGTCCTATTATGTACCCTAATTGTGGAAAGTGCTATGTACTATACATACCTGTGAAGCACACAGCGTTATTGTCCCTCAGCACATCCAGTGCTGACATCTTAACTTGTTTACTACATAACCCAAAAAACCGCCATGAGAATAGAGTCAATTTGAATCATCAAACTCAGCGTTATCTCTGCCGGACAGTAATGGCGGCAGTCATTAGCATGCTGATGATTGAACTGATGAAAATAATGGGCTCTCGCTGAGTCACCCGTGCTAACAGAGCTCTCGAGGCCGACTTCCACAGCAGATGCCCTTTCACTAATCACCCCCTCGCCCTCGTTTCACTTCTTGTGTTCTTGCGATCTGCCTCTCGTTTCACAGACATGTTTATCACAGGCTTGTTGACAGGTCGCTAATGCTGATATATACACATTAAGAGTAGAGGCTTTTGGCATAATGACCTTATCAAGCGCCACTTATGCGGTTCCGCCCAGCTTGACAAGAACACATCCCACCAAATGATTTGTGTGTATAAGTGACGTCAATCGTGCAAATTACATCTGTTCGTCTTTCAGTGGCTCGGTAGTCATAATTAAAAACATTTGTACTTTTTAGTTTTACTTTTACTCAGTGTGAGGGACCAAGCTGGCAGGCATAAGAAATCAAAAGGTATGTTTTTATTTCCAAAAAAAAAAAAAAACTATTTTACAAAAAAAAAACAAAAGAAAAATTCTGGGCCCATAAAATAGGTCAACTAAACAGAACTTAGCTCAGGTAGCATACCCTTAACATGGATTATCAAAACAAAAACAGACCTCTCTAAACTGAGACATGGGGACTTTTAATCAAAAACACGCGTGTCACGTACAGCTACATTGGCGTAGATAGTAGAGCGTGTAGTTTGTGAAAAAGCTAATGATGTGCTCTTACTCGAGTTCGAATCCGCCTTTTGCCGAACACATGAGATGTAAAAAGTATAAATTAACATTGTCTCTAGCGTTATATTTTGCCAATGAGCTAAAATCGAAACCATTAAATGTCTTTTTGCCTTCATAAAACAGCGCAATACTTTAAGAATAGGCATTCTGTGTGCACTTTGCTCACGCGATCAGTATGGTTATGTGTGATCTTTCCCGAACGACCTACCAACCAAACCCTAATTCGGCAGAGCACTCCACCTGATGAAACACTTAGAAGCTTCATTTAGCCGTAGTCATGTGACGTGGGTGTTTTGAATCACGCTTCGGATCAGTGTTTCGAATCATCTGCGCTTCGTTAATGCATGCACTCTTGGTGACATTGAGCTGCTCATGTGGTTCAGATCTGACCTAGCCTGGTTAAAACCAGACCATTCTCAGTTGTAACTGGGTTATGGTCTGGCAAAGCTTCATAGACAAATCATTTCCAAAGGGGCATCACCAATGGTCATAGCTCAAATGCCTCTTGGCGCAATTGGATAGACCTAAAACCAATCAGAGCGATGAAGGAGGTGACATATGCAGAGCGACGTTCGTCTGTTATAGAACAACTCGCTCTACGTTTATAGAACAACTCGCTCTACGCTATACGTTTACATTTATTATAGCTACTCGCTCTACGCTCCCGCCTCCGTTTCCCTCGTAAGCTGATATTAGTATTTAAACATTCTCTATGATGATAATTTTTTGTGAAAAAAAGTATTTTTATAACATGGTTTTGGCAGTTATAGAGTTCTAATGACGGTGTTCAACTATAACGTCACACCCTTAGTTGCACGGCGGCATCCATCTTTGTAAATATACAAAATCTGTTTCCCCATCGCTGTGCTGTCGTCATTGTGTAAAGCCCGCCCAACGTTTCTGATTGGTCCCGCGATTTTTACAGATTAGAAATGGGCTTGAATGAGCTCTTTGCCAGACTAACAGAGCAAATCTAAATTTGCCGGAAGTTGTCTGGGTTTTCTGCAAAATTTCTAATATTTTCTGATTGTTCGTGATTGTCACATCACACTGCAGATTCAGATTTTTGAAGGACGAATAGCTAAATACCTGCTAGAAAGCCTGGTTAGGGTAGATTTGATTAGGATTTTTCTTTTTTCAAATCTTTTTTTTTCTCAAATTTTTTCTGTAATCGGGATTTTTTATCAGAAACATGGTGAGACATGTTTTAGTGTGCATGATAACACTCTTAACAACACTTCCTAACCTGGCACAACATAAGATTACCTGTTCACACCAGATGCGACATGATGACAGAATCAAAATCACAGCCAATCAGAAGAGCCTGTGGGCGGAGCCTCTCTGCAAGCGCATGGCACTCGCAATGAAACTGCTAAATACATAATCAAATATTACACCTTTTTAACATTATTAAAAACACACTGTGTTTACAGTATGAATGTTCTTGTTTCCTTTATTTTAAAGATCTGAGGTGAGTTATCCATTGTCGCTTTCAGTACTGATGTTGAAATGATATTCAAACACACATTAGACTTCTCTTCTACAATATGTGTATATTATATTCATTTGAAGGCTTTTCTTTGCAAATAGTGTATGCGGTTAATTGTGATATATTTTATTAAATTCTTTACACAATATGCAGATTAATGAACTGTTTATATCATACATGAGTACATGTAAAAGTAAACACTTTTGTGCATTTATTTCAAGTACCGTTTAAAAGTTTGAAAACATATTATATAATAATAATAAGAAGAAGAAATGTTTCTTGCGCACCAGAAGGATAATGTGACGTTGAAGACTTGTCACTGAAAAATCAGCTATGCCATCACAGGAATAAATTATATCACATTAAAATAGATAACAATTATTTTAAATTGTAATAATATTTCACAATATTACTGCATTTTTCATCAAATAATTCTGCCGTTGTAAGCATAACATGTCTTCCTTCAAAAACCTGACCGATTTTTCCTACCCCAAAATTTTTTATTTTTACTGCAGTAACATTTCATCCGCATTTTAACTAGCATGTACTTCATCCACCACTGGGTATGGTAGTGCACACGGCTACAGCCACGCAAGGCTGTTTGAAAAGCCTGGAGGCAGATTGAGATGAACTCATGTATTATTTTCCACTTTGAAGCAGTTTCTAGTGCAAACGCTTTGGTGACTCAGACAGCAATAAAAGATTTATTTTCACCTGGGGGCTGCAGTCGTGGACCTGCACGCCAGAGATCTGGCTCCGCTCCCGTAATTCCACCTGTTTATCTCCAATCACACATCCCTAATCAAATGAGAACAACTGTACCTTCTTCCTCCTTGTTTTTATCAGTCTTATCTCATCGCTCTGCTTCTCCTCTCTCTATCCAGTTTGCAGCAGCATCCCTGACAACATGAAGGTTCATCCACTGAACAGAACTGCACTTGTGTTGACCTGGGACAGACCGTCAGCTGTCTACCACCCGCCTATACTGGACTTCCTTGTCTCCTACAGCTGGGTTAAGGATGAAATGCCTTTTGAGAAGACCTTCACGCAGAGCAGTGAACACAGCACGGTAAGCTTCCCAACAATGAAAGGGGCAAGCGGTTTGATCATTACAGAAGATCACATTCATTGTGTCAACCACTGCAAGCATTTAGCTCAACTGGTTATCCAATTACTGTGTTGAGGTTACATTTGACTAAAGATGTAAGTGACGCACACCACACACAACTAGACCTTCAACCTTTTTCTCCTTTTGGTGGATAGAGAGAAGAATCCCCTGTTGATTATTATTAGGGCTGTCAAACGATTAATCGCATCCAAAATAAAAGTTTGTGTTTACATAATATATGTGTGTGTACTGTGTATAATTATTATGCATATATATTAATACACACACATGCATGTATATTTAAGAAAAAAATATTATTTATATATTATTATAATATAAGTTATATATAAATCTATATACAGTATATACATGAAAATATTTCTTAAATATATATAAGCATGTGTGTGTATTTATATATGTATATAAAATAATTATACACAGTACACACACATATATTATGTAAATACAAACTTTTATTTTGGATGCAATTAATATAATCTTGAGTGTTAAATAAAATGCATATAGTCCTTATTTATGTTATGCACTTACTGTTCAAATGTTGGAGGTCAGTAAGATATTTTCAATTAAATCAATTAAATTGATCAGTGGTGACAGTAAAGACTTTTATTATGTTACAAAATATTTCTATTTCAAATAAATGCTGTTCTTTTGAACTTTCTATACATCAGATAATCGTGTAAAACATTGTATCATAGTTTCCACTACATTTTTTTAACTGTTTTGCGCATTGATGATAATAATAAGAATTAGAAATGCTTCTTGAGCACCAAATCTGTTTATTAGAATGATTTCTGAAGAATCATGTGATACTGAAAATTTTGCATCACTGGAATAAATTACATTTTAAAATATATTAAAATAGAAAGCAATTATTTTAAAGTAATCTTTAGGCTTGGTGAGCATAGACCCTTTTTTCAAAAACATTTAAAAAATCATGATTTGATCATTATTGATGATTATTATTAAAATTGTTATACATTTGATGTTTTTTATTTACTATATTTTATTGTGGGATTAACAATAAGTTCTTTGACTAAAGTCTTTAGTTTTAGTTAAAATTAGCATCATATTTTGTTTGTTTCATGCATGTATTGGCTTCTCAAATAAGTTAAATTAATAATTGCAGTACCATTATGGACCCCTTTGGGGGATAATAGACCCCCTGCTGAATATTCATGAGCTAGACAGGAAGCAATGTAATGGAACACCTCTGTCACTACATCCCCAGGATCTCGAGATGGGTTGTAGTGCCCAGACTTGTCGGCAGTTATCTACAAGGAAAAAGATTAATAAGAGTTAAGACCAGGGTTATTGCAGTTAAATACAAAGTTTATATGTGAATAAAAGCCTAAATTCAGTCTATGTCATCATATAAAGCGATGCATGTCTTCTTCAGAACATTTGGACTAAACGGCTTAATTCATGTGGATTCGTTTTACAATCTCTTTATGAGCTTTTTGAGGGACCGAAAGCTCTGATTTCATCAAAAAGATCTTCATTTGTGCTCCAAAGATCTTACGGGTTTGGAATGACATGAGGATGAGAATTTTCTTTTTTGGGTGAACTATCCCTTTAATGTTTTAACTTTATATTAGTTAGGCTAGTATTAGTTTTTGCTGTCATCTGACCAGGCCAGAAGAAAAATCCTTAGTGTTGAGCCCCGGGTCCATATTTTTGTTTTTTTAGTTAGTTAACAGCAATACTTGTTAATAATAATGATATGATGACAATTTTTGTGTTAGTCAAAGAGTAGCCTAAACATGCACCAATTTGAACCATTCTGCAGAAAGACTGGTTTTAGTATAGACTTGTTATCAATTCAGTACTGGTTGGTAGGGTACTTTTTGAGCCACTATATAGTAATACAATGGTGCCAATATACAAAGAGGCACCATTTAGGCAATGGTCTCTTGCTACACATTCTCACTGAACATCAAAATCCTAGAATTGCCCCCATTAAGAGACTATCGCAGACAGTGGCTCCTGGGCAGGGGGCCCGATTGGTGTGATGGGCCAGTTCAGTTAATTGGAAAAAACTATATATGTATATTTATGTAATTTCACCCTTGATACAAAAATTTGAAGCATGATCTCACTGCCTGTAAGGTCTTGCCTTCTGGTTCCCAGCATAATTCAGATGGATGGGCTGCTCTCATCGATTTGATGAGACTTGGACAGTATTTTGTCTTTTTCCCTCAAGTCTAATGAATGACTTGCACCCATGTCTGTCAGTCTCTTTATTGGAGCAGCCTCACACACAGTTTGCATGACAACAAGACAGTGTCCAGCCAGTTGAAGGATTTTTTTTTTCAGAGGAGGGCTGTCAGTCTTTTTTAGCCTTGGTCAAATAAGATTTGGATTTAGTTAAGGGATATAACTGCCACGCTTAAAGTCCAATTACTTTCTTTCACTCTACATACCATGATGACTCCCTCATCTTTTTGCCTCAACATTTACATTTTTATTTCAATTTTGAGCACAGCACAGCACAGGTTGTGCCAGCAAATCTAGACCAACTGTGGCTATATGAAATTCAAATGAATATCTATCTATTTTCAGGGAGACTGTGGATGTCTGAAAGATGGAGCCAGGACATTGGAAGTGTCAATTTATACAAATAATAATGGCAAATGTTTAATTTACTTTGACATTTGGTTTTGGAAAATAACATCCTGTCTGTATTTACGGTGTGTTGTGTAATGAGGTTTTTGGATTTGTGTGTAGTTGTTGAAGGGACACTCTGGTTGTGTCCAACATTCATGCTTAAATTAGAATTCATTTTGGTCAGTTGAAGACAGCTTGAAATCAGATATTGAAGTTTTGTGAGTTTTAATCTGCTGTCTGTTGGTTTTGAGGCCATCTATATAAGATTGTAAAACTAAGTTGAACTTTAGCGGATATACACATATACAATTTTGTTTTTGCAGCTATACAGTTTTTGTTCAATTAAATGCTCTCAAAAACTGATTAATATATTAGATACATGATACTTTTTTGATGAATAGAAAGTTTAAAAGTATTTATTTGAAATACAATTTTACATTATAATGCAATTTCTTTAATTTCTGTGTATTTCATTCATATCTGCACACATTACACATACTGCAAAGGTTGTATGAGTAAAAGGAGATTCTGAGCGATCCAATTTCTATCCAATAATCTATGAGTTGTGCTGTTATTAAAATGTATGGTGTGTCGTATGTCTCCTGCAGAGGGCAGTCATCGCACTTGTGTCTCCAGATGTCCTGTATCTCTTCAGAGTGCAAGCTGTATGTCAAAGAGATCAGCGCAGTGATTTCAGCCAAACACTATTATTCAAAGGTTTGTCTGATTTTATGTGGCTTTCTGTTCTTAAAAATAAAAATGATCAATTACTGCTGCTGACCGAGCCTTGAAAATCGTCAAGAAACGTTTTGTTACATATATCCGAGTGAAACGGCTTCTCGAACTTGACAAAAATGTAGGAAGGACTTACTTTTGTCCAGCTATTGGGAATAGATAAGACAGTTATGGTTTGCTATTGGTCGATCTCATGTGACTGACAGGTTGCCCCGCCCTCTGGCCAGTAAACTTGTCATCAGTGTAAAGGAAGAGTTGTCGCTACAAAAGGATTTTTGATCTTTTCTATCGTTATTTATCTGATTTAAAGGGATAGTGCGGCCAAAAATGATATTTAAACCATGTATTACTCACCCTCAAGCTGTTCGAGATGCATATGTCAATCTTGTTTCAGACGAACACATTTTCAGTTATTTTAGAAAATGTCTTTGACCCTTCAGTGAGATATAATGTGAAGAAATGGGATTGCGAATCGTCGCTGATGGTTCCTACGCTAGGTACGTTAATGGGTGATGGTAGTCAGCGTACTGCGTACGAGGAAGGACGTAGTGTAGGCTGACGTACGCCGACTTCCATCTACCCGTGAACGGTACGTAGATCGTTGTCGGAAGTCAGATATTTTCATTTATAAAGTTTTAAATATGTATATTTTCACAACAATACCGACACGATGACCCTCAGAAGGCCTTCGTTTATCACCCTGGAGCCGGATGGATTACTTTTGTGAAGGATTCATGCACATTTTTGGGACTTGAAGGAGCTGGACCCCATTTCTTCACATTATATCCACTAAAGGGTCAAAGACATTTTCTAAAATAACTGAAAATGTGTTCGTCTGAAACAAGATTGACACATGCATCTCGAACGGCTTGAGGGTGAGTAACGCATGGTTTAAATATCATTTTTGGCCGAACTATCTCTTAAAGATTATGAAAGCATGTGGATTTCAAAAGAGTAAGGCTACGTCTACATTAATCCGGATACATTGAAAAAGGTTTCAAAACGCTCTCCGTCCACACTAGCGTTTTCAAAAGTTTATTATGCACATTGAAACATCGGAAACCACTAAATTCACCTTACTCCGCATGTGTAAATCCTCATAAAAGCGCACTGAGATGATACAGATGGAACAGACATAATGAAGTTCTCATGCTATTGTTCTGGCAGGATCATTTTAAAATTTATCCTTTTGGGAAAGCGTTTTCAAAAAGCTCAGTTTTCACAGTGTGGACTGAAGGCCAAAACAGAAATAGATGCTTTTTTAAATGAAAACGTATTTATATGAGGTGCACAGATAAATAATTTATAATAAATACCGCAAACAAGAATGGTCCATTTTGATTTCATGGCAACTCTAATGTACACTGTGTGATTTATTCTTCAAGCAAACACCACAAGGATATTTGAGGGGACAAGGATTGTGAAAACTGGAATGGTGGGTAACTGGTTTCATCATTTCTAAATCTGTGTATGTGCTTGCCTACACGCATTGTAATTTTTCTTTCCTCTTCTGCCCTGTTTGTAGCCCACGTTGTCCCCGCCTCTTCAGCAGACATGGCCCCTATAAGCTCAGGCTCCTCTACCTGGACGTCCGCCGGCCTGCCCTTTTCATTTGTCTCCATGGCAACGGGAATGGGGCCTCCATCCAGCGGAGGACAAGCCACTGTTGCATCTGTGGTGACCAGCACTCTGTTGGCAGGACTGGGCTTCAGTGGCAGTGTGATTTCTTCCCTCCCAGGATCATTTTGGCCAACCCACTCTACAAACTCAGGCCCCACGCCCACTCAGCATACATCCACTCCCACTGCTGAAAGCACCCCGTCTGAGAGCAACGTCCTCACCTCGGAGGACAGCACTGAAGCTAACAACAAACAGGAAGAAGACAGTGAAAGAGAGGAGAAGGAGGAAAAGAGAGAAGAGGAACAGGAAGAAGATGAGAAGAAAAAGGGGGAAGGATGCGACAGTCAAGGACAAAAAGCAGGCCAAGACAGTGTCCCAAAGACCAACTGCCTCCATCCCAACTTCAAAACACAGGAGCGGGAAGGAGAGAGGGCGGATGCTAACAGTGAGAACTCTACGTCGGCCCCTAGAATAGTGGAAGAGCAGGGACCCCGTTCCACTGAGAGGCCTCCTGGAGAGGGTTCATCAAAACCAACATGGCTGGAGGATAATGACACTACAGACATGCAGCTTCCCCTCAGGCTCGACAGAGGACACCAAACTCACCAATGAGGAGAAGGCGCACTGGCCATACTACATTCACACTGGTAGGTGAGCTGCAGCTCTATGCAAAAGATAAAACGACAGTACACATGGTCAAAAATACAGTACCTTTAAAATTAGTAAGTAGAACCAAATTGTGTTCAAAAACTAAAATGTACATTACCTTAATATATGTTATTAAGAGTATATGAATATGTGTAAATATATTTAATAGTGCTGTCAAATCGAGTAATCACATGTAACATGAAAGTTTTTGTTTATATAATATGTGTGTGTATATATTTTTATATTTATGTCTGTATGTGTGCGCGTGTCTTTGTATATATATATATATATATATATATATATATATATATACAGTATAATATATATATATGATTATAATGTGTATATACATTATATAAACACAGACATATATAATATATATAAATATAATAATACATTTACACACATATATTATGTAAGCATAAACTTTTATGTTAGATGTGATTAATCATGATTATTCGATTTGACAGCACTAATATTTAACGAGTAAAATATTTATAAATATAAACATTTTAAATATGTATTATCTTGCTGATATATTATCTGATGTCTGTATAAATTGCATGTATTATTATACATTATTAAAATGTGTACTCAAAATAAATATAATAAAATGTATAACATGCATTAACATATATAAATCTATATTTTTTTAATTAAAATATATTAGAAACACTTCTCTTTTAAAAAATTGGATACAAGTTTAAAAACAAAAGTTCTATTCTGTTAAGACACATTAAACTCACCAAAAGTTGTTATAAAAATATATTTCAAATAAATCTTTATTTGAAAAGGAATCCTGAAGATGTACTGTGGTTTCCACAAAAACATTAAGAACCACAACTTTTTCCAACATTAATAATCATAATAAATGTTTCTGGAGCTCCAAATTAGCATATTCAAATTATTTCTGAAGGATCGTGTGACATTGAAGACTGGAGTAATGATGCTGAAAATTTAGCTTTGCCAACACATGAATTATTTATTTTAAATTGTTATAATGTTTCATAATATTAATCTATTTACTGTATTTTTGATCAAATAAATGCAGCCTTTTTAATCATAATAGACTTTTTTAAATGATTGCCGACTCCAAACTATTGAACAGCAGTGAATGTAAACATTATTATAAAATATATAAATATTTTATATATATATATTATATATATTTATATATATATATATATATATATATATATATATATATATACATAAAAAATAAATGAAATAAAAATAAAGACTATATATGGATTATTGATTTATATAACAAATGCTAATTGATATTTGTAATAAACTTTGCAAAGACGATATCATGATTATTCGATTTGACAGCACTAATATTTAACGAGTAAAATATTTATAAATATAAACATTTTAAATATGTATTATCTTGCTGAATATATTATCTGATGTCTGTATAAATTGTATGTATTATTATACATTATTAAAATGTGTACTCAAAATAAATATAAATAAAATGTATAACATGCATTAACTTATATAAATCTATATAGTATGCATGAATGGGATTTTTTAAGCATTTATATTAGAATAGACTCTTTCCATCTATTATTGAAGGGTTTTCAAAAATATATATTTCTATATTTGTTACCTTGCTCTGGTCCCCTTTGACCACCATGCAGAGAGGAACAGCATCTCCACTGTCACCCGAGACCCAGTGTCATCCTCCAGCCGGGTGGAGTGGATCATCCCCTGATGGTGGTCTCTGCCCTCACTCTGCTCTGTCTGATCATGCTGCTGGCTGTCCTGGTCTACTGGAGGTAAGATTGAATTAGCCGTTGTCGTGCACATCAGTCTTAGGTGCTTTACACCTGGATCGATTGGAATCGGCACCGTTCATAACATCTTCCGACCAAATATCTATGAGGCATTTCACCTCTAGGTAGCACCAAGTCAACCTGCGATTCATTTTGTGTTAGGCTACTGTTGTCATGGCGATGTCCCATAATGGAATGCACAACCTGCACGCATGAGGTAGTGACGCAATGGCGTAAGGAAAGCCCTGGAAGGGTGCACAGGATTTGGACTGCTTTACAACAGTGTGGTGTGAACAGAGTGAACATATTAAATTAGATTTGAACAAAACATTCTGTTTTGGATCTGTTCCGGAACAAAACAAATCGATCCAGGTGTGAAAGCACCCTTAGATCATCTTGGGCCTTTACTGCATGGGAAAAGATCAGTTCTCTTCATACGCGTTCCTTAACTTCTACATTTGTCTATCTCATTTTTTGTTTTTGTTTTGAGTTTTGGTTTCTTCTGTACGAATGCATCACCTAATTAATATTCATGACAACATGTTTCATGTAGAGTAGATTTGTCTGGTCACGGTTGTACCTGGTTTGTAAACAGTGTAAGGTCGCTCTGTCCCCTGAATCCACACTTCATCTAACTCTTCTCATCTAATCTACTGGCCTTTATAACCCTGGCTCAGCTCCCTGGAAGTCCGTGCCCCATCTGCCCGCCCTCTCCCGGACAAGTCTCAGCCCCATGGTAACCGAATTTTTCAACAAAAATACCACCATCCTCCTGTTCAGTCTTGTATCTGTATGTGAGCTAAGAGGTTGCAGGCCCCCTGGGGACCATGAGTCTTGTGCGGAGGGACCCAGCTGTGCTCCAATCTGTGATGCTGACTGGTTTGAGCATATCATTTAAAATGTGAGCACTAAACAGTAACATTACATTAAAAGATACATATTAAAACGTTTTATATTTTAAATGTATGATTTAAAATATCATTATATTTTATATATATATATCATATATATATATATATATATATATATTATATATATATTAGGGCTGTCAAATGATTAATCGTGATTAATCACATCCAAAATAAAAGTTTTTGTTTATATAATATATGTGGGTGCACTGTGTATAATTATTTTATATATATAAATACACACACATGCTTGTATATATTTAAGAAATATTTTCATGTATGTTCTGTATATAGATTTATATATAATTAATATTTTATATATATATATATATATATATATATATATATATATATATATATTTTTTTCTTAAATATACATGCGTGTGTGTGTATTTATATATATATACAAAATAATTTTACACAGTGCACCCAGTGCATATTTGTAAACAATGATTAATCGTGATTAATTTGATAGCCCTTATATATATATATATATATATAGTATATATATATATAAATATATATATATAAATATATATATATATATATATATATATATATATAAAATAAATAATTATATATATATATATATATATATATATATATATATTTATAAATATTTGTTATTATACTGCCAATGTTATTTTAGTTTAATTTATTTTTGTTCAATTTTCATTTTAGTTTTAGTCATTTTAGTACTTCCAATTCAACCTATTTCAGTTATTTAATAAATATAATAATTTCTATTTTTATTATAATAATTTATTTCAGTGTATTTTCAGTTTTAGTATAAAAAAGGTTTTAGCAGTTTTAGTACTAGTCGTATTTATTTAAGTTATTGGCCAAGGCAAGGCAAGTTTTTAATGTTTTTCCATCTACTATTCATATTTTATTGTATTTCAGCTTTATTTTCGTTTAGCAAAAACTTTGAATGGTTTTAGTTTCAGTTAACTATAACAACACTGGCGTCACATAGCCTTAACAAGCACCACAAATGTCAAGAATTTTTGCCTGCAAGTTACTGTACCAAGTGCAAAGCAATTACGTCAGCCAGCAAGTCAGGAAAAGATTGAGAGGAAAAGATAATAGCAGTTTGATTTGATCATTTGAAGGGTTTATAAGAGGTTGATCAGTGACAGTGAATGAAAGACTGAGTTCGCAAGATGATCTGTTAAGAGAGCAGACTAAAGACATGTGACAAGACGCAACTGCTCCCCGAGAATGTGACGGCAAACGTCTTTGTCAAGACATTATTGTCAAATTTCAAGAACGTCAAGAACAAAGCTACCGAGTGAACAAAAGCCATTGAAAAGATATTCCATTCTCGTTTTTTTATAACTGGAGTTCATGAAAGTTTACCAGAAAGTAGGATATTATTTGCTTAAAATGAAGTTATGATGTTGCCAAGGCGATAGGCTAATGAGAGGTTTATGTAGGCAGGGTTCCATCTGGATGGCTCAGAGGCTTTCAGTCTGCTCAGACTCACAGATGCCCATTAAAGACCAAAGATGATGCACTCATCTCTACACGTACTGTACGCATGCGATCGCCTATGAGTTAGAGCAATTCCAGACTCGACGCAAAGACGCAGATGGGGAATGATAAGAGGTTATATTTATCTTTTTACCATTTGCCTAGTTTGCATTCTCAAGGATTAGACCGCAGGGTCCAAAACTTCACTGAAGGACCCTTCTACACCATTAAACTAACGCCTCAAAACACTCGGGCATAAAAAGGTCATTAGTGTGAGGTTCCTGTCCCCCAGTCATCGTCTCTCCTCAATCCCCTCCCTCATTGGAGCTCTACGAGCGTTCAACCCCTCTTTTCTTTCTTTTTATCTCACCTCTCAAGGATGACTAGCATCTGCTCATTGCTCTGCATAAAGTACAGGTAGGGGCATGCTTATACAAATGTTTTACTGGGATTTACATGAAGAAAGTTTTCAATAAGTGGGTGGGAGGGTTATACCATGTCTTTGTGCACTGAAAGTAAGAAAGATTTTTGCATGTGCAGAGTTTGACTGGATATTTGGTATCATCGCTTTGATCTTAATGTGTATTATATGAGAACTAGACGTTTGTGTGTGTGTGTAGTGGCATTTTAATTATGTAAATGTGCCAATGATAATCTTTATTATGCATTATGAGTTGGTCTAAGTCAATACAATTTGGTCAAGCTGATTCATTCATCTTGATATTTGGCCTATATTGTGACTTCTACATCTGCATATAACTATAACCATATGGAAAATTAACAGATAAACAGTGTTTATCAACTGTTTATTGAATTCTGTTTTCAAATTCAAATAGTAAATTTATATTAATGTGATTTTGTGAAAATAAGTACCTAATAAATGTATTAATGTTAATAAAAATAATATAAATAGTCCATTTTGTTTAAACAATATATTCAAATATTCAAATCTATAGACACTTGTACAAGGATTTTCTGTTTTAGAGTGAATTTAAAGTTATTTTGTGAAAATAAATACTTAGTGAATAATTATAACAATATAAATCAAATGTTTTTGTGTAAGAATATTTGGATTAAGTTGTATTACGTCATATGTACAGTATATTTAGACAGAATGCTTCGTACACTCATTCTTTTTTAGTAATGGACTGATATCAGAATTGTGACTCAAATTTCATCAAGTCAAAACCCCCTTTGCTAACAAGATTGTACTGCATGTAAATTGTACTTAGATATTAAGTGAACCGCAATTCTCAGCAAACAGGAGGCTTCCTCACAATTAAGAAGCTTTTAAAATAATCATCCCGATTACCTGCTTTCTACTAACCGGGACGGTTTCTGTTCATAGGAGATTCTTCCAGACTGCACATTTCTATATTACGACAGGAACTCCCCAGAGTGATCCGCGATGACAGTTTTGCCATCATATCTACAGCGGGTGAGTCACCAAACAAACATAAATGTAAACACGAGGTTTCATAATGCAAGTACTTTTAATTTACGCCATTCATAGAAGTTAATCAATATCCAGGATAAAAAGTGGCTTCAGAATCCGTTGCATAGTCAGAATACAGAGTTCTTTAGTTTGTATTTCCTCACATGTACCCTTTGTGGAGAACGTAATCCCAGAATGGGAGTTGGTTGTCTATTTTGGGAGCAAAGCACCTCACTAGGTAACAGCTATATTCTCGAATAGATCAATAAGACATCTGCAAACATAGCAGCAGAGTGAAATGATGCTTTATATATAAACCTGACCAGCTGACAAATGGTTGTTTAATGTGCATTATTGATTTATTTATTTTTGTCTCATACACTTCTGTAATTTTATGAGACAACGCTTCAGTGAGCTTAATTAGGCTATAGACCCCTTTTGCGCCGACGTCAATAATAATAATTTAAGATACATAAGTACAAACACTGTTTGAAAGCTATGCTGGAGGGCAAGAATATCACCCTTTTTCTTATTTAAATTTTTCTAGATTTCGCTTTTTTATGTTTTAATTGTTTAGATTCTGATTTTTTTAGACAAGCATTTTTTTTTGTCCTTAATTCACAGACACTACTCATATCATATTTTGACTAACTCCTTCTACTTTGGATTTATCAATCCAAAATTTGCCAAAATTTAGCAATTTCATGTTATAGACCCCTTTGCGCCGACGTCACAGTTACATCACGGCGCTAGCTGGAGGCAAAACAAAGTGAAAACTGGAGGCGGCCAACACAAACCAGCACAGATCCGGCTACATAATGAGCTTAAATTATTGTTACTATTATTAAATGTCATCTTGTTGTGTTGTTTGGTGCAAGAATTTGTGAAAAATGAATATGCTCTATCTGGAATTTGTATTTCTAGAAAATATTCTCATCATTGAAATCGCACCGTAATGTCACTCTTTACATTGTCGTCGGCTCGGCGCTGGCTCGGCAGAACTGCGGATCGTAAACACAAGTCTTGTACAGGACCATATAGTTTTGGGCATCTAAAGATTTATATGCTCTATACGATCGGTTTCTCTATAGACCTTATGTAGCCCCGCCCTTTTTCAGCGTTGCGCTTGTTGTCTTTTGACTTCCGGTCTGTATTTTCACAGCGATCTTGCATAGGTATGAATGAACTGCTCATAAAAATTTCGTGTCGACATTTGTTAAGACATCTGCTTTACAATATTTATGATAAACATTACAATGCTCATGATAACTTTAGTTAACTCAACAATAAGTAAATCCACTTTACCAGCTAATTACTCCTCGACAGCGATGCCATAGAAATATACAGAGCGACGCAAAACAGAAGTTCAAAGACAATATTCTAAAGATGACGGCCCGTTTCACTAGTGCATAAGGTCTATAAGGTAGGTGTAGAAGTCAGGCCACTCAACCAGGTAACATAACGTTAATCCTGTCAGATCGTCCATACATTGAGTGAGCGTGCAGGCGGGTGCACAGGTCTGGCCAATCTGGTTCCGTCCATAAAAAAATAACTTTTGAAAACAACAATCGCAGTCCTGAGACAGTGAAGTGACCTTACACATTAAGATAAAATCAGATTTTCTTCTGTCATTGTTAAAAAACAAGCTAACAATACTTGCTAACTAGCATTAGTGAAGCAGCCAGAGGGATCGTTCTGCCCCACTAAGCTCCGCCCATAGAAAAACGTCACCATGTTTACAAACTGAAAAGGGGTCTATATTAACGCCGCATTTTATTGTCATTAACGGTAACGCCGTTGTAACGGGAAACAGTAATTCACTTGATTACTCGTTACTGAGAAAGAAACACAGTTAGTAACGCTGTTTATTTATAACGCCATTATTCCCATCACTGGTAACCAGTAATTATTTAGTTGAGGTTAGAGAGATTAAAAGCACTATTGCTTTTAATGATCAGAATTCTCTCTTGCCGTTTTCTCGGATGATGAGCGGATGCATATTTTCTGTTCTGTGTGTTACTGTTTCTCAGTGTACGAATGGAAAGTCTGATTGCTCAATTTGCGTAGTGCATCATTTTCTAAAATTGCATGAACTGCTGTCAGTATTGCCATTCTTTTTCTCCTGCTCTTCTCAGTTACTTTCCTGTCTTCCCTTCTCCTCATATGTACTGCAGTCCAGCTCTTGACTGACAGGTCTATATAACTGTAAGCCAAAAGAAGTAAAACGTAGCCATTAATGTTTATGAGAACTCTGTTTGAGGTGATAGTTTAATGTCTCTGTCGTAATAGAGAATTCATCAACAATCCCCGTTAAATAGAAGTCTGTGTGTGCATGTCTCAGTGATTTAATAAGACCGATAGAATCTCTTCTGTTAATGGTATAGACACCTGAATACAGAGTGGGGTTGAGTTGATGTGTGTTTGATCATCCTTCTCAATGGTGAAGCAGTAAATGCTCCAGGGGATCCTGGTCTGTTTTAAATACGGTCCCAGCTGTGAGCTTCCATGGGCAGTAATGAGCCATACCTCTGTATGGCCATCTATGTGACAATAGACCATCAGTCCAGACCATTTCTTTGATAGATAACTGATGAGCTTTATATGACACAGATGTGACCAAATATCAGCACTCAGGAAGTGAGGCCACAAATTTAGGGCGTATGGATTTTGCCTCAAAGTATTTTGTCATTTGGAACAAGGGTTGTTTTTTTTTTTTATTTTTCAGAGAGGTTTGTTCCTTAAAAGGGACATATTTTTTCTAATAATTTTTAAATGACAAATCTTGAGGTCTTGTATTAATAAGTGAACTTATTCATTTAAAAAAGCATACATTAATATCTGAATTGCGAAGTGTGTGTCAGTTCCATTAATCTGATGTTTTTAGGTATATTATTAAATATTTTGTGAAATATGGTATTTCAGTGTATTTATTGAAAATATGTACTGCTGTTCAAAAGTTAAGGCTCACTAATTTCTCTTAGCAAGGACACATTCAATTGATCAAAAGGGACAGTAAAGACATTTATAATGTTACAAAAGATTTATATTACAAAAACATGCTGTTCTTTAGAACATTATATTCATCAGTGCCCTAAAAAATGTTTCCACTAAAATATGAAATCGGTGCTGTTTTCAACTGTATTTCTTGAGCAGCAAATCAGCATATTAGAATGATTTCTGCAGGATCATGTGTGGAGTAATAAATTACTGATCCCAAACTTTTGAACTGCGGTGAATGTACGTAAATTCTAATAATCTGATGTTTCAGTTATATTTTTACAATTTTTACATAATACAATTGTATATTTGGGTATAATTTAATTAAATATTATAATTTAATACCTTTTTTATTTATTTATTGTATAACCCAAAATAATATTTTGGTTACAATTTAATAATACGCTTTTAAGGGGGTCATGAACTGGCTTTTTAAATGTTATTATATTGTTGTCTGAGGTCAACTTATGACGTTTGCTTTGTTTTACATTCAAAAACATCAAAATGAATAAGTAATAGCCTATTTTCTACCCTGGTTTTGAGCCTAGCTCAAAAACGCTTAGTTTTTATGGGCGTCTCGCACTGAAGACTTGGAAGTAAACGCCCACTGCTGTGAGTGGAGAACAGTTTTGCATATTATAATGAGTTTCAACTCACTCGTTCGGTAGGGTTGGATATCGTTCGAATTCTGAACGATTCTGATTCTAATTCCTTGTTTCGATTCCGGTTCCTAACGATTCTGATTCCGATTCTTTTATCGAGGCAGGGTCAAAAAGTTCAGCTAACCTTGCTAACCAACGGTCTTTCTGAAGGAAATACTCCTTCCGTCACAAATACTCCTTTTGTCACAAATTTTGCATTTTGAGCGAGATTTCGCTATTTTTAGAAAAGTGAAGCCACATTTGGAACCGCGGACGAGGGTAAGTATCTATGTCATTTAAGCTATGCGGTGTAATGCGGTGATAAATCGGGCGAGCTCGTAGAAACTGGCCGTGTGAGAAGTCCAGCGTTGATACTATCTTCTGCGTGGGTGGTGTTCTATCCTCTCTTGACGTCATAGTTCCCACTTTTGAAAACGAGTCGTTTGCTGAGGCTGGTGTCAATAAAAGCTTATATTGGACTAATAAGAACGTTTTCAGTTCTGAAACTCAGGATATTCTTATAATATGATAACGTCTTAGATGTCAAAAGCTCAAGGAAAATTTTATTTCTCAGCTTCATCATGCCCTTTAATCATAAATACTTATATAATACATATTTTGAATGCAGTTGTCATAAATTTATATGAAAAAAGTTTGTGTTTAAATTGTCAGCTGTGGTATGATAGTATGCATGGTTTGTGTTTCAGATGACCAGGAGGCTGTGCCAGTCCGGCAGTTCATCAAACACATCATGGAGCTGTACTCCAACAACCAGCATGGCTTTTCTCAGGAGTTCGATGTGAGTATGGCCTTTGTAGTTGGAGCATGTGAGAATGTGTGTATGTGCTCTGTACATGTACCGGTGTTCCCAGTAGCACAGAGGCACAGATGGCTGTGGGAAAAGGACTAATTAAAGAGGAGAGCCTCATTAAAATCACTACTCTTGCTGGAGGAGTCTATGCAGGATGGCTTGAGTCTGGTTCATGCCCACAGCAAACATTTACAAGATCACAGTCCGGTATGGACACATTCGCAAAACACGAACTGGGCGTCTCTTAGAAAAGATTTACTTAAAAACTTTGACAGTTAGCAGTATCTGCGACACGGTAGGTATTCGATTCGTTACAGGGGTGCTTTGTTTTACAGATATTGGAAAACGAAATCTGCACGGTAAGATTAATATCTGCTTCATTACGGCTCACTGGGGAGCTAATTATTATGCTGCAGTATAAAATTTATTTCAAATTGCATTGATGTGACAATAATTAAATGATTTGGACAAATGGGGCAATTTATGTAAATTTTAATCAAAGTGTGGCTAATTACTGGAATAATTAACTAATTATTTTGTAAATGAGTCCAGTAATATGGTCAACAGAAAAAAATTCTGATAGGACTGTATCTAGATTGAAAAAAAAATGGTATGCAACAGTTGTTCCCTTGTCTAAACCATCAAGTGGCATCCAGTTAATCATAGAAGAGATACATATTTTAATTTGAATCCAAGTTGGTGTAAAAGTAAAACCTTTTGACAGTCGAATTAAACATCGAGTCAGGGAGATTTTTTTTTAAATGGCTGCTCTTATTTCCATTTTTAATTTTATTTTTTATTTTTATTTTTTTAATGCTTTATCCAATATTAACAATATAATACAACAACATCTGTTCATGCCAGGGTTGATACACAAAATACACTACTAAACAAACATACAAGACAAACAATGACCATAAAATAAAAATAAATAAAATAAAACAAGACCAAATTACATAAAAGGATGCTAATTAAACATATTTAGAAAGTACAAAATCAGTCTTAATAGCCTTTCTATTTTTAAGACCTCTTACAGTGGTGTGATATTGTTTTAGCTCTGCTAAAAGGTGTTCAAAATTTGGTTTGGACTCTGCCCATTTCTTCTTATGAATATGGAATTTTCCTAAGATTAAAACAATTGGACAAAAAAAGAAAAATTCTTATCTGTTACACCATCTTCAAAGTAAATAAAAACATCTTTTCTCCTCAATGTTAATGTTTGTCCAGTTTAACGTCTTATTTCTATTTTAATTTGTCACATGGGAAATGGAAGATGAAAATGTGTGAGTTGCCAGGTTGTTTACTTACTACTCTTTAGATCCGGGTATTCAATGCACACATAAATCATGCAGAACTCTGTACTGCAGAAAAGCTATTGTGGACCTAGCGCAGTCTGTAAGTAAGTTATAACTAATTTGAAATCATATCTTCCCCGCAGGAGGTTCAACACTGCACGTCTGAAATGAAGATTACAGCAGAGCATTCAAATCACCCAGACAACAAGCACAAAAACAGATACATCAACATTGTCGCCTGTGAGTTGTCGATTACTATGTGGCAAACATGTCCTTCTGCAACAAACTGTGAATTCATCTGTGAAGTGCTAGCGGTGCATGCTAAAAGATATTAATATCCATCTCTCAATCTTGCACGCATTGCTGAGGTTTCTAAATAGATTACATATCTCAAACAGTGAATGATACATCATTTATTGCTTTTTAATACCCAGATGATCACAGCAGAGTGAAGTTGCAGCAACTGTCTGGGAAAGACTCAAAGCACAGTGACTACATCAATGCCAACTATGTGGACGTACGCATTTTATTACTAAGTGCATGTGTGTGCTTGTTGCTTTAATGTGTGTTTTATAATGACATATTCTCCCTCTCAGGGTTATAACAGATCCAGGGCTTATATAGCCGCTCAGGGCCCTCTGAAGTCCACATTTGAGGACTTTTGGAGAATGATTTGGGAACAGAACACCACTGCGATTGTCATGATCACTAACCTGGTGGAGAAAGGCAGGGTGAGTAACTGATTCCACAAAGTTTATTTAAAGTGCCCCTATTATGCTATTGTAGCCCTCAAACCGTATTCACTTTATAGCCCTTAATCGTGTAATTGTGGACAAATGTGGGCACAGATGACTCAGGTGTGATCCTAATTTTTATTTATTATAAATGTTATATCACTGTCTTCGATAAAGTTTTGTCTATCCATTTATGGTGTTTTGTTTTATTTTGGGGGTATTTTTTAATTTATTTACTTCAAAAAGTACCATATTTTCTATGTAAATTAATTACTATGTAGTTTTATTTTTTAAACTACATAAAAATATCATTCCAATAAGTTCTTAGAGCTAAAACCTAAAGATTAAGTAACTTTACTGTTACCTGGTGTCTTATTTTGGCTTATTTTACAGTTATTTCCCATTCATTTCTATGGGTGCCCATTTTTGACCCAAATACAAGATTAAGGATTTTTTTTTCACCCACTTAACATTGTAGAATTGAATAAAAAAAATGTGTCTGTGTTCAGGAGGCAAACTTAGGAAAAGTAGCCAAGTCTTGTACCGCTCAGATCAAGGGAAGTATTTTTTAAAAAATAAATCAAAACTATTTTGCCCACATTTGTCCAAAATACGGTTTTAGGGTTAAAGGTTCCGAATTTGGTTTTGGAGGTCTGCTACAATAGGTTTACATGCAGGTTTTGCACATAGCAGCATCACCTCTTTTCTCACAGTGTCTGAAACGGTTCAATAAAGGATTCAGTCTCTCTAAACCCTCCTTTCCGAGAGCCTGCTGTGCTTTGATTGGTCAGACGGCCCAGTCTGTTGTGATTGGTCTACTGCTTACAGCTATGTCAAACTTCCTACTTCCACTAATTTCATTTCGCTCCTGTAGTCAGTCTGAGATAGCAGCCAATCTTTCAGTTTTCCAGCGGCCTTCGGACGGCCGGCCAATCAACGAACAGAGGACGGGCTGAGAGGGCATTTCGCATAATCGGCAAAAGTCGTTTACAGCCATGTTCACTCAGCTATTTCACTCGCATCATCAAGTGTTTACAGCAGCTTTACAGTGGAAGTTTGATCATAGATTTGAGTTCGATGCATGATGTCTGTTTCGATGCGGCTGTGTCGGCGCATAACATGTCAGAAATAAACTTATCTGATTGGTTTATGGGTAACCATTGATTTTAAAATTTAGAGAAGCGCCCCCTAGTGAGAGAGAAAACACTTCTCTATTATGCCACTTCAGACTCTGTCTACGAAGCAAAGTGAAATAGCAGAGTCTGGTATTGCCAGGCTAGCTTACAGCGCGATTTCGGAAATGAAACGCTCATTAACATCTGAATTTCAGATATGGAGGCTTCTTCAGTGCTTGATACACAGTGATAATTACAGTAATGATGGTGTCGGTTTTATTGTATCAATTCCAGCAGGAGTCCTCATCCTTTTGAAGTGCATGCAAAGTGGATTTAAAGAAAACAGAATTTTTCCAGTCTCAGCTGCAACTAAGTTTGAGGGCGAGTCAATGTAGACATTGTGCACAGGCAGACAATGAAGACTATAGGTTGTCTAGGAACTCTTTTTTTTTTTTTTTTGAGACAATAACTCCATTTTCCTGCACTTTGGACTTTTGAAGACTTTGCAGACATTCACAAACAGCTATATCACACACAACATGAAAGGTTATATCTGTAAAAGCATAATAGTGACACTTTAATATACATAAGTACAAACACTGTTTAAGAGCTATGCTAGAGGGCAAGAATAGCAACCTTTTTTTCAAATTCTATTTTTTTAAATTGTTTTTTTCTCATTTAAATTTTTCTAGATTCCGTTTTTTTCTGTTTTAATTGTTTAGATTCCGATTTTTTTAGACAAGCATTTTTTAGTCCTTTATTCACAGACACTCTCCATATCATTTTAATGAACTCATTCTACTTTGATTTATCAATCCAAAATTTGCCAAATCCCATGATATTTCATGTTATACTATAAATTCCATCTTTATGATTCTGTCCACATTTTCCACATCGCGTTTTTGGTGAACTATCCTGTTAATGTATACTTTGTTGTATTGAAATGCAAAACAGAAGATGTGTTTGTTGTTTTTACAGAGGAAATGTGATCAGTATTGGCCGTCAGAGAACTGCGAGGTTTATGGGAGCATAATGGTGACTCTGAAGAGTACTAAAGTGCACGCTTACTACACACTCCGGCATTTCATCATACGTAACACTAAACTGAAGAAGGTACATTTGAGCATTCAGAGCATTTACAGAGCATTGTATTAGATCCTGCATTTTGACCTCTGAATTGTCTCTCTCAGGGTCAGAAGGGGAGGCAGAATGAGCGGCTTGTGGTCCAGTACCATTAACACGCAGTGGCCAGACATGGGTGTGCCCGAGTATACACTTCCAGTCCTCAAATTCATCTCTCGATCTACAGTGGCACGCACACCGGGCACAGGCCCCGTTCTAGTACACTGCAGGTACTTTTCTATGGAAATATAAGCTCTGCCCACTAGTGTGTGAATTGCCAGTGATGTACTTTTTAGTTGTGCAAGGTTTCCCATTCCTACATCATTTTCAGCAGGATGTTTGAAAGTGAGAGACTCTTTGCTTTGTATCGAAATGTTCATTTTTATCAAACCATCTCTCTGTGTGTCCTGCAGTGCTGGAGTGGGCAGAACAGGCACATACATAGTCATAGACAGCATGCTGCAGCAGATAAAGGACAAAGGCACAGTCAACGTCCTGGGATACCTCAAGCACATTTCAAGCTCAACGCAACTACTTGGTCCAGACCGAGGTTAATACCTGATTAATTTAATACACTATATTTACACAGACTCAAAATGCACACTTAAATCACTTTCGGAAGGGAATATTAGTGTAGTTTTTAACACATAATGCAAAATGTGCAGTATATACTGTTCACTGCAGGCTCATTGTTACAAATTGTATGTATAACTACTACTGTAGTATGCAATTACAAACAGAAGTTCATCACATGACCTCATTATTTGTACATGTTGCATATCAGGGTGATTACTGTTAATTAAAAATGTTTTCCTGTTTTATAAAGCTGTATACATTGTTAATTAATAGCTGCTGATTTAGGTTGTAGCACTTACATTACTTACTGTAAATAATTAAATTAAAACTAAATTATAAAACTATTTACCCAATTAAAAAATATATAATATTGATAGGGAAAAAAAACAATTAAAACTGAAATACACATAAATGAATCTGTAATAGTAATATAAAAAAAACACATAATTACTAGAAATTAAACTAGAATTAAAATTAATTCTGAAAATGTAGAAATAAAATCAAATTCATAATATTGATTTTTTTTTCTAAATTATTATTATTATTATTAAATAAGTATTGCATACATAATACTTGCATATTTGCAACACTGCATATTAAGAATAAAAAAATGCTATTTAGCATTTTTTTTATTCCATTTTGTGTTTGTCCAGTCAAATTACTTTGAATTTGTCGTACTACATAGAATTGTAAGGTCATGTCAAGTGCATTGCATTGTGGGATACAGTTTGCAGTGTTTTCTGATTGCATACTGCACATTCTTAGCATAGTACGCTGTCTGGATGTTACATACATAAAGAAAATGAACATGCTGTTCAATTGTACTCTGAACATAAACCCATATTTATTCATAAATATAGTGTTCAGATGTCATTCCTAATGCAAAATGGTTTGTGTTGATGACTATGTGTGACCTACAGGAGCAGTACATCTTTATCCATGATGCCATAATGGAAGCTGTGCTTAGTAGAGAGACTGAGGTTCCTGCTTGGCAACTCCATAATTATGTTAACAGCATTCTCACCCCGAACCCGATGGGACACAACGCGCATGGACAAACAGTTTAAGGTCTGGACTACATGACTCTGTTGTGTCTCTATGCAATTGTATAAAGATGTTTTTTTCTCAGAACAGTTAGACGACTAACCTGCTCCTCCTTGTGGACGCTCTTGTTAATGTTCCTCCAGTTGTTGACGCAATGCAATTCTCACCTCACGGAGTGTTTCAGTGGCCAGAAGGACTGCAACAAAGAGAAGAACCGCACATCGACGGTCTTGCCAAGTGAGTCGCTGAACCTTCTAAACCCATATATCAAAATCAACACTCTGGCTTCTTGGAAATATAGACTTTGCTGGATTCTCAATATACAGTGTAGTAGCACAATTTACTTTAACAATAAATACCAATTAAAATGCCCCCCAAAAATGTGTGTGTGTGTTTTAACTATTTTTTAACTATAGATTTTTTAACTATAGTTACGAAATAACTACGAATGTGTTATTCTACTATTATTTATATGATATTATAGTATTGATTCATATTTTTAATAAACTATCTTAGATATATTTTCAGTTTACATTTTCAATTGTTTTAGGGAAGTTTTTGCTTTTGAAAAAAAAATATTTCTGTGTAGCTTTAATTTATTTTGATTTTCTTATTTATAAATATACACTACCGGTCAAAAGTTTAAGATTCGGTAAGATTTTTTATGTTTTTAAAAGAAGTTTTTGATAAAAAATACACAAAAAACACAGTAATATTGTGAAATATTATGACAATTTAAAATGACTTTTTTATGTTAATATATATTAAAATGTAATTTATTCCTCTAAAAAAAAGCTGAATTTTCAGCATCATTACTTCAGTCTTCAGTGTCACATGATCCTTCACAAATCACTCTAATATGATGATTTTATGCTCCAAAAACATGTATGATTATTATCCATGTTGAAAACAGTTTTTTACATTTTTATTTTCAGGATTCTTTGATGAATAGAAAGTCCAAAAGAACAGCTTTTATCTGAAATGGAAAGCTTTTGTTACATTAAACACTACCCTTTAAAAAGTTTGGGGTCAGTAAGAATTTGTATTTTATTTTTGGGGGAAATAAATAAGAAATCAATACTTTCTATATAAAAATGTAAAAAACTGTTTTCAACATGGATAATAATCATACATGTTTTTGGAGCATAAAATCATCATATTAGAGTGATTTGTGAAGGATCATGTGACACTGAAGACTGGAGTAATGATGCTGAAAATTTAGCTTTTTTCATAGGAATAAATTACATTTTAATATATAATAACATAAAAAAGTCATTTTAATTGTCATAATATTTCACAATATTACTGTGTTTTTGTGTATTTCTATTGAACAAATTGCAGCCTTGTGGTGAGCAGAAGAGACTTCTTTTAAAAACATAAAAAATCTTACCGACCTTAAACTTTTGACCGAATAGTGTATACAGTTACAGAAAATGATTTTTAATCATTTAGTCACTACTACAAATTGGTTTTAGAGTTGGCATATATATATATATATGTGTGTGTGTGTGTGCGTGTGTCTGTGTGCGTGTGTGTGTGTGTATGTGTTGCAAACAATAGTATTTTAAAACACATTGGATGAATGATACAAACAAGGTTTGGTTTGTTGTGAAGGTTATAGTGAGTTGTTTTTCCCCACAGCGGAGCGGGGCACGGTGGCACTAGCTCCCCTCCCAGGAGTAAAGGGAACAGACTACATCAACGCCTTCTACATTATGGTAAAACAATAAGACTTTACTGGAACATTATACATTGTTTTGGATCATATTTAATAATGCATGGAACATGAATAATTTGCGTACCAGTGTTTTATCTCTTCATCTTGCATTTGCTGTGATTTTCATGTAGAATGAAATCAATGTTTATCCTCTCACAGGGCTATTACAGGAGCAATGAGTTTGTCATTACCCAGCATCCTCTTCCCCACACGACCACAGACTTCTGGAGGATGATCTGGGATCATAACGCTCAAGTTATTGTGATGTTGCCAGACAACCTCGGCCTCGTGAGTTCAGCGTTAAAGAGCTACTGATGAAGTTTTTAAGTGGATGCTTGATGCGTTATGTAACTTATGTTCTTTTTACACATATTCAGTGAGTTCTGTTAATGCACTCTAAAACAGTTCATACCAGCGGGTTATTCGTAGCACTTACACTTCAGTTCCAATTTAATTATTACCTTTTATAATACTGTTAACTTTTTCCAGAAAATATATCTAAAGAGCACCCTCAATCTGAGTTATAAAATCATTTGTATTTGCTTTATAAAATATTTATATATGAATTAAAATGTGGTCAGTTTATAAATATTTAATGTGGAAACAAGTTTAATAATAAATTAGCTGAATCTGTCAGCCTTATAAAAATCTATATATGATATGATATGATATAATATGATATGCCTTGCTCTTCTTTTTATAGACTGAGGATGAATTTGTGTACTGGCCCAGTAGAGAGGAGCCCATGAACTGCGTAGCCTTTACTGTCACCCTCATTAACACTGACAGACTCTGTTTATCTAATGAGGAACAACTCGTCATCCATGACTTCATCCTGGAAGCCACACAGGTGTCTCACGCACTACACAAGCTCTTAAAAAGGAAATTTGCATGAAGTTAGTTTGCTTGATTAGATGAACCTAAAGGAGTAGTTCACTTTAAAAAAAAAAAAACTTGCTGATGATTTACTCATCCCCATGTCATCCAAGATGTCCATGTCATAATGAGCGATCGTCTCGCTTGATAAGACCCTTATTCATCGTCTGAAATCGTTTAAAGCCCTTTGAACAGTTTACAGTTTGCACTGAAACTGTCTTTTGGACCTTGAACCATTTGGTTCCCATTGAAGTCCATTATATGGATAAAAATCCTGGAATGTTTTCATCAAAAACCTTAATTTCTTTTCGACTGGAGAAAGAATTACATGGATATCTTGAATGACATAGGGGTGAGTAAATTACCAGCAAAAGATTTTTTTTTAAAAGTGAACTACTCCTTTAATGTGGACGCATTCATACCTGCATAAGTATAACATGCTTATATAACAGGTTTATCTTTGCTGTGCAGGACGACTATGTGCTAGAAGTCCGACATTTCCAGTGTCCGAATTGGCCAGATCCTGATGCATCCATCAACAGCACATTTGAGCTTATAAACATCATCAAAGAAGAGGCCATGACGAGGACGGTCCCACCATTGTGCATGATGAGTGAGTGCCCTGTGTGTGCATAGAGCATGAGTAGTGGCGTAAGAGAGGCTTTTCCATCATCAGGCTAAACCATTCTCAACGCTTAATGTCTCAACGCTTTTCATTCCTGTGGCGATCCGGCCCAGCCAGCACGGATACGGTTTCATTTTCCACTGTGGGGCTGAAAACCGAGCTGGAATGTAATACAAATGCCTCAGTCAGGTGCCAGAGGTGGACTAAGTACATACTTACATTACTTAAGTATAAGAGACTTCTGGTCAAATATTACTGGTATAAGTGAAAGTTGCAAAGACATATTTTTACTTGCTTTAAAAAGTACTTAAGTATCAAAGTAAATCTTTTTTTTTATGTCATTGTTGTATGAATGCATGTTGTGCCATCATGCTGGTTTAAGCCAGTCAGTGATCCTCCATCCGACATGCATATGACTACCTTGGACTCATTTAAATACAAAGTCGAAAACATACTATAAAAGAAAGGTTTCTACAGCATGTTTATTTAAGAAGAATATGCTAAAGCACATTTCTGAAAGGACTTCAGTTAACATTATTAGCCCAACTACGTATTTGCATGTAACTAACGTCATTGTCGAACCTTGCGTCAGAGGTGTCTCCATGAGGCTATGGTAACTTGTTAGGCAAATCCATAAACAATCATTTGAAATCATTGAAGTTCACGTGACCCTATAAGAGTGATAACTGATAGGCTGTCTGCTTAAAAACACAATCACATTAGAAGAAAAAAATCATTCTCTGACCTTCAGAGCTGCTACATAGTAACGTCTTTCGAGGACTTTGATAGAAATCTAGTAGAGTGAAAAGTACGATATTTGTCTTTTAAATATAGCTGAAAGTTGAACCAGCACTTTGCAGGATTTATTTTTTTGTCAAACTGTGACCCCTAGAGTCGCTGTGGAGTACTTGTACTGTCGTAAATAGCACTCACGCAGAGATGTCTCTGCACTCATGGCCTGATCCCCTCCCCCTGTATACCGCTACCTGTTCAGTAGGATGTAAGCTGTGACGAGTGGAAATAAGGTGTGGCCCCTTTAAGAGCTGCACCCTGTTGAACTGTCGGCAGTCTGCATTGTAGGCGCCTCGAACACCGACATGTATATGGCGCCGGGTTATTTCTGTTTGATGCTCATTTTGGCTACGTTACACTGCAGGCTGAAACGACCTAATTCCGATTTTTTTGCCCATATGCGACCTGTATCTGATTTTTTTCATGACAGTCTGAACGACACAGATCCGATCTTTTCAAATGCGACCCAGGCCACTTGGGTATGTGGTCCAAATCCGATATGTATCCGATACTTTTGAAATGCGACTGCAATCTGAACGGCCAGGTCACATATATCCGACACAGCACGTCATTGCACGCACCTGTAGCTCGCCGATACACGCCAACTCCAACGCGTTTCTGCACTGTTATGGGCCGCCGCAGACGGGTCTCTTCCCGTGACAGAGTTGATCGGAGGCGCTCACAAACATAATCGAAGGTGGATCTGGTCATTCGGAAGTTACTGATGAATTCTGTATCGGTGAAGCCACTCACATCAGCATCCCACCACTCCTAGCTGCGACTCCACACCCACACGCTTCTCTGTTTAATTTTCTTCTTAAAACGAGAAGATTGTAAGTGTGCTGGCTCTGTTGTGAAAATAACTTTAACACCGTGTCCTAACTACACGCGACACGCGATAAAAGGTATCTTTTCCATGTTAATCAGAGTTTTTGTCCTAACCAGACGCGACGGCGACACGTGAAGTTTCTAATTTAGAAACGGTTCCTATTTCTGCAGACGTCGCGGCTGACAGAATGAAGAAATTACACTGGTTATGAGTACATATTATTTATTTGTAGTTAAAAATAGATCACTGTGCCACAAGATAACGGATAATTTACCTCAGATTTTGAAACCATATAATATAGCGTTCAAAATGAATTCTATGCAAGCACACAACTGTACTTCGTAACAAAATTAGTCAGTGAGTATATTTTGTTAATGTTTGGATTTTTAATAATGTTATTTCTTGATTTGATTATGTCCATATCCATTTCCAATACGAGTGCGGGCCAGCAGTGCGCTTTCACGCTGTTCCTGAATGGTTGTGATTTTTGATCACAACGTGTGGCGTCATCACGAGTCGCGTCACGCGTCTCAGTGTGGACAGACAGACTTGCAGTCGCTGGAATTGTATCGCGTCGCGTGTAGTTAGGACACTGTGTAATATTGCTAAACGAGCTCCGCTGTAAAACATCCATTTAGCTACTTCCGCAAACAACAAGTGACGTCGTTGACCGTTGAGTACTCTTCTGCGGCATGCGGGTCACTTCTGGGTCATTTCACGTTCACACAGGAGATCACAAAAGGTCGCATTTAATTGTTAATTGTTAACGGCCTTGCAAAACAATCACATTTTTTCAACAAATCGGAATTGAGCATTAAGCCCTGCAGTGTGAACGTAGCCTTTAGCAGATCTTTCTTGCCGTAAAGCAATTCGTTACATCGCCTGATATCACGCGACACTTCCTGATGCCTCCCAACATTAAACCAGAAAATAGTCATATAACCATTGCAATAACACCAAACTATTCAGTTAAGTTAAAAAAAAACTGCATAGTGCTGCTTTAAAGTCATACGTTTCCAGAAAATATATTACTCAAGTACAGTACAGTTAGTTACTCAAAAAGTGTACTCAAGTAGGCTAACAGTACTCAGGCAAATACTCAGGCAGTACTGTCCACCTCTGGGGTAACACAAGAGTTTACAGACGGCATGAGATGTAAATACCGACCACGTTATGAAGGATGATCAGATGATCTTTGTAATACGAAGTAACTGTTTACTTCACTCCAATAGCGAGGACAGAAACTGAATAGAAACTGATAGCCAGGCAAGTGACCAATCCCGAAGTGGAGACATCGCAATGCATTCTAACAGCATGGTTTGAATTCCGGTTTATAACTGTGCCTGCTGAACCATGCTCAAGTCGTAATATAACTGTATCCATTTCTTGCCGTTCGGCCTGACGGTGGAAGAGCGGCTTATGTAACCAAAAGCAAAGCCTCATGGATTGTGTTTTACAGGTTCGGGGCAGTTTCTGCCGGAATGTTCTGTGCTCTGACCACACTCTCCCAGCAGCTGGAGAACGAGAGTGCTGTGGATGTCTATCAAGTGGCCAAAATGATTAACCTAATGAGGCCTGGTGTCTTCACTGAAATTGTAAGTTAACAAAATGAAACCTCATCACAAAAGTCTACCTGATGATAAATTCAATTTCAGAGAGGTCTTTGGGTCGCAATCTGATTTGAGTTCCAAAACCATTTATTTCCTTTTTGTCTCTATTTCTTCTACTTCTTTTAGGAGCACTATCACTACCTTTACAAGGCTATGCTCAGCCTGGTTAGCAGTAAAGACTTCAGACTCGGCTTCAGCTACATGGATGCTGGGACCGTGGTAACGGATGAATCCAACCCGGCTGAGAGCATGGAGTCCTTGGTGTGATGTTTCCAGAAAATAAAATGGAACAAAGTAGTTCCTTGAACTTTCCATGAGGCCTTTTTCCCCAGACTCTTGGTGAAATGAAAAGAAAAAACAACAACAAAAAATAGCTTTTATATACTGATAAAAATAAATTCTTTTGATATTTATTTTTGCTGCTTTTTGTTATCCTGCTGAGCGCCACAAACTGCTCTCCAAAACACGTGCACACAGACACACACACACACACCGTCTACTTTGCACTACACTGTCAGTGTTACAACTTGATGCCTAGCTGATTATTGATAATTGTGTTGAAACCGTTTCCGAGTATCACTTTATTCTTGGGTGATCAGCGACAGCAAATTAACACACACATCAGCCTCACACCCATGAAAACTGTACACAGAAAAGCTCCAACTTAATGCTCATCATGATGCGACTTTTAACCGTCAAGCATTGTGACTTGTTAGATTACTATGTTCTTTTTTATTTATTAAGATATGCCATTTTATGTCTAACTTATATACATTATTTCAGTGTGGTATCATAACAGCAACTGTGAACATATATTGTTATCAGTAGCATTTCTATGGTTTTGTAATATATAAAGATATTGATCAAAAAATCTCATCTCGTTTCCTTCATTTCAGTTGTCATGTTTTCAATGGGCATGCTCAGTACTTCCTCCAAAAGGTATTTTCCAGAAAAAAGATAACTGTAATTGTTCTGTTTACACTGGTATTCAGGGACAGGTGGTTTAGATTCGTACCAATCATTACTATTTTGTCTTTTTGAGCTGAGAAAAATCTAGATGATGTTAATAAATTATGGAGTGCCACAAGGATCTGTGTTAGGCCCGCTGCTATTTTCAATAAATAAAAAATTCTGATTAAATGATTCCATAAAAGATTAGGACACTGACAATTTGTTTGAGGAAGGGATGAAATTATGAAGTAAAAATACTCCACTTAAAAATACTTGATAAGTTTTTAAATATAAATGCTTGTGTATAGTCAATGAAATGACACCAATAAAGATGCTCACCTGATGCACGGATGGATGTTATTCGAACAATAGAGGATCAACATTGTGAGATTTTTTTTATTCCCATTAAAATTCTCATGTATAGTCAATGGAACAACTCAGATGAAGATAATCACCTCATGCACAGACGGAAGTTAGTGTTGCTTTGGCCATTAACCAGTATAATTTAACATATATTATAACTCTTTAATGTTTTGCTTTTAACAATCACAAATGAAAAAAAAAATTATATAAGGATTATTCCTACTATGCAGCACATATTAATGCCCCCACTAAAGATGGAAACACACGCAACTTATTGGGAACTTTTCCAGTTTTAAGCCAAACAATTAACCAAAATAACTCGCCTTAACATGAGAATTTGCTTTTTGTTATTGTTGACGGCACCCATTGACTTCCATAGTATGTTTTTTTCTACTATGTAAGTTAATAGGTGTTGTTAACCGTCTGGTTAGCAGCATTCTTTACAATATCTTCTTTTGTGTTCAACAGAAGAAACAAACTCGTATAACATAAGGGTGAGTAAATGATGACAGCATTTTCATTTTTGGGTGAACTATTCCTTTAAGTAGACATAGACATTTGTAGACACAAGTATACAAAAATATAAGACAGACCTAGACCAACATTGCACTGTAACTTCTGTACACATTATTGTGCGTAAAGTAAATAACATGGATGTTATACTCATTTCTACCACTAGGAGCACTATATCTCTGGGAACAGTCCACTAATACACGGGGAACGGGCGCTTTTGCTGTAATCGGTAAAGTGTTTTTGTTGCACAAATGACCGCCATCTCTGTGGCACCTACATTGTTTAGAAATAACACCTGTTGTTATTACATTGTATGCATATATCTTCAACCAAAGCAAACATGATGGCATACCAAAAATGTTTATTTTCCCCTTATCTCTACCCGTGCTTATGTAAAAGTGAGCTCGCCCACGTGTGACGTATTTCCTTCATGACTGTGTGATGCCATCTTGATACGAAAATAGTGTCGCATGAGTTGTATGATACGGAATATTATTGTCTTACTTTTATATAGAAATACTGCGTTATTTTGCTTTATTCTAATTGGATTAGAAACGGACACTGTTGAGAGTATCGTTTCCCGTGAGCGTTAAGTTTACTGGTTTATTCATTGATCCTAACAGTCACATTTCTTTTTCTGAACGAGGAGCGTGGTGGCGCTAACAAAGGAATATCTGGATCCGAGCAGTTGTTCATTGGTAAGGTTAATTGTATTCTTTTCATTAAAATACGCACACGAATATGTATATACACTGCATATCGACCTATTAGTTGTCGCTTGAGGCAGTAATTTACTGTTGCTTAGCAATAATGATTCGCGAGTTGTTCGCAATCGGTATGTACTGAACTGAAGTCGCGCTCACGGCCGTCAGCTCACATTACAACTAGCGGTACGATTTTGATTCACCCTGATGACTCGATTCTTTTGAACCAGTTCACCAAAAAGATTCATTCAGTGACATTTTACTATTTACATCGTAACGACAAATGTCCACAATTGGAAATACTACTTAATTCCATATCAAAATTAGTTTCTACAATTCTACCAAGAAAATGTTTAATACAGATCTGTCATTTTAACAATAACAAACGACATTTCGATTTTTAATAACATTTCGATTTTCAATGCCACATTTTTCAAAACGTTTCTGCCAGTGAAAATCAAACGCATTGGCACTGATCTGTGATAGGTCTGTTAGCGCAATAGGTCCAACCCCCTATTGGCGGGTTTGAAAGGGTGAGGACTCGGGCTTGTAGTTTTTTACTGAAATCGCCCTCTCTTACACTTCCGCCAACAATGACGTAAAATGACGATTTTTGCGTCATTGTTGGAGGAAGTGAAAAGGTAAATAGCAGATTTCTTCTCGTCTCAGGGGAAAATGATAAAGTGTTGCATGACCATTCAATAGTATAACTGGGTTTCTAACAATGGAAAGCTTAATGCAAATGGGTGGAGTTGCCCTTTAACGGTTCTGTTTTGACTTGTTCACAATCAAAACACTGACAGTAAAGGGGCGTGGTCGTTCCCCGTGTCCAACCAATGATATTGATCCTTCACAGCCCGGACTTGATTGCTATTGGTTCGCTATAGACAGTCAGTCTTTGAAGAGAGGATAACAGTCGAAGATTCTTTCACGATGGAAGAATCGCCACAAATGACATTTACTTACCAACAGCTCGACTCAGGAGAGATGGCCGAGATGTACATTCGCGTCACAGAGGAGGAGAGCGAGGAGCCGATGGAGATCCCGTCGAGAGGCGACGGCACGGTGCTGCTGTCCACGGTGGCCGCTCAGTTCCAGGGGCCTGTGGCCTGCGTTTTGAGAGCCCGGTTTCTCAGTGTATGAGGGGGTTCGCTTGGTGGAAGGAATCCTGCACGCCCCCGAGAACGGCTGGGGAAACCTGGTCTATGTGGTCAATTACCCAAAGGTACGTTTAATGTTCACTGACATGCGGCCTCGAAGGTACCTCATATAGGTATGTGGACAAAAAAAAATAAAACTCAACAAACAGACAAATGGATAGCATATGTGGAAAGACCTGGGTATCCCCTTTACAAAAAAAAGAAGAAAGTTACAACATTTTATAGTTCAGTAATCAGCGCCTATTATTGTCTCATTTCTTAGGTGAAAACAATAGAATTTAGTGTGACCGAAAACAAGTTGTTTTTTTACAAAATGCTCAAAACTTTTTTCAATATTCAAGATATCTTAGTGAAATTTTCAGTGAAGATGGGTTTCATATAGTTATTTGGATCTAACATGGGTTTCATAGTTATTTGGGTCTAATCAACTTGATTTTAACACGCATAAAGACTGATTTGGCCTATCTAACGAGCAGTTGTTGAAAATACAAATAATTGAATGGAAAACAACGATCCAAGGAAATGTATATATCCTTAATTTAAAATATGGATTTTGGTTGATTCATGCTATTTCCAGTTATGTAAGAATATAGAGTTAACAATACTAACGCTGGTGGAGGAAAGAAAGTGGAGGAGACCACACAAAAGTTGAGTGTAGCCTACACGACGCGCTGCATTTTGACAGCTCTTTTACAGGTAACTTTCAGTAAAGCGGTAGTCATAAAAAAGTGGGGAAGTTTAAATGGCCACGAAATTTTGTACAGCACACCAAAAACATATGTTCTTCATGTCCACCACCTTCCTCTGAAAAGTGTCCAAAGTGGGTAAAAATAATTTCTTGACAGTTGAATTCTTCTGTATTGTTTGAAATCGCCTTTCAGGAGGAAAATGCAGCCTGACTAGAAAAAATTTAAAACAAATGTGCAGTCAAAAACCCTAATGATGTGATTGGTTAAAAATTATCAAGGATTCCCACAGCGAGTCAATGAAAACAGCGCATTTTAGGAGACCCGTTCAGAGTGTGAAAATCCGGCACAGAGATTTAGAACACAATGGCGGCTGCTAGTTATTGATATGTCCACATACCTACCTCTATAAATATGAGAAAGGTTTTGAGGAACATTATAATAATGGTCAAAATCTTATTTTATAATGTAAAATGATTTTATTAACTCTAACTTTTACCATTCAAAAGCAAAATAGCTCATTGTATGCATATTTGAGGTTAATTTATGCATGTGCTTTTATAATTTAGTTCACGCAAAGGGATAGTTCACCCAAAAATGAAAATTCTTTCAGTAATTACTCACTCTCATGTAAGTATTTCACCCCTTCCTCAAACAAATTCTCAGTTTTATGTCCTAATCTTTTTTGTTATCATTTAATCAGAATTTTTATTTATTGAAAATAGCAGAGGGCCTAACACAGATCCTTGTGGCACTCCATAATTTACTATCGTTATATTTTTTTTGTTCTAAAAGTTATTAAAGACATCGTTAAAATAGTCTTAAGTGACTACAGTGGTAACCTGAGTCGAGGTACAGAGAGAAGTAAATGAATAGTGCAAATAGATTCGTTATTTTTTTGGGTTGCGCACAGAAAATATTCTCGTCGTTTGATAAACTTAAGATTGAGCCACTGTAGTCACTTGGACTATTTTAATGATGTCTTCAATAACGTTTTGGTATAGAGGAGTGATCCAGCTCTCAGAATTCATCAAAAATATCCTAATTTGTGTTCCGAAGATGAACAAATGTCTGGAACAACATGAGGGTACTGTCAGAATAAATACTGACAGAAGTTTCATTTTTGGGTGAATTATCCCAACACTGAGGTTATGTCATAACCGAAGTTGAGCACATTTGGGTGTTGCAAACATGTTCTTCAGTATTTCTATTCTCTGTCATCAGCTGTAAAAATGCAATGCATTTTGATTTAATGGGGTTATTTTAGTCGCATGAATGGTTTGGATATGTAAACATGTAACAAGTGAACTTTTCTATTCTAGAAACGGCTCTGCCAGATAATAAGAGGAAGATGGATGAGATTGATGCTTCTTCTGCAACAAAGATCAAGAGAGGAGATCAGAAGACTTCAGATCTGATTGTGTTGGGTCTGCCATGGAAAACTACAGAACAAGATTTAAAAGAATACTTCAGTACGTTTGGAGAAGTCATCATGGTGCAGGTAAAACATACTGATATAAATATATGATGTGATCTTCTTTGTACTGTCATATTTTGGTAAAAGCTATCCAGCTATTAAAAATAGAACTGTACTTGACTGTGAGTCTTGAAGTCAGATTAGATCTGGTTATGATTTCAGTTCTTCATTCGGTTACACTAGGTCAAGCGGGACGTAAAGACGGGAAATTCAAAGGGATTTGGGTTTGTAAGGTTTGGTGACTGGGAGTCTCAGGGTAAGGTGATGTCGCAGCGGCACATGATTGACGGCAGGTGGTGTGACTGCAAACTACCCAACTCTAAGGTTAGTGTTTTTTTTTGTTGTTGTTTTTTTTTAAGTTTGGGGTTGCATTTTTTTTTTTTTTTTTTTTATGCTCACCAAGACTGCATTTATTTGATTAAAAAAAATACTGTAAAATAGACTCCAGCAATTAACATTTTGTAAGAACCTCTAGTAAATTACATGTTTTGTTGTCTATTCAGAATCGTGATCTCTAAAAATGTAAAAATTGTGCAGCTCTATTGTATATGATAAATTGCTACTTTTCATCAATTAGCCATTTATTAATGAAGTGTCAGGTATTGTAGGGTGCTAAACAAAATTATGGGTCTGAACATTTTACAGCAAGGTCCAGATGAACCAATGAGGAGCAGGAAAGTATTTGTGGGCCGTTGCACAGAGGACATGAGCGCTGATGAGCTTCGTCAGTTCTTCATGCAATATGGGGAGGTCACAGATGTCTTCATACCTAAACCATTCAGAGCATTCGCTTTCGTCACCTTTGCAGATGACCAGGTAAGTTATTGTTATAAAGTTCCCTGTTACGCTATTTCAAAGGTTCCTATTTCTGTTTTGGAGGTGTTCTGCAATATGAATCCAATGTCAAAAAAAGACTTTAATTTTCTCATAATGTACATAGCAGGATCACCTCTTTTCTCAGTGTCTGAAATGGTCATATGACCCATCTGTTGTGATTGGTGTGGAAACAAAACTCCCATTACAATATCTGAATTTCAGCTCTGGATCTTCCTTAGCACGTATATACACATTAAAACAAACAGTAATGATACAGTTGTTTTTACCGGATCAATTCGAACCCTAGTCCTCGTCCTTTGGAAGTGCAAATGCAAAGTGGATTTGCTTTTACAGAGTAGAAAACATTGTCGTCTTCTCAACATGTCTACAACACGAGCCAAACTCCAGGCCTTGAAAAAGCACAATAGGGGCACTTTTAGGTGATGATAACCCAGAAATAGGATAAAGACCTGTTCACAATAAATACAAATAACGCAAGAGACAGGCCACGTGGCTAGATTAATTTGCTCTTTGTGCGAGTACGTTCATAGGAATGCGTTTCAATTCAAGGTCTTGTTTGTGGAGATTTTTCTATTAGTATGAGAATTCACGTCTACTTTTTCAGCATTCAGGAATTTGTTTGATATTTTATTGTGGATGGATGAATCACCTGTTCATGCATTTCTGATCATAATTAATATTTTTCATCTTTCCTCCAGGTTGCTGCTTCCCTGTGTGGAGAAGATCTGATCATCAAGGGCATCAGCGTGCACATCTCCAATGCTGAGCCAAAACACAACAACACTAGGCAGATGATGGAGCGGGCAGGGCGCTTTGGGAATGGGTTCGGAGGTCAGGGTTTTGGAGCCAACCGCAGTGGCATGGGGGGTAGTAGCCCCAGCAACTTGGGAAATTCCAACAATTTCAATCTCAACCCAGCCATGATGGCTGCCGCCCAGGCCGCCCTGCAGAGCAGTTGGGGTATGATGGGAATGTTAGCACAGCAGAATCAGTCAGGTGCGTCTGGCACTGAGCACGAGCGGCACTAGCGCCCCTCGGACCAGCCCCAAGCATACAGCTCAGGGAACAGCAACTACAGCAGCTCGGCTGCTCTCGGCTGGGCTCCGGCTCTAACTCCACCACAGGTGGTAGTGGGTTTAACTCCAGCTTTGGCTCTGGTATGGAGTCTAAGTCGTCAGGGTGGGGTATGTAAATTGGTTTGTGTTTGAAGTGTTGTATTTCTAGCGCGTTTGGTAAGTATTTTCCGAGAGACTTATCTTGTCACGTGTGTTTGGAAGCGGGGATGGGTGAAAAGGGAGACGGGGCAAAAAATAAAAGACGAATGTTTTTTACACTGAATGGAATTTAAGTTAGTTTAGAGTGAGATGTTAACCAAGGAGCTACATTAATGTACCATCTTTGGAATTATGTTTTTTCCCCCAATGTTGTATTGTCTTGGTCGATGCAAAAACTAAGCATTTCAACTGGATTCTTGTAATGCATGTTGTTCAATCTGTGGATGTCTGAAAATGCATGAGAATTGCATAATCCTTGCATAAATACATTTATCATTATTTAAAGACATTTGCATTGGAAAGAATCTGGTTGAAACCTGAACATATTGTAAATTCAGCTTTATGATTCAGTCCAGTTTTATGGAAACCCTTTAAAACAAGCCTTCATCAAATCTCTTCTGCAGTTGACATCTGTGGGGTTTGCCAGGGAAGAGCGCCCTCTATGGCAGCACAGTGTGGCTGAGGTCATTATGTCACCTTCCTCCCCATGTCTATATGCTCTTCATTGCATGGCTCTGATGACACGGTGGGTGTCTCCTTTTCTTAATCCACTTTTTAAGACAAGAAGTGCGCAAAAAGTGACGTTTTTAAACAACCCTTGAGTGCGATTGGTGATATGGCGAAGAGTGAGAAGGCTGCGAGTGAGCGAAGAAAGTGTGGAGCGCACGAACGAAAAGACTTGCGAGTGCGATGAACGAGCCGAAATGTGACTGCAGTGGGTGGGTTTGGTGAGCGAGCGAGTGAATGAGAGCTGCTGATACTTCCCAGCTTTCCCCTTAATTGAGCCCAAATTGACAGACATTTTGTTCGTGTACATCAAAGATTTTTTTTTTTAATTTAAGTTTTTTTTTGGTCTCCCTAGGTTCCCTTTTGCTTTTCTCCTTTAGTATACTGACATGTGCTTATATAGTTAGTGGAATGTTGTGATGATGATGATGATGATGCATACTTTGTCTTGCTTCTATAATCCCATCTGAATGCTGTATGGTGTGTGTGCTTTTTTTTCCTTGTAACTTGACCTGTAAGTGTGAGCTTTGATATGGATGACATCTTCAGTGGACACTGAGGGGGAAAACATGAGTGATGGTGTAAGTGCGACCTGTATGTTGAGTGCTGTGGATGTTTGTGGAGTTTTCCTCTAGATAACGTTGCTCAGTGTTTTCAAAGGCATTTTATATGACTTGTCAAATGAAGGGAGTGCTTCAATAAAACTAATTTGAATAGATTGCCATTTTCTCATACTGGTTTGTCACGTGATGTTTGAAAGCAAATACCACACAACTAATTGAATTCACACATTTAGGGGCCTGGAATATGGCTGATCGCAACTGAACCCCAGGCGGGAAGTCCGTTGGGATGGAGGAAGATGGAGGATGCTGTGGTTCTGCATCTCTGGTTACGGCAATGGACACGGTAGACCGTAGCAGAATTTGATAGGTGCTTCCAGATGAGGTGTTAACTCAAAACACTTCAAAGCATAATACATTTCTATCTGAAAAGCTGAGATGGTATTAGGCTTGATTGTGTTTGGTTTTGGGAAAGCAGCTTGTTTGTATTATAATGCAGGCATAGGTTTTTCAGGTCCATGTTTTTATAATGTTTGAATTAAAATATTTTAGAGCATCTGTATTGTTTCACAGAGCTTCTCATTCCCAAGAAAGTTGTGTTTATAGGAATCTTTATTACAATAAAACACAAATGAACTCCTGAGTATAAAAAAGATTGGTGTTAAGTATTTAATGTGATTTATGTACAAATATTTGCACAGCTGTTTTATTACATGCAAAAAACAAGTACTTTTGTGCAGCTTATAAAAATGTGAATTTTTGGTACATTTCTTTTGATACAGTCAGTCTTCAACCTCGTTCTCTCCTCAGCTTCCATGTCTTTACTCTTCCTCTTGGCAGCGTTCTTCTTCCGTTCTCCTTGTTCAAAGCCAGTTCTTCACTTTTCTGCTGAATGTAGTTGTACTGTAAGGATAAAGCAAGGGCACAGTATTTTTATAGAATATATCATGTACTTTATAGTAAATGAGCATTTGGCAGAATGATCATAGTTATTTAGAGGTCTCTTAAAAGAATGTTTTAGTTAGTTAAATTAAAAAAGGTTGCACTTTAAGTTGACAATTATGTTGTACTTAGTTACTGAGTAATCTTAACTACATGTACATATAGAGTTTGGTTTTGGGTTAGTTGTAATTATGCATAACTTAAAGTTATACCTATAGTCTATAGGTATAACATTAAATTGTGCATAATTACAACTAACCCAAAACCTATAGTAAGTACATGTAACGTATAACTATGACACCTTAAAATAAAGTGTTAGCCTTTGCAATGTTAAATTAGATCTTGCTTAACAGTCACAAAAAACCCACTTGTGTACCCAAGCATTACATATTATTTTAAATATCAAAATGTAGGCCTGGTTTCACAGACATGGTTTAGATGACTGAGATTAGGCCTTAGTTCATAACATTTAACTTTTATAAATGTGCCTTAGAAAATAAATATTACTGGTGTGCATCTTGGGACAAAATAATATAGACATATTTTCAGAAATTTCAGTGCACGTTGTTTCCAGTTGAAACAGCTCAGTAATGCATTTAAACCTGGGATTGAGCTTAAGCCTTGTCTGTGAAACCAGGGATACATGATGTAACTTAGTAGGCCTCATAGGCTTCTGAAGCTTCTTGGCATAATATATCTAGAGGTAAGCAACAGGACGAGAGAGTGAATAAATGCTTACAAGACCTTTGAATAGTTTCAACTTGCCTTTTTAGAGAATAAATGCTTACAAGACCTTTGAATAATTTTAACTTCCTTTTTTACAATGTCATTTTTCGTTGTTGGGTGGGACCTTGCAGATTGTTTACACAAAAAAGGTGATTGGTTTCATATCTGAAATCATCCTACCAGTGCAGTGGTTCTTCTCGCTGTCAGCTTCACATCATCCATTGTAACGGTGTGTCTTTTGGCATGTCTGCAAAAATTTAATATATGCCTCAGCGCAAATAAAGCAATTGTTATGTGGTTAGTATAGAGGAAAACATACTTTTTGCACTGAAGTTTACCTTGCAAACGCTTCCAAGTCCTTGGCAAATATATCTGGAAAGGTAAGAAACAGGACGAGCATGAATAAATACCATGTTTAATCCTTCCGAAATATGAATGTCAACAAGGCCACATCTTACCGCACTGTCTGAACGTAGTCTCAGCAATCGCTGCTATTGTCTGTTTGGTGATTCGTTTCTCGCAGTCTGCAGCGATGTGTTGACAGAGAGAGCCGACAGTGTAGTGAACGGCAGCTTTAAGCCTCTAAAGAACATAAATACAGTCAACATGACGAGATAAAACCCGAACACTTCTTTACTTGTGTATAATAGGTTTATAAGTTATAACCTGTGTTTGTGCCTCGTCCTCATCCATTTTCATTGGATAACTAAGCTGAAACTCAACTTTATGCTTTTAGCCATTTACAATTAAAAATTGCGCGAAATATCAGTTCTTCACGTGTATGACGAGTTCATTATCGCCCTAACAGCGCCTCCTGCTGACGTGGAGTGAATGTCATCAGATGGCGTCTCCGGGGAGGTCACGTGACATTAATTCGCCTGTGGGAACTATGTTATAGGATAGGCTAACGTTAGAAAACCCTCTTTATTCTATATCTAGATTTATGAAACATTATTATTCTAATGTAGCCTATAAAGACATCGTTATATTGTTGTGTGAGATTTAAAAAAAAAACTCAGGACAGGTTAATCACTTTTGGGGCTGGTGGTGTCACGGAGTATAAAAATGTGAGTGGTTTGTTTTGCCAGGTATGCGTCACAGTGGGTCCTGCTCATTGTAAACTCAAGGTGGTGAGTAATGGTAATAGTGTTGGGTTTGATTGAGATGTGTACATTAGCATGTTTGTGGGTGGCAGGAGAGTTGAATACATCCTCTGGTTTTCTCTCTGGTGTGCACTGGCCCTTGCGATAGCTGCCAGGTAAGTTTCCATATTTTAAAGAGTTTTCTTGGTTAACGGGAGACTGAATTGCTTGTTGCTGAAATTGTATGTTTTCAGTTTGTTTCCTAAGGGGCTGCATATTCTCATGAGGTGAGTGAAGAAGATGTGTAGTTAAGTGCTGCAAATCTCCTGGGGTATGTATGATTTTAAGTTAATTTAGTTTGTTTTCTAATTCTAAAGCCCTATAGAGTGCCGAAGTTACGACGTCACTCTGTAGGCCAAAACGCGGAAGTGAGCTAGCATTTTAGCATTACGGTTCCCTCGCTCTATAAAGCCTATGGGGTTTTTGAATGGGTTTTTGCTAAATCGCCTGAAATAAGGTCTGTGGTGAACAGAGCCTCTAAATATTTTCACGTTTTGATATATGACATAGAACACACATTTATAACCTGCTGTGGTTATAATTTATAAATCTTCCTCTTTGTTCAAGGGAAGGTCTTCAGAGCGACTGAAGAGAGCAAAATCATGTTCAGCCGTTACCTTTGACCTTCATCCAAACAGACAAACTTATTTACAATCCAGGACAAACAGGTGAGCTGTGAATGACCCTTGGTTGAAGCTATCATCTTCAAATGCATTATGCAATATATGTGAGTTTGTTGGTGTCTTTGCAGTTAATTTCAGAGTTGTCTCCATGGATCCCAAATTTGTGCCTTTTGATCAAATGGTAAGACCAGATGTTTCACCATTTTGAGTGTTCTGACCATAAATTAAAAGCAAATTAAATGCAGGTTCTTTTGAGATGCAGAAATTTCAACTTCAATGACTGCTTTTAAATGTTTATTATTCCGGTCTGTCTTGCAGTACAATCTGCTCGGGAAGGTGAGTTTGCTTCGCTGTAAGACTTTAAATGGAGCCAATGCGGCTTTTTGCAGTTTTCTTTCTTTGCAGATTTTCTCTGAGCTGTTAATTTGTTTTAATAAGACAAAGCAGACCTACAGCGTTGCAGTTATGGGACTGAAAGTTGAGTCCTGTGGCAAGTGAATGATGCTTTATTTTCTTGTCTTGTGGTTGGTCAGTTCTTTATTTTGTTCTGATGTTTCACCAGTTTGTCCGTTCCAGTTGTCTGTCAGCGTCAATATGGCTCCAGCAGTGCAGATTCTGGTCTACAGCGTTCTTCCCGGTGAAGATTTAGTTGCTGCTAATGTGCCGTTTGACACTGATATGTGTTTCCAGAACCATGTACTGTATGATGTGGCTATTTTTCAATTTGGGAATGCTGGTGTGTGTGTGTGTGTCCTACAGGGTGTTGGTCCTTGTTCCAGGCATCTCTGCAGTTTTCTCCAGCTGTTCCTGCAGAGGGAAATGTTCTGATGGTTCCTGCTCAAGCAGGATCTCTGTGTAGCCTCAGTGCTGTAGATTCATTCATTAAAAACCAACACATTATGACTTTAGTCTTCTTTTTAGGTCTTCTTTAGTCTTCTTTTTAGGCCGGAGGACTGGAGGCCGGAGGACTGGAGGCCGGAGGACTGGAGGCCGGAGGACTGGAGGCCGGAGGACTGGAGGCCGGAGGTAAAAAAAAAAAAAAATTTTTAAAAATTAAATCCATCCATCCATCCATCCATCCATCCATCCATCCATCCATCCATCCATCCATCCATCCATCCATCCATCCATCCATCCATCCATCCATCCATCCATCCATCCATCCATCCATCCATCCATCCATCCATCCATCCATCCATCCATCCATCCATCCATCCATCCATCCATCCATCCATCCATCCATCCATCCATCCATCCATCCATCCATCCATCCATCCATCCATCCATCCATCCATCCATCCATCCATCCATCCATCCATCCATCCATCCATCCATCCATCCATCCATCCATCCATCCATCCATCCATCCATCCATCCATCCATCCATCCATCCATCCATCCATCCATCCATCCATCCATCCATCCATCCATCCATCCATCCATCCATCCATCCATCCATCCATCCATCCATCCATCCATCCATCCATCCATCCATCCATCCATCCATCCATCCATCCATCCATCCATCCATCCATCCATCCATCCATCCATCCATCCATCCATCCATCCATCCATCCATCCATCCATCCATCCATCCATCCATCCATCCATCCATCCATCCATCCATCCATCCATCCATCCATCCATCCATCCATCCATCCATCCATCCATCCATCCATCCATCCATCCATCCATCCATCCATCCATCCATCCATCCATCCATCCATCCATCCATCATCCATCCATCCATCCATCCATCCATCCATCCATCCATCCATCCATCCATCCATCCATCCATCCATCCATCCATCCATCCATCCATCCATCCATCCATCCATCCATCCATCCATCCATCCATCCATCCATCCATCCATCCATCGGACCCATGGCGCCCGCCCTTGCTCCCCTTTCAGTGTGGCCTCGGGCGGGCGCCATGGCTCCATGGCGCCCGCCCTTGCTCCCCTTTCAGTGTGGCCTCGGGCGGGCGCCATGGGTCCCCATGGCGCCCGCCCTTGCTCCCCTTTCAGTGTGGCCTCGGGCGGGCGCCATGGTCCCCATGGCGCCCGCCCTTGCTCCCCTTTCAGTGTGGCCTCGGGCGGGCGCCATGGTCCCCATGGCGCCCGCCCTTGCTCCCCTTTCAGTGTGGCCTCGGGCGGGCGCCATGGTCCCCATGGCGCCCGCCCTTGCTCCCCTTTCAGTGTGGCCTCGGGCGGGCGCCATGGTCCCCATGGCGCCCGCCCTTGCTCCCCTTTCAGTGTGGCCTCGGGCGGGCGCCATGGTCCCCATGGCGCCCGCCCTTGCTCCCCTTTCAGTGTGGCCTCGGGCGGGCGCCATGGTCCCCATGGCGCCCGCCCTTGCTCCCCTTTCAGTGTGGCCTCGGGCGGGCGCCATGGTCCCCATGGCGCTCGCCCTTGCTCCCCTTTCAGTGTGGCCTCGGGCGGGCGCCATGGTCCCCACTGGCGCCCCGCCCTTGCTCCCCTTTCAGTGTGGCCTCGGGCGGGCGCCATGGTCCCCATGGCGCCCGCCCTTGCTCCCCTTTCAGTGTGGCCTCGGGCGGGCGCCATGGTCCCCATGGCGCCCGCCCTTGCTCCCCTTTCAGTGTGGCCTCGGGCGGGCGCCATGGTCCCCATGGCGCCCGCCCTTGCTCCCCTTTCAGTGTGGCCTCGGGCGGGCGCCATGGTCCCCATGGCGCCCGCCCTTGCTCCCCTTTCAGTGTGGCCTCGGGCGGGCGCCACTGGTCCCCATGGCGCTCGCCCTTGCTCCCCTTTCAGTGTGGCCTCGGGCGGGCGCCATGGTCCCCATGGCGCCCGCCCCTTGCTCCCCTTCTCAGTGTGGCCTCGGGCGGGCGCCACTGGTCCCGAAATAGCAACACGAGACTGAACCAGTACATC
>JAQIUQ010000671.1:0-220456 GCA_030378365.1 Hybognathus amarus
GCCTCAGCCTCTTCCTCACACGTTTGCTCTGTTTGAGTTCTTTAGTTTGTTGCAATGCTTTTTCATTGATTGATTGATTGTATCACCTGTGTCTCGTTTCTTTTATTAGTTTTCTTGTGTATTTGAACTCAGTGTTTTGTTCTGTTCATTGTCTGATTTTTACTGTGTGTATTGGTTGTACTGTTTATATTTTTCTATACCAATTGTTTCGTTTTTAATTTTCTCAGACAGTAAAAAAAAACACTAAATTATGATTTTCACATGCATGTTCATTGCTTCAGTAAAACAGAAAAACGTTTGTTTTCAACCAATACAATGGTTCGACTGAGTGAATAGTAAATTAAGGCTGGAAAGCTGAAATTCTAAACACTAGGCATCATACTCTTGTGGACTTTGTAAATGGTTACAGAAACAATACTGGACATTGAGTACACTAAAGGATAATGCTACTACCATACTTTTAATGTTCTGAATGCAACAAACTCACTCACAAAAGAAAACTTTTTCTAAAATTGGCTCAAATATAGAACATATTTGCTGTGTGTGTGTGTGTGTGCTAAAAGATTTGTTTACGCTTGATCCTGGCATAAACCTGTTACAACATGCATCAGATGCTCCAAAATCACGCACACACACACACACACACACACACACACACACACACACACACACACACACACACACACACACACACACACACACACACACACACACACACACACACACACACACACACACACACACACACACACACACACACACACACACACACACACACACGCGCGCGCGCGCGCGCGCGCGCGCACACACACACACACACACACACACACACGCACACACAGTACTGGACTAACATGCTGGCAAAGCAAGATCAGCTATGACATCATGGACTGCAGAGCCTCACCCTTTAAAGCCATCAGACATTCTGCCTCAGAAACATCCACTAAAAACCTTTCTTGAAGTCTTATATGTTTACCACATGACTGCCCAGAATAGAAGACTCTAAACATACTGAAACACATTCTCCAAATCACTTTTGAATGTTCAAAGAGAAGTGAACTTATCTATAACATTTGTGGTATAATGTTGATTACCACAGAAAATTATGGAAAGAAACAGAAATCTTGTACCTGGCCAAAAACACAGTAATGCACTTGAAAATGAAGTAAACATGCATAGAGTTGTTTAAGCTGAATTTTTGCTGTGCATTATTACATCCAGTTTTTTTTTGTTTTATTTTATTTGCCTTTTTCAATTACATTTGTGGATGTGGATTATATCTCTGTTTGATGTAGAAATTCAGGAGAAAGGCCACACCTCAACTACTCAGCTCGTTCTCCGTCTGTATATATAGACCCTTTTACAGCCCACGTGATCAAATAGTTGCACGCACATTTTGGCAACGGAAGTGCTGTTTCTGAAAGTTTATTAAAATGGTTTCCTAGCTTTTAAAATGTCTGTTTGTTGCGTTTACGGTTACACTAATCAATATTCCACAAAGGGACTTAAGTTTTATAGGATTCCGACAGGATCACAGCCGTATCAGAAAGAACTGGCGACACCTGTGGCTGCAGGCGATTAAACGTGTTGATTGGAGCGAAGACGTGAATAAAAATCTGCTCGTGTAGCTTGACACGCTGCTGATTCTGGCCATACTTCCGTTGCCAATATGCGCACAGCATAAGTTTCTTCGACATGGATCATGAGCAGCAGATCAATCCCTCTGACTCTGAAGACGATTTATTCTGAAACACTCTTCTGTCACAGAGAAGGTCTCCACAACAATCCCTAGGCAACCAAAATTCACACCGGCTGCGTTCTGCCATGGAAATCCCTCAGCCCTGTGGGCATTCACATCATAGTTCATCATCGAAGATTTCTCCAAACCCAACTCGACTTTCTGCCAACTCGCAAACGAGAACTATCTTCAATGATCCCCACAGGCACGAAAGCCGTCGCGAATCGCTCTCCTCGTTAAATGCGTCACCATTCATCAAACCACAGCCATTCTCAGCGCACTTATGCTATGTTTCCCAGACCAGACACTAACATAAGGAATTGGACAGTGGCTCGTTCTCAGCGAGCTCTTAAGGATAAAGGTATCCACTTCAGCCGATCTGACAATAAATCAAGATTATTTCAGCTTTGCACAGCATCTAACACTTCAACCCTAAATCCAGAGCCTCCAACGCATCCGGCATTTCACACGCAATCTTCCCATCGTGACTAACAACGTCACCACACTGCCTCCACAACGGCCTCAGCAAGCAGTATCTGTGCCACCTAGTGGAGACCAAGTACTGCTACCTTCAACATCCACCCCTTCTACCTCATGGTTTTCTTACCATCCTTTCTTGCATACTTAAGCTCACAAACAGCTCCAAATCCTTCACGGACATTAATCCCTTCATCCCATCGTCCATTCCTCTACCCTTCCTTCTGGCGTTAACAGCCACACTGGAAAACAGCCACACTCCTGTTATTTCCAAATCTTCCCTACAAATTAACCCAAATCAAGTCCCTCGTGCATCAAACCCAGGACCTCTACCTCTCTGTGGACCTTTTCCATCCCCTCCTATTCCTTCCTTTTTCCCAACTAACCTATCCATTTCCCCTCCCACCACAAGGCGCGTCCGAGTATCCGACATGGGTCCGCACTGGATCCGCTGTTTACGGCGCTGCTTGGAGAGCGGAGCTTGATCCTCTGTGCGGCCCCAAAACGAATGTGGACCGTCACGCGGGTTTGGCGACTTGAACGCGGATCCGCCTAGGAGTCTCCCGCTGTGTGGGGCTTCATCAATTCACCGACCCTTCAAGTCTCTTCAGCTTTACATCTTCAGATTTTAATCAGGTAACTACACCGAATCTCAGCCCAGCTCCTTCAACCATCCCCTCTTAAATATTAACCAGCCCAGTGAGGTACAAACCAGCGACGGCCTTATGCAGTTCAGCCATCCATTAAACTCTCGTTCAAAAGACCTTACTCCCATCGAATTTTCTTTAGCTTTCTCAATTTACAGAGACATCATTGCTTGTCTATCCTGATCAAAGAACTGAGTTGGACGATTACCTATCAATCATCTTAGACATGGCCGTGTGTTTCGGAGGAACAGGCTTCTACAACTACCACGTCCTCTTCGCCACCCAAGTAGCAGGTCCATTACAGCAGTTTAATTGGGCAGTTTAAACATACTGGGGCACTCTACAGTCAGATCTTCGCAGCACGCACTTTAATGTCCTGCAAACTATGCGGAGCACCATCACATCCAGCCTCAGCATGCACCATCACAACCTCTCAATCCCAACCCTCCTCCTCACGCAAAACATCCATATTCAATAAATTATCCTACAGCAGCCCCACCTCCTCCTCTAATTCCAAAACCCTTTAACATACACCCCACAGCCAATGTTCCACTTCCCAAAGGCATTGACAAAAGAGGACGACCGATCCTCTACCAAGGAGGCAGAATGGTGTGCAACAACTTCAATCATCTCGGCTGCTCTTTCCAACCGCAGGAATCCTACACACCTGTAGGGTTGGGTATTGAGAATCGAGTATCGATTGGAACCGGGACTAACTTTTAGTTTTTCCCTGGTTAGTTCAAATGTTAAAATTCCGATTCCTAGTTTCGATATTCAGAGTCTGCCGACCGGAAGAAGAAACCGCTGAACAGTGAACACCACCAACAAAGAAGCGTCTACCGGAAGTGTTGGCATAACCGCGCGAGTCGAACATGAGTAGCTTACGTCGGCGGTCCAAAGTGTGGCTTCACTTTTCTAAAAATAACTAATTCTCTGCAAAATGCAAAATTTGTGACAGAAAGAGTATTTCCTTCAGAAAGACCTTTGGTTAGCAAGGTTAGCTAAACTTTTTTGACACTGCCTCTTAAAAGAATTGGAATCGAGAATCGTTAGGAACCGGAATCGAAACAAGGAATTGAAATCGGAATCGTTTAAATTCAAACGATACCCAACCCTACACACCTGCTTCTTCTGCGGAGGCGCTCACTCAAGAGCCTCTTGCCCCACAACCCAACTGCTCTACCCGACGTACAATTAAAGTATCTCTGAACACACCGGTCAAAGTAAAAGCATTAGCCACTGCTTTAATAGACCACCCCAACAGAGAGTTTAGAGATTTCCTTATCAATGGATTAAAAGATGGCTTTCTTTCAGGCATAGAGATAATCCCAGACACCTCTCATCTATCCCATAACCTCCAGTCCGCTCTCTCCGAACCAGACATCGTCAACACAGTAATAGCTAGAGAAGTCCAAGAAGTATTCATGATAGGCCCATTTCAAGAACCTCCATTTTCTCCTTTTTCGCATCCGATAACCCATAAGAGACGTACACACCGGGATTTCAACGTCAAATATCCCGTTTTTCAACGTATTTTTTGTGTTCACACCCAAGCGATTTTCGCTGACAATGAGCCGAGTGAACATGCGAATTCATTCCCTGACATTAGATGGTGCTTAATGTAAAGCAGAAATAGTCCTATTTTGTACTCGCTGTCGCGTTTGTCATATAGTTCCTTATGTTACGAACACAAACAAGACCAGTAGCTCTACATTGATCTTGGCTTGCATCTTTCTTGTCTTATTTCTCCCCGGCAGTGCAGATGCTACTTGACGTATATCTTCTTCGCCGTTACGTATGTGTGCTCAATTTTGTGTTTGAGCACCCCCAAGTTGTGTTTTACTGTAACTTCAGAAGCTCCAGACACGTGAGCAAATGCGCATGCACTGCTTTACAGCGCCACTGTACAATAGAGTTCAGCATGAGCCTACGATTGGTGTTTACATCCACTGTTGTTTTCTGCGATATCCTAAAATTTTCCTGAAAATAGGTGGGTGGAAACGCAGCTTGTGTTTTTCTTGCTTCGTCTTTTTGTTTAGATCCAGGTGAAATGAGTGACGAGTAGCTGTCTGTGATTGGCTGTCGGGGTGGGGAAGATTCAGCGTAAAAGCCGAGCAAGTCCTCACATTTTTTGCCCTTCTCCCCGTTCCAAATCACATGTTCTCAGTTCAACCTGAGTGTTTCTATGTAACTCTGTTATTGGTGGTTTGTTGAGCCTGTTTGCTGTGGTTTCATTTGTCACCTTGAGTACACATTTCTTAAATTTGACATGTCTTTTGTTGATGTTTATGGCTAGAGAAGAAAACAGGTCATTTTTTTTCTTTCTTTGAAGGCAAGTTAGACCTCTCCCTTTAATTAGTCAGTAAAGTTGTCTGTGCGCTGTTTTGGCTTTAACCCTCTCATGGAATGGCTTCTTTATTTTGGTTAAACATGAGTACGTGTTGTGAAGTGATTTTATTACGACTCACTGTCCTAGACGTACAGTATGTGAGTTTAAAACTGTCACTGAAAGTTTGAAAAGGCAGCTGAAAAAGATATCTAACATGTGAATCAACTGAATTTATTTAATTATTTATGAAGGTTCACAATGAGCTTAAAGACCCCCTCTGATAATTTTTTTTCTAGGTGTTAACATTATATTGTGTCATTTTTCTAATGTTAGAGGGTGTTTTTTGAGAAAAATAAGCTCAAAGTTGCATTTCTGAGTATGTCTACATTCAAATGGCTGTGAATCAGTAGCAGACGCTAAAATGGCGACTAAAATAGACTGGAGTTGTGACGTAGTAACTCCAATGGGTGGGGCCAGAAGCTCATACTCCCCTCCCTCTCAGAAACTTTTTACACATAGATAATGTATAATATTCTGTAATAGTAGTTAATTCATGTATAATATATAATAAAACACACCACAGATGCAAAATATAGAAAAGAGAAGGACAGGGACAACATGGAACTTTTATTTTTCAGATAATGTTTTATTTTGTTATTTAATGCCTATAAATATAAAACAATATACATTCAGACGCAGTCAATAATACGAAACGTCTCAGGTTACGTATGTAACCCTGGTTCCCTGAGAGGGAACGAGAGCTGCGTTGTCAAATGCGATGGGAACGCTCTGCGTGATTGCATCGTGAAGCGTCTGTACAATCAGTCCAATGAGAGAGTAGGACGTCAGGTGACGTCATTGACCAGGAAACTATAAAGCACCCTTGAGATCAGACCGCAACAGCTTCTGTGAAAGGCCTGAAGCAAGTCGATCAGGGCATGCAGGAAGTATGGCAGGCGAACGCAGCTCTCGTTCCCTCTCAGGGAACCAGGGTTACATACGTAACCTGAGACGTTCCCTTTCAAGGGAACTTCGAGCTGCGTTGTCAAACGCGATGGGAACCCCATACCCACTACGCCATGCTGAGAAATGCCTGTTCTGTGTGAAGTCCTTGCACACACTAAGAAGCAAGCAACCTAGCCCCAGGAGTGGAGAGGCCAAGGTCATAAAATCTGACAAATGTATGCGGAGAGGACATCCTGCCGCATTACAAATATCAAGAAGGGAAACACTCGGAATAAAGGCCGTAGAGGCCGCCATACTTCTAGTAGAATGGGCCCGAACAGCCATTTGTGAAAGCTGTTCAGCCGCTTCATAAGCCAATGATATAGCCTCGACTATCCATTTGCTCATAACCTGTTTAGATGCAGGGGACTCTTTCTTGAGTGACCCAAAGCTGACAAATAATTGTTCAGACTTACGCCACAGGGCAGCTCTGTGAACGTAGGCATCTAATGCCCGAACTGGACATAACAGGTTCAGTCGTTCCTGATCTGGGGTATTAAAAGGTGGAGGATAAAAGGCCTGCAGCACTTTAAGGCCCCCAACATTAAATGGGACCTAAGGAGTATAACCCGGTCTAGGGTATGAGAAATGCTTTCACCATACCCGGTGCAGATTCCAGGCATAAAGGAGCAACCGACAGGGCATGCAAATCTCCTAATCTCCGATAAATGAAACAGCAAGGAGAAATGTTTCAAAGTGAGGAATTTTCCTGAAACCTCTTCAATGGGCTCAAAGGGAGCCAAAGCCAGACCCTCAGGTACAATGGCCAAATCCCAAGCCGGTGCTCTGAGTGCAGTGCAGGTCTCAACCTCATGTACCACTGAGAAAAACTAGTAATTAGAGGATCTCTCCCGATAGAAGCACCCCCCAGAGGGGTGTGGTAGGCCGATATAGCTGCCACGTAAACCTTTAAGGTAGAAGGAGATAATCCAGCAGAGAAACGGTCTTGCAAGAAATCAAGAACTGTACCAACAGGGCAGTTAACAGGATCTTGGTGACGTTCCCCACACCAGATGGAGAATAATTTGCATTTCATGCATATAGTTTCTCTCGTGGAAGGAGCTCTGGATTGGAGAATGGTCTCAACGACCTCAGTCTGAGAGACAGGATTCTATGAGTCGGGCCCCCTCAGAGGCCAAGCCACAGTATCCAAACTCAAAATGAATGAGAACTCCCGGGAGCAAAGATATCAGGAAATGCGTACCGGTGTAGTGTTAACCACACCTAATACATCACATCCAGTCCAAGCAGAGCTGGATGTGTGAGGGAGAACCAAATAGAGCAATGCGTTGTACCAACGATGTGAAATGTCGACTGACTTTAGTTTGACCAAAGTTCTCCCTAAGAAGCTCCACCACCTCGGGGTGAGTCTCCATTCCCTGGGCCTTAGCCCCTGCCTCAACAGGATATCTGCTCCGATATACGAGACCATCAGTGTTTTATCCGAAAGGACAAACACATAGTGACCTCTTGGGTCTGGCAGGAAGTATTGAGATTTTCGAGAATACCGCCATCACTTTTAGCCAATTATGTGCTAAAGGTAGATGGTCCTGCCAAGTACCATTCGCCGAGCGACCACTCATGATCACCCCCAACTTGTGAGGGAAGCATCGGTCGATAGCATTATGGTCGACAAGAAGCCCCCAAAACTGGGCTTGGGCAAGGGACCAAGGTTCTTCGACATGACCAAAGCACGAAGGCAAAGCCGCGTGACCTTGATCATGCAAAACGTTTTTCTCCTCAGAGAAACCCCTTGGTCCTGAGCCATCACTGCATGGGTCTCATGTACAAAAGGCCAAGAGTAACTACGTTGGACACAGCTGCCATGAGAGCCACCAGTCTAGAAAATGCTTGACAGTGAGTAACTGGCCTAGATATACCCCCGACTTGTGAGGGAAGCATCCGTCAATAACATTATGTGTCGACAATAAGCCTCCAACAGTGGGCCTGGGTGAGGACCAAGGTTTTTCCACAAGACCGAAGCACGAAGGCAAAGCCGCGTGACCTTGATCATGCAAAAAACGTTTTTCTCCTCTGAGAAAACCCCTTGGTCCTGAGCCATCACTACATGGGTCTCATGTACAGAAGGCCAAAAGTAATTACACTGGACGCAGCTGCCATGATATATACCCCATTTACTGCTGTAAAAGGCTACACCTAGAAAAGTGGTCCTCAGAGCACACTCTTCTTGGCGTTGAGCAACAACCCCCAACATCTTTAAATGAGACAGAACAACATCTCAATGCTGAACTGCCACATGCTCAGATTGAGCTAGGATCAATCAATCATTGATAGTATAAAACGCAAATGCCCTGGAGTCCAGAGGAGCCAGAGCTGCATCCACGCATATTGAAAACAAAGGTGTGGGGTGAGAAACCTTGGCTGAATGGGAGAACCCGATATTGGTATGCTTCGCCCCGAAAGCAAACCTCAGGAACCTCCTGTGATGAGGATGGAAAGATAAGTAAGCATCCCTTAAGTTATTGAGAGAAACCAGTCCTCAGACTGAATCTGTGACTCAATCATATTTAGCGTAAGCATATTGAACTTAACCCTCTAGGCGCCACGGTCGAGTTTACTCGACAAGATGCGTGCACTGAATAAAACGGCCGATTTTGTCAAATTGGGTGTCAAATTTCGTTCGACATCCCCTCCACTGGATGGCAGACATGTCATACTTCATCCCTGACTCAAAAAAACGTCATGTTTCTATACAAAATGTTCGAGTTACAGCACACTGAATCAGTGTGATCAAAAGCGGAGATAGTGTGAGAGTGAGCCATTTCATCAGTCTCTCCGCGATCGCGGCGATAGTATTGTGGTGGAGACTTTGTTTATTATCACTGGGTATGTTAGACGAGGTCGAAGTATTCATAGTACAGAAGGCAGGGTGGGGAGTCGCAATAGTATGCATACTTGACGTGCGCGCGCGCAGGGTAGAGTCTGGCCGTGATTCGCGCTGCTCCTATCATCACTTATGAGCTGCGCTTTGCCCTAACGAGTCATCTCTTGAACTAAACAGCTCTTGTCTACTTGTGTTTGTGTGTCATATAAATAATATAAGCCCCATACATGGAATCAGAGTGCCTACTGCACGTAGGAAATGGAAAATCTCCACAGCAAAAGGCCAAACACTACATGCATATGGTTTGTTCTACCATTTATTAGTAATGATTTGCACAGTTTGGTTATTATTTACTATATACCTGAGCATTCAGTATTGTGCCATATAGCATACAGAAGGTGATGGACATTTTGGGGGGAAGAAGTGCTGCATTTTATCATTTAAACATGTGACTTTTCATGAAAATTCTATAATCCAAGATTTCTGCCACTATATGACGTCATAATATGCAAATTAGATGGGGAAATTTAATCCCTACATAAACTTTGGGTCATGCTTAATATTTCTCTAATTTACAAAAAGTATCTATCTTGTTTCACTTTTAAGATATTGTCTTTTGAAATTAAGATGTCAAAATCTAAAGTTTTTGGAAAAACCTCTGGCGCCTAAAGGGTTAATATTCTGAAACCCACTGTTTAATTGACACAGGTCTAGAGTAGGACGCAACACCTTATCCTCTTTCACAATGAAGTAATGGTGTCTGCTGGGAGGAGGAATCCCTTCTACAGATCCTTTTACAGAAGTGTCAATGCTTCCTGCTCCATAACCAAAGCCTGCTCGGGTTAACCACTACGAGGAGGACCCCTAGAAATCTGGGTGGACGAGAACCGAACTGAATTCTGAAACCCTTTTCTATAGTGTGCAGGACCCACTGAGAAATGTGTGGCAGAAGTTTCCACGCTGCCAGAAATTCTACTAGGGGAACCAGTCTCTCAGAGACTGGTCTCTGGATTTGCTTGAACAATCATTTAGGTGCCCTGAAGCAGCGAACCGACAGGGAACAACCGAACTGACCGCTCTGACGACCCTCCCTCAGAGGACCGTATGGGGACACTGACACCTCAGTGCCCTGAACGGCAAACCGGCAGGGAACAAGCCGAACTGGCAGCGCTGCGAACCTCCTCAGAGAGTCACACCCCAGAGGTCGCCGAGGAGAAACGATTTCTCAAAATCGTCCCTGCCCTGGAGGAGCCCTCAGAAGCCTGATAGCCTCATTTTTTGCAACAGGACTTCTTGTCTAAGCTTTATTAGAGATGATGACAGTCCTCAGATCCTGCCTACCTCTTAACTAGCTTAAGTTCCTACGACCCTCCTCGGAGGACCGTTGGAAAAAGCAGGCACCTCGGCGCGCTGAAACGGCTAACCGGCAAGGAAACCGAACTGACTGCCGTTTTAAGGCTTGTTTGGGGACACTGAGACCTTGGTGCCCTGAAACGGCGAACCGACAGGGAAACCGAACTGGCAGTGCTGCGACCCTCCTCAGAGAGTCGCACCCCAAAGGGCGCTGAGGAGAAATGATTTCTCAAAACCGTCGCTACTCCAGAGGGGACCACCCTTAGAAGCCTGACCGCCTCGGCGTCAGGGGTTCTCCTTTGTCCAAGCTTTTTTTTAGAGATAAAACAGTCCTTAGATCTTGCATATCTCTAACTGGCTAGACTTTTCTGTTTTGCACCTTGTGCTGCGAGGAGCTTAATAGGCCGAGACTGCTCTCGTCCAGCAGTCTCAGGAACATTGGTGAGGAAGAAACCTCTGGAACACCGCTGAATGGATTATTTCATAGTTTTCTTGAAAGCGGAGCGTCCAGAAAAACAGACATATTTATATATTTATTTTCCCATTTTCTTTATATCGGAAAAACATATATATATATAATACTGTGGCCACCAGCGGGAACAACCGAACTGGCAGCGCTGCGACCCTCCTCAGAGAGTCGCTCCTCACACTCATTCCATACCCACCAGGGCTGCCTAATAAAAATGTATTCATTATTTAAGATGGCTGGTGGGTAACGTCGGGGTTAATAATGATGACACCGACTCGGGAGAGAAAGCTTGCAAGCGTCTCTTTAACCCAAGGCACTGAAATACCATAATACTTAATACCCAAACATTTAGACATCTGGGAATTAAACACATAAAATACAAACCCCGACGAGGAGGCTGAGATACAGAGTTTTCTTGTTTTAAGATAAATTTAATCTAAAAACTCTTCTTTATTTTCAATCTCATAATGTTCAGCTAGCCAGAAAAATTTTTAACTGGCAAAAGCACAAATAAAACCTCCTTTTAAAAGCTCCTCTTTATTCAGCAGAGATATAAGCTGACTTATTTATTTATTCATTTATTTAAACTCAAACATCTGCCTTTCTCTTAACATTTTTATTTGTTTTGTACTCTTTTCTTTTTAAAACAAAACACTAACGATATCAATTCCTCGGAACTGGAAATCGCAGTCACACTAGATCTGGCATGTGAAAGCTGAGATAGAGCTGAGCCCGTCCCAACCCCCGCTGTCAGATCCATTTGCGAACCCCGAAATGCGAGTCGTCTCCGTGCCTCGGCAACAGAGAGACTCGCGCGGGGACCGCGAGCCGAACCGTCCTCCTCGGAGAACGCCCGGCGGGAGCGGAGCGTCCTCGCGGACCGCCTCTCGCAATGCCCACAGTCAGCTCCCTCGAGAACTGACTGCTGGCATGCTCCACTCCTAAACATTGCAACAAATGGCTGATGTGTGTCCCCACCCGTGATGTAACGAGGGCAGGGAACCACACACCGTCTATAATCTTGCCATAAATATAGATAGTGATATATATTGGGCTTGGACAAACAACAATAAATAGACAAGGACAGAGTACAGAGATCGCTTGCTGAAGGCTACAGAAGCTGTCGCGGTCTGATCTCAAGGGTGCTTTATAGTTTCCTGGTCAATGACGTCACCTGACGTCCTACTCTCTCATTGGACTGATTGTACAGACGCTTCACGACGCAATCACGCAAGAGCGTTCCCATCGCGTTTGACAACGCAGCTCGAAGTTCCCTTGAAAGGGAACTAATTTTGTATTTCATTCGAGATACCAGCGGCACGGCCCAGACAGATCAGAGTCAGACTCTGACGAGTTGACAGCTAACATTCTGAGACACGAGAGGAGGAGAACAAACCTGATAAATATGAAGTTGCAAAGGAAAGAATATCTCAGATCAGGAGGTGAGGTGAACTAACAGAATCAGACAGCAATAGCCTGAACTTAAGACTCAACAACTAATAAATTAATACAACATTTGAGTTGCTTATAATTTGTCAAGCGTAAGCTAGCGGGAGAGACGGAGGAGAGCTCTCAGGCGACGGGGAGGGTCGTCTCCAGCGCCGACGGCTCCGCCCACAACCCAAGAGGCGAATTGCTAATGAGCTACTGATGCTCTGCTGAAGTGAAGTGCCATAAAACGGCACAGGTTTTGTGATTTTGGCTAAAAATGGCATAATCATAATTTAAAGACCACTGGGAATGTTTATAAAATAGTCACTTTAAAAGATTTTGATATTCATTCTAAAGTTTTTATTTATTACTGAATTGCTTAATATTAATTGTAAAAACAAGTAGTTATCAGTCAAAGTCAATAAATGTTGTCTCTGAAATCAATTGGGATCAAGGTAGAGGGCTAGTGACTTTGTGTCAGATATGTGTCACTTCATTTTCCTCACAGCTGATTGGTCTAATCTCAGTTTGCGATCTCTTACCCAGGAGAAAAGCTGCCGAGTACATTGTGTATCTTCCAGTAAAATGTTTTGCTTAAAGTTTGTGTGACATGCAGTATAACAAAAACACCTATTTTACCACAATAAGAAACTGAGAGTGTCCCTTACTTTCCATTGCTGAAGTTGCTAAGGCCAGTTGCAGATACAATAGAGCAATGTCGGGAGGGGTTCAGCTGTCAGTTTCTGCCAGGCATCGTCACAGCTGAGTCGGTCTCGGTGTGGACAGCAGGTGCAGAAGCCCAAAGCAGACACTATACAACAGCTTAATGCCAAATGTGGAGCAATACAACCGTACTAGTGGTATACAGATAACGACACTTCACTTAAGTGGTGTGTATGTTTATGCAAAAGTCATGATGTCATGTTGTGACAGTTGATAGACACAATCCATTCCAACATGGAAAAACAGTGTCAACAAACGTAATGATTGATGATTGACGACTGGATTAGGCAAGCTCTTTCCACACGCCGCAGGACACGAGGGAGCGGACTCTTGGTTAAAGCAGAAAGAGTGAGTGTTTTGAGAACAGGAGGTGCAAACTGAGCCGCTAAACAGCTGTAAGAGAATCTGATTCAGTAACTCGACTCTACATTTACAATTACTCACTTCCCATGTTTCAAGGCCTTTCCCATCTGTTCCACTTTCAGCCTCAGTCAGAACTTGGAAGGGAAACTCATTTGTCACAAATCTATGACTAACATTTATTGTTATCAGTAAATAAAAGAGGAACCAACTATATATTTGATAGAAGATACACACGTATTGAGTCTATAGCTCATAAAAACGTTTGGTAAAATGTTTTTTTTGGCATGGTAAAACTAATTTGCCATTCTAAATAGAGAGGGTCTATATATTCAAAGTTGCAATTTGGCACTTGCATCCTATAAAACACTGTGCTGGTGAATAACTGATTATATCTGGAATAATAAATTAGTGCACTTACAAACAGTTACTTTTTATGGATTACATGATTATGAATGAAATATTCATATAATGGAAGGAAATTGTTTAATTTCCTAATTCTTATTTTAAATCTTTTCAATTTTCACGATTTTAATCAATAATTAGCTCTTCATCAACTTACAAACATGCTTGGGAAACCCTGATGTAATGTAATGTTGTTAATGTTGTTAGAGGTATTCCGGATTTCATGGAAGGAGAGCTGGACTGCATACAGAGAGGCCTTAAAGGGGTCATAAACTGGCTTTTTACATTTTATTATATTGTTGTCTGAGGTCAACTTATGATGTTCACTTGGTTTTTGCATTCAAAAACATCAAAGTGAATAAGTAATAGGCTATTTTGTACCCAAGTTGTGAGCCTACCTGAAAAACGGTTGGTTTTTATGGGCGTCTCGCACTGAAGACTTCGAAATAAACGCCCACTGCAGCGAGTGGAGAACAGTTTTGCATATTATAATGAGTTTAACTCACCTGTCGGTGCACGTGGGGAAAACGTCCAATGTTGTAAAATGGCAACCGGATTCGCCCATACATGTTCGACCCAGAGTCTGTGTGTTGCACAATTCCTGTCAGATCCAATATAGACGGTACAGCACCGTTCTTTAATCTTAATCGGTCTGCAAATCCAGTCTTGTTTACAAAACATTCCTCAGTGAAATGAAGCGAACAGATGACAATGTTTTACCTCATCAGCTGGAACATCATTAAAAATAAAGTTTATCCATGCAGTCCTATTGGAATCCACAGGAAGCTTATGCAGCGACTGTCTTCCACAACCAGACACTGCACAATATTCTGTATTGCTCGGTAGCTCGATCCGGTTTGTCATCACGAGGTAGGCATGTATGTTTACTTAGCTATGCATGTAATGCGCAAATCGAGTGGGCGGGGCTAAACCGGCCGTATTGAAGTAGGTGTTGATTTTCTTCTCCGGGTGGTGTTTTAACCTATTTGTCGTCATAGTTCCCCACTTTTAAAAACGAGTCGTTTGCAGAGGCTGGTGTCAATAAAAGCTTTTATTGGACTAACAAGGACGTTTTCAGTTCTGAAACTTACAGGATATTCTTATAATATGATGACCTCTTAGATGTCAAAAGCTCAAGGAAAATTTGATTTCTCAGTTCATCACCCCTTTAAAAAACCCCTTAAAAGTTCTGCTTATTTTTCAAACCTATTAGAAGAAAATAAACATAATCCTAGGTATCTATTTTGAAACTTGCCAATATGGTACAAGATTATCCTATTTAAATCAGTGTGATAAACGAGTTAGTTTAAAAGCAATCAAAAAGTACTCAGATAATACCTAGAATTTGTAATAGATTACAATGCTAACAAAAGTTTTCTTCATTTGCAATAAGTGCTAGACAAATATTTGATTTCAGCATGCATTTCTTCATGCCAGGCCTCATAAAAATAACCAAAGGGACTTTTGATGCCATTTTCAAACTCTGACAGACAAGACAAAAGGCTGTATGTGGAAATGTGTTGCATATTAAACTCCTAATGAGACCATGGCCTGAAGGTACTCGAAATTTTCTGGACTGCGGCATCTAATGGTCAAAAGTGTTTCAATCAGCTTGCAATTTGCCATCGTATACATAATTCAAAATATTAGTTATAAAACTTAACATTTAACACAGCTAGGTTTTGCTCACAGTAGTTTGAGATACTAGTCAGGCAGGCCTGTATTGTTCAGGGTTGTTTGTGTCTGTCTGTGTGAACTTTCACTGTATCTCCTTGCTTATAAAGCGAGGAAAGGAACATTCTGATATCCCTTTAGGCTTAGTGATGAAGGCCATGTCTGTTGTGTTACACTGTTTCTATAGAGACTCATGAAGTGTTTGAGCTTTGAGTAAGCGTGCACAGACAGCACCTGACCTGTTACTCCCTGTGTGGGAAAAAGGGAGTTTTTTTCTGTGCAAACTCTTACTTCCTCCCTAAATGTAATAATTCTCAAAATGAGAAAACCCTGGAATTCACAAACCTCAGTGTGGGAAATTTCACTTTCACATTTCATTTTTCATATCAGGACAGTTCACCTAGCTCAATGTTGAAAATGTTGTCATTGTTTCAGACGCCCAAGTGTAATTTCAAACCCATGTGACTTTTGTTCATTTTCATACAGAGAAGTAAACAGTGGAACAGAGGCTCAACATGAATGCTTGACTTGAGAACAAAACTCATTGGTTCCTGCGCATCATGTCTGATCGGACATGTTTACTATGTATATATGTGAATAAAATAATTTATATGTGAATAAAAGCATAAATTAATTTTTTTCATCATATAAAGTGATTTATTCTGTAGAAGACTTCAGTTAAAAAGCTTGGTTCATATGGATGTTATGATGTCTTTACATACTTTTTGAATTTCAATGGATGAACAAAAATAGAGAATATAAAACCTATTATTGTCTGACCAATCAGAGCAGAGTAGACCAATCATAACAGACTGGGTCATCTGACCAATCAGAGCAGAGTAGACCAATCACAACAGACTGGGTCATCTGACCAGTCAGAGCAGAGCAGATTAATGACAACAGACTGGACCATCTGACCAATCAAAGCAGAGTAACCCAATCACAACAGACTGGTTCATCTGACCAATCAAAGCAGAGTAGACCAATCACAACAGACTGGGTCATCTGACCAATCAGAGCAGAGTAGACCAATCACAACAGACTGGATCATCTGACCAGTCAGAGCAGATCAGACCAATAGGGTTGTGCCGATAGACGATAGTATCGTGTATCGACGATTGTATGAGAAATCGCCGATGGCAGATGCTTTTGACGATATCAAAACGATAATTAGCTCGTTTTATTAATGTATTAAATCATTTGGCCTATTATTATTATTATAAAGCTAGTGTTGTTATTAAATTAATATAAGGAACTACAATTAATTTTCCTTGCCTAGATTCATAACGTGAATGAACATAATTCATCACCACGTGTTATAGCCTAACACTTGCGACAACACCGAACACGCGCTTATGAGGAGAATGTTTTTAATATAGACTAAAAAACTACATCTCACATCAAAATTTAATTGCAAGGTGATCCATTCACAAATTATCAAGAGTGCTTGTTTTCACAGACGCATCATTCTTGTATAGATCCAAGATGAAAACGGCATCGTTGTTCGTCAGTATTTTGTTTCCATATAGCACATAAAAAACATTTAATGACACCAACACTAAAAACAATACAATTACTAAATATTATTATTAATAATAACAATATCACTAAAATAGTATTATAGCTACCGTTATCATCGTCGTCTCTGAGAGAACGCTGCGTTAATGAAGATGCCAAAAGCAGTCCGTTTTTACTTTCACTTTCAGGGAATGAGCGCGTATGCACGTTCTTAACCCGGTTATGTTGAATATAGCCTACTGACAATGCATGTGGTCATGCATCAGACCCGTTTTCCTTTATCAGAGTCAAGTCATAAGTATATAAACCGATCGACTCAGCTAGATGTTTGCCCCTTGCTCTGATTTCTCCCGGCATAAAAACACATTAACCCGCGTACTTCGTGCTTACTAAGTGCGCATGTGAAGTGCATCCAAACAGACAGAGCACTGGTAGGAGGACATATATCGCAAACTCCGAATCTTTCTGACCCAATAAATTATTTAAACGCGTTTTCATCTCGTGCAGAAAGTGAAAATGCTGCATGTAACGGCATGAGGATAGGCTATGTGTCTGTAAATTTCCCGTTGACATGTTGAAATACAAAAAATTATTAGGATCTTTTTTTACCTCACTACCGGGAAATAACCTGATCCTATTAATAAACGCTCCACCTTTGCTAGAAAAATAGACACAAAAAAGATACTTGTATATAAAACGAAGTAATAAAACAAGCAAATTAATGACTAATCAAGTTAATAGCCTAATCAAATAAGTAAGCCCCGCCCCCTCATGATAATATCGTGTATCGCCGATCTCACAGGCTGACGAATAGGTCGATATGAAAATGGAGCATATCGCCCAACACTACAGACCAATCACAACAGACTGGGTCATCTGACCAATCAGAGCAGAGTAGACCAATCACAATAGACTGGACCATCTGACCAATCAGAGCAGAGTAGACCAATCACAATAGACTGGACCATCTGACCAATCAGAGCAGAGTAGACCGATCACAACAGACTGGATCATCTGACCAATCAGAGCAGAGTAGACCAATCACAACAGACTAGATCATTTGACCAATCACAACACAGTAGACCAATCACAACAGACTGGGTCATCTGACCAATCAAAGCAGAGTGGACCAATCATAACAGACTGGGTCATCTGACCAATCAGAGCAGAGTAGACCAATCACAACAGACTGGGTCATCTGACCAATCCGAGCAGAGAAGACCAATCACAACAGACTGGGTCATCTGACCAATCCAAGCAGAGTAGACCAATCACAACAGACTGGGTCATCTGACCAATCCGAGCAGAGAAGACCAATCACAACAGACTGGGTCATCTGACCAATCCAAGCAGAGTAGACTAATCACAACAGACTGGGTCATCTGACCAATCCGAGCAGAGTAGACCAATCACAACAGACTGACCAATCAGAGCAGAGTAAGTTCACGGAAAGGAGGGGTTTAAAGAGACTCACTGATTTCAGACTCTCTGAGAGATGAGGTGAGGCTGCAAGCAAGAGCAACATGTTCCTGGAGCAACATTCCTATCAACCATTCAGATTTGAGGGACAAGTTTAAAGTTTATGTCAATTTCTGGCTCACAACCAGAGTTAGGTGCTTCAACACCAGTGTTATTCACCTATCATTCCCTATTTTCCACCCATTTCCCTATCCTTTGTAAGAAAGAGATGACATGTTGGGTAAAGAGTAAATAAACACCCAATTTTCCTCTTTATTCCATGTTGGAGATAACTAAGATCACCAATACCATGTGATATTAATGTAAAACACAACCTACAGTGCTGTTAATTCACATAACAGATCTTGATTCAAATAATACGCATAATGAGTTATATAGGGTATATGTACATGGTGGGAGAGAAAGAGTGCGATGGGAATCACACACATTTGTAGAACATGGCCTGGGTTTGCCATGAACTTGCCATGAAAAGACCAAAGAAAACTCCGCTAATCCTACCAAGGAAGAGGGCCGTGAGGATCAGGGCAGGTCGGGAGGTTATTCTGAACACATTCATCAAGCATTAGCGTGGGGATTATAACTAGGCACGCTTCGCTGCACTCCTTGCCCATCGGGGGTCTCGTCTCTGGTTAGCCAGGGCAGTTGGAAAACCTGCTAGTCGTGGATATTCACAGATAGACTGACTGTTGGCCTTACGGGGTCTGAGGAAACACCTGCCAATACACTCGACAGGTGAGCGATCTGCTGCCTCAGTCCTGTCCTTCTGGTGCACAAGATCTTATCTTTATAGACAGAGTGACTTTTGAACCGCACCAGGTCACTGAGACATCTGTTGTGGTATATAAATATACAGGGAATAAAAGTATAGTCCTATCAGCTGTCACGGCATACTCTCGAATCATACACAACTGAAAACCAGCTACTGCATGAGTCTGAGATCAACTCCAGAAGCTAACCAAACAAACCTACAACTAGCAAAGCCTTGCAGGACCAGAGTGAAACTTACTACTGCAATAAAAAAAACGACAGAAAAACAGAATTCCCTCATGTTATGTGCACGTGAAAACCTATAGAACAGGTTCAGCAGTGACATGCAGTGCGGAATGTGTTTGCAGAGAGAACATCTATGTATATTTTTTAACATTTAAATGATCTTTAAATGTTATTTTTTTAATACAGCCTATGGGTATAACATACGTTTTCTTGAGTTAAGCTATAAATAATTTAAGCATAAAAGATAATTAAAGACAAACTTTTTCTTTCACCATCAAAAAAGCCAAGTATTTTGGTAAGGAGTAGTGACAGATTTACACGTTCACAGAGAACGCTTTGGTTCTGGAGAAACGTTCATTAACATTATAAGAACGATGTTCAAAGTTATCTGGACTTTAAAAATGCTTTCGAAACTTTCATAGAGCGTTCTTCACAACGTTGAGAGAACAACGTTAACATTAGCTAAACATATTTTTGTTATCAGTGAATTAATGCCCTTTTATTATTAATAAATAGCACACGTTTTGACAATTGTCTTTATTTGATAGGCTAATGTACTCACCCTGATGTTTCCTCTGCTCCGACACTTTGCATTGAATCTGTAGATATATCCAGTCAGAACAGAACTTCACACCATCAGGCGTTCATCATATCGATACAACTAACACTCACTTCCACGCTCACGTTTCGCATAGTTTAACACAAAACATCTAAAAGTATCAAATTAAAGCGCTTCGCATCAGACTTTGGTTTGAGGGAGAATGTTAGCGGTCTCCAATTCCTCGTTTGTACTGTTGTGACACGCCAGGAGCGCGCGCACACACACACACACTCCTCCTCGTTCAGTCGGATGGGAGAGGTCTGGTATGACAGGTCACGCGGATGTGTCCCACTAACCCTCCACGAGTAGACATGGATCATTAATGCCCTCCTTTAAAGTTTGACTGCATCCATAAAACATAAGTGTGTTTCAGATAATTTTACTATAGTTTCACAGTAACATTATCTCATTAATGTGTACATGTATAGGCTATGTAAATCGTTATGATGTGCAGATTTAACGTTATGAACATATACTGTAGTGCGACTTTAACAATCAAGTGTAGTGAGCTAACGTTAGTGTGTATTAGTGCGCCCCCTTGCGACGCTACTTTACCAATCACCAAAAACATGTTTACAAATTAATTAACAAAAATTATTGTTTAAAGAAGTAAAGAAGTCTTATTTGCTTAGCTTTTCTAAACATTATTTCTTCCTACATCTATAAAGACAGTTAGTGAAAAAATAATGAATATATTTACTGACACCGAGTCGAAATTGCATGTGGAGTAGGCTACTTAATTGCACAAATCACAATGCACATTTATTACTATTACGCTTAAAATGTGTTTTAATATCACTGTTAGTAGTATGATATGTGTATAATGTCAGTCTTAAAATGCAAGATATTTAAAGTGTGCCTATACTTGAATTTCCACTTCAGCACAATCAAATACACTTCAATGCATATTTAGTTGGACCTCGGCACTATTTTTGGAAACCTAAAGTATATTAAGCACAAAATGATTTGTTCCAATTTAGCAGACTTTATATCCGTTTAGTATACCAACAGTTGCAGGGTATTTACAGTACATTAATATGCACATTTATTTGTAGTATTAGCATACAATAAATGCATTTCAAATATATTTATTTATATTTATATATTTATAATATATTTATTTTCCACTGTAAAAATTAAATTAATAATTTTAAAAAAAGTATATAAAAATTAACAAAAAAATTAACTATTTACCTGCAAGCCGTAAGAATTGACTAGTGCACTGATTATCCTATATAATATATTACAGATCATTGGGTACTTGTGACTTTTTATCTTACAAATCTGACTTTCCATGTCGATCCGCTGATAGAAAGAGTGTGTGAATCTGTATAGAGGAACTGGCCTGCAGGTGGCGCTATCACAGCTGAATGTCGGGTAGTAGAAAATCCTCAGTGTTCCACACACACACACACGTGTCAGTCGTGTTTACTTCCGTGAGGAGCCGAAGCTGTGCTGTTATGCCTCTGAAGAGAGCTGTGATCGTGCCTGGAAACGGAGCAGGGAATGTCGAGCACTGTAACTGGTATGGATGGGCAAACAAACGAATAAACGAGGTATGATGACGTCAACTAGAGATTAAACTCCGTTCAGCTGATACGATGACAGACAGGTTTCATTTCAGCCCGAATATTAAATGGTGCACCATTATTCCAGATTCCAGATGTGTCATGCGCGCTGAGAAACATGCCGGATCCTGGTAGTTCACATTCACATCGCAATTACACTCATTGAGTGCTTCATGTTTCCGGTAGTATACTAAAATACGCAGTGTAACCCGACAGTGACTGCGAGAGAGAGCATCTGGCTGCCGTTCATGGAGAAGGACCTGAGATGTGATGAAGAAACCGTCATAATCGGACACAGTTCAGGAGCCGCTGCAGCCATGAGGTACTCGACTCAGTATTCATATGAATCATTCGATTCGTGTTCGAAATGATCCGATTCATGGATGAGCACAATGTTTATCATCAGCAAATTAGCTATGTGCTTACTTATTTAATCAATCTATCAATGTATTTATTTACATTTCTTTTGTTTCCACCTCTAATGATTCTGAGTCATGTTCAATGATGACACTGCTGAATAATCTCATCGATGATGTGTGATATATCATTTTACCTGAATGATCAATCCCTTCAACTGAGAAACAACAAGATTGCTCGTTTGTGGTATGCTTCAACAGGTATGCAGAAACACACCAAGTGTTTGCCATTGTTCTGGTCGGCGCATACACATCAGATCTGGGAGATGAGAATGAACGTGAGAGCGGTGAGTTTGAATAAAAATTCCTCATCGTGGCGTCATTAGTCATCAGTGTGTGTGACGATGTGCCTTTGACGCTCAGGATATTTCAGCCGGCCATGGGAATGGGAAAAGATAAGAACAAACGTGAAGTACATACTTCAGTTTGGATCCACAGATGACCCGTTTCTGCCCTGGGAAGAGCAACAGGAAGTGGCTGATGGACTGAAGACCGATTTATATAAGTATACAGATACGTGGACACTTCCAGAACACAGCCTTCCCGGAGCTCATTGACGCAATAAGAAAGCTCAAAACCAATAGCTAAACACACACTGAGTAATTACCCCTCAAATACACTATTGATGTGCTGGAAGTCGGTGCTTTAGTTCTCTGGGGCCAAAAAAATTGTACTTTACAACAAGTGAAGACAGTTTATTATTGTGGATGAATTGGGAACAGGCCATTTTGACTTTCACGTAAATCAAGATTTTAGAAATCCCAAAATCTGAAAAAAAAAAAAAAAAAGTAATGGCACTTACAGCAGTTCTCAAACACAAACAACATCCAACTCAACAGTTTAATATTGTGAACACATTTATCAGTTCTGGTTATTACGATTATACACATGTACAGGTAAAGTCCTGTATTTGGACAGAAAAGTCTACAGTTCTGGTTCAAATCAGTTATAGCACCATTTGTAAGTCAACATAAATATCTAATTTGATTAAAGTACACACCTTCTCTTATATTGTTGAGGAATGGTATGTCTTTAATAGTGGACTAAAATCAAGCATTCATTTACACTCAATCCAGTAACACTGACTTCCTGTAAACAACTATATTCTATAATGCTCACCCAAAATAAAAATGACCATTTTACTCATCCACATGTTCTTAACTTATTCCTGGGAACATAAAGTAGTTCACACTGTTCTTTATAACAGCAATTTTATTCTTCCTGTCAACTGTACAGCTTCAGAAGACTTTAAATGGACTTTTACGGTGCTTTTTTTTTTTTGTTAAGCTCAAAATGCAAAATAGTTCCACAGAGTTTGAAACAACATGGGTGAGTAAACCAAAAATAAATAAAAAAAAACAGCACCAAAAAGAGGTATCTTATAAAACTGCTGTCATGAGAATCATAGATTATTCTATAAACCTGAGATTGGAAGTAAAGTGCATCATCTAAACCAGCCTGTTATTTTCAGAAGCATACAGCTATATGGTTTCAGAAAAGCAGTTCTCTATAACCTCACACATCCATCAGAAACATTTCGTCAAGCAGCGAGTGTGACGCTCCCAGTGTGTGGCGTCTACAAGGTCTTCCTCTTCCGTCTGGCTTTGGAGTATCCTCTCCCGAACCATCCGCCCTGAAGCGCGGGGCCCTGGCCTTGAGCCTGCGCGTCATGAGAGTGCTCCTCCACAGCAGCAGGGGGCGCTATCTCCTCACGAGAGTGACTGTCCTGCTCCTGTGGACCCAGTGCTTTGGCCAAGCTGAAGATAGGGTCTTGTGATCTGTTATTCATCGAAATAATGGCAATATTAAAAAAAACGTCTGCCAAAAGCAATCAGGCTTGAGGCCATGTTATATTATGAATATACTACATGCCTTTAACATCTAGGCCAGTTCACTCACATTTGACTGAAAAAAAAAAAATATAGCATTTGGGGAATAGGCCTAGGTCAGGAAAAATTGAAGACCGGAAGTACGTCTTTTAGTAGGGGTACGGTAGCCTAGAAATCTCAGACGCACCCTAGCGGCAGCAAAAATTATTTCGCCGCTAAGTGTGGTCTAGCAACTCTCCATAGACGGTTTAGCTGGAAAGGCCCAACTCTGGCCGGGCCAATCACATCATGTATAGAGTTGGCGGGCGGGCTTAACATGATGACGACAGAGTTGAGACGGTAAGAACAAGCTCGGACATACTCGGTTTTAGTCGTTCATCCTCGCGCTGTTACAAAAAAGCTGTTACAAAAACGATCCGCAGTCGTGCTGTGGCGTCGAGGATAAAGGCTTTACTCCGTGTCAGCGCGTGCTCTGATCGGTATAGGTGCACGGACCTCTCCCGAATCATCTCAAGCAAGCACTACTCAGCCTCCGTTTCCCTCGTAAGCTGATATTATAGTATTTAAACATTCTCTATGATATTATTTTTTTAATGACGCACTGTCTCTTGCTCTCTCATACACACACACGAACACATATATACTGTCTTTCTCTCTCACACATATGTAGCTAGTTATAAACTCTTTAGACTTTTAATGATTAGTGTTTCATTCTTAAAGTTTAGTGGGTCGTGTAAAAAATCCCTTATTTTGGGGATGGATTCCGGGAAATCTCCCTTATTTTCAATGTTCAATGTTGACAGCTGGACTAGATACGGTAAAAGTTTAATAATATATCAACTTGCTCCGCTGAGTATGTCACATTCTTCGTTGCTCTGATTGGCTTTAGCGCTATCCAATTGCGTGCAGAGAGAATTTGAAAGACAACCGTTTATCCCGCCCTTCGGATTGAGCCCTGTCAATGAAGAGTTTCCAGACCTAACATCTTGATGTAGGTCTGGCATGCCAGGCTAGGGGTACGGCTCTTCCGGTTAGCTTTTTTACAATGGTGGAGTCCGGTAGATCCCGCTGGACCAAATCTCTCCGCAGCCTGCCTGAAGTCACATGACGATGTGGTTCGGATGGTAAATGAAAACTCTCAAGTGGGAAAGTGTGAAAGCGGAGCTATCTGTAAGTCCTGACGCAGAGCAACCACAACAACAGCCGCAGGTAGCTCTAGCTGTTCGCCAGTAAGGTAAACATTTCTATGGTCACAATGAGTTGGACCAATCAGCAGAGAGATTTGCGCCAATAACGTGACGAAGGCGAAAAGAGCCACAGTTCAGGTGCGTCTCATCGAGTGTCTCCCACTTTCTGTTCCAAGAAGTCATTTTCTTATAATAGCCTGTATGCACGAACCCTGCTGACGTGTGTTTGAAAGAATCTCAGTCAGCATCTCTACTTCCGGAAGGCCAAGTGTATCAGAGGCAAAACTTTAATAAAATCTGTTTTCTCAGAAAGCGGAGACAACGATTATTAGAAACGCTGATTCGCTAGTCGAATTTCGTAGGATATGAGAGAATACTAACCCTCAAAGTTGTTGATATAGCTTCGAAATACATAATTTAAATAACTTCTAAACAGCTAACTGCCTCACAGTGTTGTTAACATCATTCACGTTTACCGCAGGACGTTTTTATAAACAGCAAGTGTAATTTGACACTATCTCCACCTAACGCAAAACTGGCTTCTGACCATAGACTGACGCAGCACCGGATGTAACTGGGCGTGCATAGAGGCTATTAAGTTCAAGTAAAAAGTGGAAATTTGGCTAAAATGTTTGGCTAACCTCTTTACATGTGAGCATCCAGTGGTGGACGAAGTATACGAATAATGAGATCTATATTAACGTCCACACCAGCGCACTGGTCTGCCTCTTTAAATTCTTCAGCTCTTTATTTTGATTGGCTTTCAATGTTTTTACCTTTCAACAGCTGAAAAAACGTTGACTTCTTGGTAGTTTTTTTATGGCGAGTGGCTTGATACCCTAAAAATGTCAAATTGTGCCTTTTATGTTCCACAGATAAAAAGGTGTTCAAAGTTGAATAAAAGATGTAAATGTTGATTTTATGGTGAACATCCACAATAAAAAAAAAAAAATAAAATAAAAATTTTTCTCCAAGCCCTAGCATCCACACAGCTGATGTAGCGCATCTATTGTGTGTGAAGAAAATAAGACAGAAAGGAAACTGTGCCATTAGATAAGCGCTAATGAAAGGTCACCACTTCGGTCAATGGTTTCGGCCCTCCAGAACAGGTTCAGCCACATCCCCTCGGTGGGGGACAGTGGAAAATCGCCAGCTTATGTGTTTAACAGTTAGTTGGTTGTACCTGTCGTAAATGGGAACTTCCAAACCCAGCTCCTCCATGAGGAGACTCATCACTGCGTCACACTTCCCATGGATCTTCAGAGTGGCCAAGTTATCTTTCGACGTCCACTAAAATAAACGAGGAGAAGCCGTTAAATAACGCAGCTGAGAATGCAGAGATGATGAGCAGTTTACGGAGGAAGATGTACCTGAAGATTCACGATGTACAGCTTCGGTCTTTTGTTGGCGGGTCTGTTCATGCACCACAAGCAGGAGTACTTCTTCAGCACCTGATGGACACACACCACACACACAGCGTCTGAGCCATCAAATCAAGCAGCGCCATTTAATATAACAAATGCATTTCGACTACATGATAGATGTTGCGTTAACATCTTTTACTGCTTACAGTGGATATAAAACATCTATTATGATGTAAAACAAAGATGAGGAGATTTGATCACAGCACTCAGTGTGTTTGGACAGGAGTGTTTCAGCCCATCTCTGACGACTCTTTGCTCAAAGCCTTTCAGATCTGTGTAAATGTCTTATAATAAACCTTAACAAATGTTCTAAAATGATTATCTTTGTTTCATTTTTTACTTTTACAGCTGTTTTATATCCAGTATAGGCTACATCATCAAGCAATATCAAGCAATGCCTCCAAACAATGTCATGTTTTATCCAAGTGAGCAACACTGTGTGCTAACCAGACACGCAATACAAGGCATCTTTTCCATGTTCATCAGAGTTTCTATCCTAACCAGATGTGCCGATTCTGTTTTAGAAACGGTTTCTATTTTTCTGCGACTTGCGCTGGAACAACAAACACAAAGTGTGGCATAGATAATCTCAGGCACTGTTTATGTGCTTTATTTAAAGGGGGGAGGGGGCGGGGTTTGACTGCCATTTCACTTTTTTCATTTTAAATAGTGTGTAATGTTGCTGTTGGTGCATGAACAGTATCTGCAAAGTTGAAGCGCTGAAAGTTTAGTGTAAGCAGAGATATCGTCTTTTAAAAATCAGGAAGTATAATTGCCTACAAAAACGACTCAATTGGGACTACAGCTGGGTTATGGTACATCACTAACCCACACATTTGCATCAACCCCTCCCTCCGGAATATGCAGGAAAGTGCATGTGCATTTTTCAGCAGCTCCAGCCTCCAGCTCGTCAAGTGTGTTGTTCACGCAGCTGTCAGGTCTTCTTTGCTCGGACTTCCCATGGACGCTGTACTTCGTCAACAATGGATACAATTAATGTTTAAATATGTTCCTGAAAGTGACGATCGTAATTTAGCTCTCTGTGCTGCGCATTTTACGGAAGACAGCTTCCAGAATCTCCATGAGTTTAACACCGGATTCAACAAGAAACTGTAACTAAAACATGAAGCAGATCCAACTTTAAAACCAGAGGCAGCAGTAGTTGTGCCACAACCTGTAAGTAGGCTAAGACTTCATCATTTTAAATGTATTTGCATGTATAATTCCAGACGAAGCCTTGTGTTTATTTTTTTCAAATGCCAGCGCTGGCTTTATTGCCACTATAGGCTAGTGATTATGCTATTTTGTGGCTACGAACGCGTACAAACATGAATTTTGTATAAGTACTAATGTTGTAAATGTATTTTTCATGTATATGTTTTATGACGTTATTTTCGATTTGATCAAGAACGTAAACTTGCCAACGCTGTTTGAGTATAACATTAGTAGCCAGTCAGTTGCTATTGTTGCCAGTCAGATGCTATTGTGTAAAACGTGTATAAAGTAAAAATTTTTTGCAAATTATCATTCAGAAACGTTTAGTAAGAGCCGTGTGTGGTGACGTTCTGTTTGACTCTCTTCATCGCGGCTTTCTCGGTCTGATTCTGCCTGAAACTGATACTGCAGTTCGACACATATTTACTTCTGGACCGGAGCTCATGGCATGCCCGTAAAGGTAATGGGCTTTAATCTTCTGGACAACGTGAGCAACAGTTTAGCCAATCACAACACACCGGCCCAAACTAACCAATCTGAGCCCACCGAACGTTTCTGAGGGAGTGTTTTCATAGAATCAGGAAGTGAACCGCTCGTTCAGGGGACAGAGGGAGAGCGAGGCTGACAATAACATACCTGCAAACTCCTCAGCGAAAAAAAGGTGACAGTGGGCCGGGGGCGGGCATACATAAGCCATTTTTATAAATGTCTTAAGCCTTGTATGTTTTAAATACGTTTTATTAATAAAGGCATAAAACCAGTTTATTTATAGTGCACTGATAGTAGTTTCATATAATTAGTTCATTAATTAAACTAATAAAAAGACAAAAAGATTTTGAGATATGTTTGGTAATTTTACCTGAATTTATTTAAAGTTAATTTGCTATATTTCAGATCAATATATTTGTTTTCCTTCATTTTAATTAACCCTAACTGTATTCTCATCAGAATTATCAATAATTCCATATAAAATAATACTACAGACACTTGAAAATAAACAGATTAGTGCTCTGTTTTAAGGACAAGAAAACCAATGTAACTCTGTAATGGCCACTTAGTGTTCAGTAGTGTTCATGACATGTTGATATGCCTTTAAGATGACTTCTTCTATGGCGTTCGTTATTGTACGCGTGATGTTGGTATGTGAGCGCGCCACGCGCACGCTCTCAGTGAGAGAATGCTTGCGCAAAGAGGAAGATGACGATCTATTGCGGGTTGTTTTATAATGCGTTTACTCCCACTTTGATTTGTAGCGTTTTACAGAGTGTTTTCTTCAACCTGTTAACAACCGCACTTTCGACATGTATGTGAAGAGTGTGCTTAACTGAAAGAAAGCAACTTTAAAAGGACTCGTGGAACTACCTGTTCGTTTGCACTGTCTTTCCTATTCTTCATCTGGGCAGACGTTACAACACACGGACTGTTTCAAACAGGGGTTGGATACATATGTTTTGCTCTTAAAACTGTGTTTTAATGCAAGTATAGGCCTACACACATATAAGTAAACACTCTGCAGACTGAACGTTGTCCTGAATGAACAAAATACAAATGAATGATAGTGTTTTTATGTGTCCACTGTTCGATCGCGCCCTTGTCTCTGCGCACCTAACCTCCAAATAAAAAACTCTCCGGTTCTACGTGATTCACGTAAATGACCCAATTGACCAAGAAAACGGCGATTTTCGCGAAAGCGACAAGTTTGCAGGTATGCAATAAAGGTGAAGTTTATGAAAAATAAGACTTTAAAAAAAGAAAAACCACGGATACATGTTATATTGCACACCATAAACACAATCATGCAAAGAAAAAAAGCAGTCAACCACCCCTTTAATGTTAAGCGTCTGTGTGAGTTTGAATATTTTGTGTCTTTAATAGCTGTATGCAACAATGGACAATACCTCATATCTTCAAAATAAATAAAAGTAAACGGGAACGTCCAAACTCATTGTTAACAGACAAGAGAAATATATTTTTTAAGTAGCTCAGTATGTATTTTTAATAATGTTAAAATGGTGTGATTCATAAATTTGATTATGTGCTTCTCCATTTTGTTTGCGAGTGCCCAGTAGCACCTTATTACAGTATACGAGATCCAGAGGGCGGAGTCGGATCCAGATCTGGGGGGTGGAGTTGGGTAGGTTTAGGGGTGGGTTTAGGGATCAGGGGTGGAGCTGGGTAGGTTTAAGGGTGGGTTTAGGGATCAGGGGGCGGAGTTGGGTAGGTTTATGGGTGGGTTTAGGGATCAGGGGGTGGAGCTGGAAAATGTTTATAATATCTTCATGTCACATTTCAAGCTGGGCAATAATATGGTTTATATTTTGAGTTAAATAGTTGAGATTTGCTAAACATTTACATAAGCCAACATGAGTCGGCATTCGTATTTAAAGTCCCTGTAAAGTCAAAATTAAGTATGTGTTCTGAGTTTTTCACACCACAGAAAAATGTGTTATTAGCCACCCAGCCAAATTTGAATGATAAAAAAGCCGGCAAGTACATAAAATAAGCTATCAAAATCATGAAAAAATTAGCAGTTATCTCTGTTCTCAAACGCTGGGGGCATGTCCGCTGGCTGCGTGGAAACCACGCCCACTCGCGTGAAAGCTGTTGACGGTGATATTAGCTGATTAGCCTTTGGAGATGGGAGGATGAACACTGAGGCGGGAGATCGTCGTTTCTGCCTCGTTCACCAGTAAAGCGGATTATCAGTGAATCCCAGTTGTCTCTGAGGAAAGTTTAGAAAACAATCCAGTGTAAAACGATCTCTACAGAGGCGGGTGTTGGCGGTGATCCTCAGCTCTTCATCAAGGTATAGGCTCTCTAAAAACCTCTTCTTGATGTGATCGTTTTTAAGGGAATTTAAATGAAGATACCGATCTGTTTTGTACATGATCGCATCCAGGTAGTAGCCCATGCATGTCCGTGTTCGAAGGCATAGCTAGTTAGAAAACTGTAGGCTCAGCTGTAGTAACTAATAGTACTGACAGTCACTCGCGATTGAGCTGTGAATGCGGAATGTGCTCGGGAAGTGTTATTGTGTGTTATGGGAGAGATCAGATTCTGTGCGTCATCAAATAGGGGTGTGTCCAGGAGCTCATGGGCTGCAGTGCGTCATGGAGCCCTGTTTTAGCCTCGCCCAATTAATCCGTAAAATTGCAATGGTGAAAAACTGTATAACGGTCTAACTGCACATTTCAGTACTTCACAGTTCACAGACTTTGTAATATGTTTTAGCAATCCATATGTAATATTTATAATGTGTTTAGAACGTTTCTGTACAATTGACTTTACAGGGACTTTAAGAAATTTTCTGTACCAATCTGAGTGATAATATAATTTTATTTTCTGTGTATGTGAGCATGTAAAGTACGATGTACTACAAATCCACTTTTTAATAGAATACTAGTGATTATACGGTTTAAGCCAAGCTTTGCTATTGTCCTGCTTAACAAGAGTGTAAAGTATTCTGCTAATGTAGTCACTGCACCATCTTCTCTTTGTGTAGCAGCCAGAGGCACCTGTGTGGGCACAGCCAGGTTTATGGGTGGTATGGGAGGTTTAGGGATCAGGGGGTGGAGCTGGGTAGGTTTAGGGTGTGGAGTTGGGTAGGTTTAGGGATGGGTTTAGGGATCAGGGGGTGGAGCTGGTTAGGTTTAGGGATCAGGGGTGGAGCTGGGTAGGTTTAGGGGTGGGTTTAGGGATCAGGGGGTGGAGCTGGGTGGGTTTAGGGATCAGGGGGTGGAGTTGGGTAGGTTTAGGGGTGGGTTTAGGGATCAGGGGGTGGAGCTGGGTAGGTTTAGGGATCAGGGGGTGGAGCTGGGTGGGTTTAGGGATCGGGGGTGGAGCTGGGTGGGTTTAGGGATCAGGGGGTGGAGCTGGGTGGGTTTAGGGATCAGGGGGTGGAGCTGGGTGGATTTAGGGATCAGGGGGTGGAGTTGGGTAGGTTTAGGGATCAGGGGGTGGAGCTGGGTAGGTTTAGGGGTGGGTTTAGGCATCAGGGGGTGGAGTTAGGGTAGGTTTAGGGATGGGTTTAGGGATAAGGGGTGGAGTTGGGTAGGTTTCAGGGATCAGAGGAGTGGAGTTGGGTAGGTTTAGGGGATCAGGGAGTGAGTTGGGTAGGTTTAGGGATCAGGGGGTGGAGCTGGTAGGTTTGGGGGTGGGTTTAGGGATTGGGGTGGAGCTGGGTGGGTTTAGGGATGGGTTTAGGGATCGGGGTGGAGCTGGGTGGGTTTAGGGATCAGGGGGTGGAGTTTAGGGATGGGTTTAGGGATCAGGGGGTGGAGTTGGGTAGGTTTAGGGATGGGTTTAGGGATCAGGGTGGAGCTGGGTGGGTTTAGGGATCAGGGGGTGGAGATGGGTAGGTATAGGGATGGGTTTAGGGATCGGCGGTGGAGTTGGGTAGGTTTAGGGATGGTTTAGGGATCGGGGTGGAGCTGGGTAGGTTTAGGGATGGGTTTAGGGATCAGGGGGTGGAGCTGGGTAGGTTTAGGCATGTGTAAGGTGGGAGGAGTCGGATCTGGATCCAGTTCCTTCCCGTAAATTTCATGTTCTGCAGTGAGGACCATACCCGAGCGCCAGGAGCCTTTAGAAAGAGTCCACACACACTCACTCACGCGCTTCTGATTGGCTGTGTTTTTTAATCGCAGACTCTATTTCGTCGACTTGATTTGGATTGGCATGGCGTGTGGTTAGGCTCGGTGTGAGACTCAACACGCCCACCTTGAGACTGGAGCCGAGGCAGAGGATGAGGTCGGCCCGTTGCGCAGCCTGTGCCGCCCCGCTCCAGTTCAGCGGCTGCTCCAGGGTCCCGCGCTCCCCGAAGTGCACGATGGTGTCCCTCAGCTCCCCCCGCAGTGAGGACACTGGCGGCCTGTGCTGTGCCTATGCAGAGCCGTACGCTCCGTCACGTCAAACACACGGATCAGCTCCCGCACTGGGCGGCAGGAGGAGCACACCTGTGGGACATGAGAAGACCATGGGAGAAACATGAAAATAAGTCTGATATTACAGGAACAGATTGTAAATCACATTTTTCTAAACTCTAAAACAGGAAAACTATGCTACCCTTTAAAATGAGTGAATCCAGAGAGAGAAATGTGACTCTGGACCACAAAACCAGTCACAAGGGTTTACTTTTTTTTCAGTATTTTCTTTTTATTGAAATATATACTTCATCTGGAAGCTGAATAAATAAGCTTTCCATTGATGTTTGGTTTGTAAGGATAGGACAATATTCGAGCCGAGATACGACAAGTGGAATCTGAAGGTGCAAAAAATCAAAACATTGAGAAAAGCTCCTGTAAAGTTGTGCATCTGTGTTCACTCACAAAAATAAGGTTTTATATATTTTACAGTAAGAAATTGAGAAAATATCTTCATGGACCATGATCTTTGACATAAAAGTCAAATGGATAATTTTGACCCATACAATATATTGCAGGCTATTGCCACAGATACACCCGTGCGCGCGTGACTGGTGTCGTGATCCAGGGTCACACGTGAACTGAATTTATGGGTGATTTGAAACATGAAGTGCCTGACCTCGATGAACATGTTCCCGTGGAGTTCAGAGAGAGCGTGTCTGGGCAAGCCACTGCGCAGGTGAAGACCGTCACAGTTCTGCGAGACCACGTGCTGAACCTGCACACACACACTCATACTCAAGCCAAGCGGATTTGTGAAGTGCTTGTCAAAATACACATGGTTTCCAAGCAGCTTTAAAAGAAAATGTTTATAATATCTTCATGTCACATTTCGAGCTGGGCAATAATATGGTTTATATTTTGAGTTAAATAGTTGAGATTTATGTTTAACAGTTGAAATGTTTAGTTGAGCTAAACATTTACATAAGCCAACATGAGTCGGCATTCGTATTTAAGAAACTTTCTGTACCGATCTGAGTGATAATACAATTTTATTTTCTGTGTATGTGAGCATGTTAAGTACGATGTACTACAAATCCACTTTTTAATAGAATACTAGTGATTATACGGTTTAAGCCAAGCTTTGCTATTGTCCTGCTTAACATGAGTGTATTGTATTCTGCTAATGTAGTCACGCACCATCTTCTCTTTGTGTAGCAGCCAGAGGCACATGTGTGTGAGTGTGGGCTCAGCTCGACTCAGATCTGATGTGCTGTGGACACACACACAGATGAGGTTAACATGTGGCAGCAGAAGGAGTCAATGCAAGCATAGTTAGACCTGAGATCTGTACCTGACAGAGCGGCCCCGCTGCAGCTGAGTCCACACGCCGTTCGGCCCGCGGTAATCCGGATCGAGGCGGCCTGAGGAACATACAGCACACACACACTTACAGAGAACCAGGAAACAACACACAGATGGATGATAAAATAGCTACATATCTATCCTATACAACTCATGCGGAGCCGAGGAGTGTTTAGGAGCAGGTGTGGGAATCGGCCCAAAATCAGACAAAACATCAGTGTGTGTGTGTCAACACTTTTACCCAATGAAATCAAAACATAATTTTCACCGTTTTCCATACATGTAATGTCAAAACCATGTTTCCGCATAAATGGTATCCTATATCCTAATACTAAATCAACCATTTCAAGGAATGGGTCTTACTCCAGGAACTTTTAAATGCAGTGTGTGTGTAGTTTAACACCCAATGAAACCACATGAGTGTGTATAGTGATCATCATGTCATCATTCTGCTCTGGGTTTCTGACACCTGCTCTACATGTTCTTGAGTTCACACAAGATCTCATGCATGCTAGGATCCTCTTCCTCCATCCTTAGACGCGGGACAGGCCGAACACAAGGAAATTCTTACGGGAGGAGGCGTCACCGTGCTGATCCCTGCCCCGGTGTACACCACCACATACTGCGCCTGCTGGAGCGCCTCCGCCAGCTGCTTCACCTTCCTCTGCAGGCTCTCCGCCTCGTCAAACACCTGCACACACACACTCATGATGTGACAGATCCTAATCACCAGGGTGAACATGCTGTTTAGTGTGTGTGAGCTGTACCTCCTCTCAGTTTGCTCTGGAGGAGGCGTCTCCGGCTCTGTCTGCGTCTCAGCTCCTGAACTGTGTCCTGATGATCCTGTAGAAGCCTTCGCTCCTCCTGCGTCTGCTCTCCAGCACTCTTCTGCAGGATCTGAGAGATCTACACACACACAGCTCTTATCTTATGCTTTACATGGATTCAGCTGTTCTGTTGACACTGTGACTGACTCAAAACCCAGTGATAAGTTTTCACAAACAGGGGTTTGTTTTCTCGCAATAGGTCAGTGCTTTAACAGCTACAGTAACTGTTACTACGGCAACGTCATGAAGAACACGACATCTCCTGGAAACACTGCAAGATTTCAAAGTCCTGCTTTCATTTGGACCCTTTCGTGCCACCAAATCATCAGTTTGGTCGAAACTACGATGTTTGTAGGGGTTTGACTGAGTTTATTAGCTAGTTTTACAGATGTTCTGCTGAATAAAGCAACGCATCACATTATCTATCAAATATATTTGCATTGTTTTAAAGGTAGGGGACTGTGTGGACGTTAATAACGCCTCAAACCACATGAATATGATGCTGGCAGCCTTAGCATTTTCACCGGCTGCACCGCTTTGTGTGTGTTTCGAGTCGCTACCGTCTGTGCTCATGTGAATTTGATGAATAAGATGATATCTGGTGGTCATACCGTCTTGACTGTGTGTCTCTGTTTCTCTCGCTGAATGATCTTCTCCTTTTCTCGCTCCTTTCTCTCCGCTCGCGCTGAGCCAAAGCTGTTTGTTTGCGCGTCCATGTTGGACATCGTCACCGATGACGTCATCCCCCGGACGTTATCGCGAGGTAAAAAGATTTTTTTCTACCTTGTCGGACAAAAAAAGTTTGATCATTTTAGTTCATATATTTTAATTACTTTATTTATTTAGTTAATGCATTTATTTATTTTCCCGCTCTGGCCAAACTAGCTTTTTAGCTGGTTTAGCTGGGTGGCTCTCAGCTTAGACGAAAATGACATCTAAACGGTTTAAAAAAAATTATATATAAAAAGACAACAACATATAATATTTGAAATATCTAATGTGCGTTTGCGTCAAACGTTGGCTCATGCTCTGTTATCGGCAGGTGGCGGTAAAGTGCTATTCCTTTACTTCGATCCACTGCTAACATAAAGAAGCAGAAGAAGAGGAAACGGGTTTCCGGTTCGTCCATGCTGATTCGAAAAAAAAATTCAGCTTCTCTGATTCTGAATTTATTTTATTAATTTCACCATGTCCATTAAATTGAATGCTCTTTACAGCGACTCATATGTGGATATAAGCCAGTACAGAGACCAGCATTTTAAGGTGAGTGTAATACATGCATGCTATTTTTTGAGGATTAACGTTAACTTACTCGTACCTTTTGATAAGGACACAAAACACTGCAGAATCGCTGTGGTTGTGCAAATTAAGCAGTGCTGCTGGATTTAGTGTACTTGTTTCTCTAATTCAGTATTAATATTTTTATTCAAATATATTATGCATTCAAACATACGTTTCTCTTTAAAACATTATTGTTGTTATTGTTATAATACTACTCGTAACATATGAAGAGTTCATATGCAAAAGCCTCTAAATGCCATTTGAAATTTGCTTGTAAAATGACCATTTTTATCAAGCTTGTATATTTAAGTTCAGTAATTTCACTTAAATGACAATTAATATGTAATCTTCATTGCCATTTAAGTGAAATTACTGAACTTTAATATACAAGCTTGATAAAAATTTTCATTTTAGAAGAAAATTTCAAATGGCACTTAAGTTAGAGGCTTTTGCATCTGAACTCTTCATATATTCTTCTCACCAAAGCTTTTTTTAATATAAAAAATAGTCAAAAACTGTGATATTGTGAAATATTGTTACAATTTAAGTGAACCGTTTTCTATAAATATGTAGTAAAGTGTAATGCATTCTGTGATCAAAGCTGAATTTTCAGCATCATTACTCCAGTCTTTTCTGATTATATCAGTGTTGAAAAAAGTTGTGCGGCGTAATTACTTTTGTAAACTGCTATAGTGTCTCCTCCTGGGATTTTTTAAATATAAACATTTATCAGAAACATAAATATTTTGTAGAATCAAGTATTTACTGTCATTTTTGATAAATTTAGAGTGTCCTCGCTGTTTAACAGTATTGATGTTCTCATTAAAAGGCATTACGCCAGGCATTACATACGTTGGAAAGGTCACCGCTGGACGTAGGCTGAAGTACCACCCCATTGTGTGAAGAAAAACCCTGAAATGGTTTCCTCAAAAAACGTCATTTCTTTTCCACTGAAGAAAGACAGAGATGAACATCTTGGATGGCATTAGGGCGAGTAAATTATCAGGAAATTTTCATTTTGAGGTGAACTAATCCTTTGACGTCTCTCTCGCCGCAGGGTAACCGCTACGAGCAGGAGAAGCTGCTAAAGCAGAGCTCGACGCTGTACGTGGGAAACCTGTCCTTCTACACCACAGAGGAGCAGGTGTACGAGCTCTTCGCCAAGAGTGGAGACGTCAAGAGGATCGTCATCGGCCTCGACAAGGTCAAGAAGACAGCCTGTGGCTTCTGTTTTGTCGAGTATCCTTTCCATTCATAACCATAATGTCACCTTAACACGTGAGCCTTAAAGGGTTAAAAAATGTCCTGGCTCTTCAAAGTTTTATAATGGCAGTGAATGGACAATATTTTTTGAAGGCCATAAAATTCCTATCCATGATAAAAGTGTATCTATCCATCATAAAAGTGTATCTATCTATGATCCATGATAAGTGTATCTATCCATGATAAAAGTCCATCTATCCGTGTTAAGTCCATCTATCCGTGTTAAGTCCATCTATCCGTGTTAAGTCCATCTATCCGTGTTAAGTGCATCTATCCATGATAAAAGAGCATCTATCCATGATAAAAGTGCATCTATTCATGATAAAAGGGCATCTGTCCTTGATAAAAGTGCATTTATCCATGATAAGTGTGCGTCTATCCATGATAAAAGTGCATCTATCCATGATAAAAGTGCGTCTATCCATGATAAAAGTGCATCTTGATAAAAGTGCATTTATCCATAAGTGTGCGTCTATCCATGATAAAAGTGCATCTATCCATCATAAAAGCACATCTATCCATGATAGAAGTGCATCTATCCATGATAAGTGCATCTATCCATGATAAAAGTGCATCTATCCATCATAAAAGTGCATCTATCCATGATAAAAGTGCATCTATACATGATTTGTATAGCTAAAATGTTGCCTTTTCACTGCCATTATTACGCTTGGAAGAGCCAGGACATTTTTAATATTACTCTGATTGTATTTGTCTGAAAGAAGAAAGTTATATACACCTAGGATGACCTGAGGGTGAGTAAATCATGGGCTAATTTTGGGTGAACTATCCCTTTAAGATGCACTGAGAACTATAAAGATGTTTTCAGCTCAGGATGTTTTAATGGTTCAGAGACCTCTTATATGCCAAAAGTTCAAAGAAAATTTGACGTCTTATGTCACTCATGACCCCTTTTTAATACTTGGGTGCACTTTCTTCAGTGTTGGAGATTAGAGCACAGTAATCTAATTTCAAAATCCATATCAATGGTGTCAGTCCTTTAACTTTTGATGTGAAGGTATTACACGCGAGCCGACGCGGAGCATGCCATGAGGTTTGTGAACGGCACGAGGCTGGATGACCGGATCATCCGCACGGACTGGGACGCGGGCTTTAAAGAGGGCCGACAGTATGGCCGGGGCAAGTCCGGCGGCCAGGTAAGGCCATCAGGACATATAATTATAACTGTAATCTCAATAACTACCGCTGCATTCATATTTCAGGAATATTGTTTCCTATGGAGCCCCTAAAAGGAAAATATGAAACGGGAGGAAAAAATACAATTCTGTGCTTTTGCATTTCCTGAGAAACCTTTGTGTTCTGTGAGAGCGAATGTAGTTTCGGGGAACGCAAACATTAGTTAGAGCTCTGCATGGCCCATGCTTCGTTAGGGCCTTTCAGTGTCCGTCATTTTTCTGTTAACTTGAACACAAATTAAACACATGTTGTGTTATGCCCCCCTGTGTACATGTTACTCTGTGCACCTGTTTTACTGTGTGCTGCTGTCATCAGCCCGAGTGTGTGTGTGTGTGTGTGTGCGTGCACAGGTGCGGGATGAGTACAGGCAGGACTGACGACCCCGCCAGAGGGGGTTATGGGAAGCTGGTGCAGAAAGCGTGAACATGATCACGATGGGATCATGACCCGACCGGAGGCTGCTGGGATTGCCAGCTCTGGGATGTGCAGTGGCGGACTGAGATGCGTGTGTGATGTACATATTAGAGTTTAGTGCTGTATGAATGTCCATGCCTGAAATTCATCTAGTCTGGCATTTGTAGTTACTTTTTTTTTTTTTTAATAAATGCTTTTTTATAAACGTAGCCTTGTTTTTGTTTAGATGAAGCCAGTGTCATGCAAACTCTCGTGATTCCCGGTGAATCTCGTCTGGTCTGGTGACATGATGGTCATCACAGCTGGAACACAAACCAGTGAACATCCAGACTGTGTTGATGCCGCAATAATCAGCACTGATATTAAAATTCATCATTTTAGACACTAATAACTGCATCACTCAGTCATTAACAGGTAATTGTGCAGCTTGATTACACACTGTGTAATCAAGCTGCACGATTACCTGTTGAAACATGAGGATCTCGATTCAAACAGGCTTTTGTATTCTTATTCTTAAATAACATGATTGGTATGGAAGCTTGTTTCCACCACTGAATAAAAAATAATCGCGACTTTTTACTCACAATTGTGAGATTTGAAGTTAGAATTGTGAGAAATAAAGTTGCAATTGCGTGTTAAAGTCAGAATTGCGAATATATAAAGTCAGAATTGTGAGAAATAAAGTCGCAATTGCGCTATAAAGTCAGAATTGCAATATATAAAGTCAGAATTGCGAGATATAAAGTTAGAATTGCGTGTTCTAAAGTAAGAATTGCGTGTTCTAAAGTCAGAATGGTGAGATATAGTCAGAATTGCAAGATTTAGTCAGAATTGTGTGTTATGAAGTCAGAATTGTGACATTATAAAGTTTTAAAGTCGATTATGAAGTCGCAATTCTGAGAGAAATACAGAAGTGCAACTTTTTTTCTCATAATTGTGAGATATAAACTCTGAAATTCGCGAGTTAGGCCAATTCGATGAAAAAAAATCTAAAATTCTAAAATGGGAAAATTTCTAAAATTCTACAATTCTTCTTTTCCCCTCAAAGTAATTTATATCTCACAATTCTGATTTTATATCTAGCAATTCTGACTTTATATATCACAATTCTGACTTTATATCATGCATTTCTTTATACTTTATAGACTTTATAACAAGCAATTGTGACTATATCTAGCAATTCTCACTTTTATAAATCGCAATTCTGACTATACGCAATAGACAAAGTAAGAATTGTGAGACAGTCAGAATTGCGAGATATAAAGTCAGAATTGCGATTCTGAGGAAAAAAAAGACAAGTGCCTGAGGAAAAAAAAAGACAAGTGCCTGAGGAAAAAAAGACTTTCCCTCTTAAAATAATTTATATCTCACAATTCTGACTTTATATATCACAATTCTGACTTTGTATCTCGCATTTCTGACTTAATAACATGCAACTGCGACTTTATATCTCGCAATTCTGAGAAATAAAGTCAAAATTGAGAGATGTAAACTGGCAATTGTGGGAGAAAAAGTCTTAATTGTGAGATTAAATAGTCGCAATTACCTTTTTTATTTTTCATTCTGTGGCGGAAACAAGCTTCCATAAACAGAAATGGCTTCATTATTCCTATCTAACAGTGATTTATATGATCACAGTAGTTCTGGAATGAAAGCACCCCTCAGATATTAACACTGATGTCTATGATGGAAATCAAATCATCTTTTGAAACTTCAAATAAATATTAATATCAAATAAATATTGTATCAATGCCATCATCACAGCAGAAGGTGGAGACGAGACGGTTCATCTTTGAATCACTCGAGATCCTTCAGAAACACTGATTCCTCCAGTGATGCACTCATGAACCTTCTGTCAGAACCGTTAGTCAATTACTAGTCATTTTGTTTAGTTGTCTACAGAATCATAGGGGAATCAAGATCTTTATTTTAAACTTTAGCATTAAAGTTTCATGGCAAAGCTGCACAATTCTGGATGATATTTAAGCTATTAGCTGTTCTGATGTATATAAAACTATTTAATTACTAAAAAGGAGGATTCAAAACCATTAGTTTTAGTAACAGGGCTGCAAAAATTGAAATATTTACACACAATAACAGACACAGAACTGGTTATTAAACATGTATTTTTAAATAATGATGAAACTAGTAGTCAGAAACTCTGTCTGAGGTTATGATTTGTTGGTAAGTTTCAAGTAACTAAAAATTACAGTATCACTCTTGAATGATGACTGACAAAAGTCGCACTGACAAAAGTATAAAGCTACTATTCAGACATTTTTGTACCAAACTGCATCACAAGGTAGAAAACGCTCCTCACACAGAACTGATGACGATGATGTGATGGTCTGGAGACCGGTCTCGGATGATCAGGCTCCACGATTAAGAAAAACAAAGTATAAATAAAAGGCAGAAACCTGCAGCTTTCACTGCAACACACTCTGTGCTCATTTTAAAAATGACCTTTAACTGACTTCAATTAATGACAAATCGACATGCTACAAAACCATTTTAACCGCTGACGCATTTTAGAAAACAATGGAAAGTGCTCAGAAGTGAGAGAACAGCAGTTTGCAACAAAACTGTCAAATAATGCCGGTGGCGTAGAGCAAGCAGCCGGATACAAACGTCCGGTCCTGAGGCTCCGCAGGACGACGGGGAACATAGTTTGATCAAATGTTAACAAAGCAAAATCTGGTCCAGGACTTCAGGTATCACAACAAAATTTGCTTTCAAGTTACAAGCTTGACTGTACAAGTATAATTCTCATGTTTAACAGTACATTCATTAAGAGCCTTTATAAACCCTTCTTGTTGTACCTCGACAACGGCGGGATATCTTTACTCTAGGAAAGGCCTTCAAGTTTCAAGCTGCAAAGCAACAACTAAACGAAACCTGATAGAAACACGTAGTCTGTGTTATAAGATGCAAGAATGAATGGCGATGAATGATATTTTAAAAATAAGTAAAAAAAATAATCATAATATCCACACGCTTGTGAGGTCTTGAATCTTTGTGGTTGCCAGTAAACGATTCCTCCATTGCGGAGGGTTTTCTCGTCTGTGAACATCCACTCGTTCTCAGAGAAGCGGTCACAGCCGGCGTTAAACTCGAGGTTGAGGACGCATGTCAAGCGAAGAGGTAAACGCAACCCGACAGAAGTCCAGCGAGCCTCTCCGGTGTTTCGACAGGCTCAAATATAGGGAATCTCCAGCTTTGCCTGATCAGAGGTTTGGATGCGTCTGTCCTGCAGTGAAGCCAGTTCCTGCGAGTCCGAGTCTTCAGGTCTATGTGGGTTTGTCTGGGCTCGAGCAGTCGGACAGTGTGCAGTCGCAGAGCTCTCTGTAGATCCTCTTGCGGACGCGTGGCATGTCCTCTTGAGTGAACAGCAGCGGCTTCAGGAACGCCAGGCACTTGCAGTACTGCGGATTCAAAAACAGGTTCAGTTTGATCAGACACATTGGGGGTAGGCACCACAACCAAAATCTCATGTTATGTTGAGTCATTTCATAATAGATAAAAATGAATACTTTAAAAACCCCCCTCTTTAAGCCCAATGTATACTCCCGTTGATGTGTATGCATTCACAGGCGCTCAACAACTCGCACTGGCTCTCCTGGTCTACAGTTACATATCTTTATCATCTTTTAGGCTACGGTACAAATGCAGATATTCTCTATCCTCCTAACCCCTATCTCTCATCCACTGTTGTTAGTAGAGTAGACCAATCACAACAGACTGGGTCATCTGACCAAGCAGAGTAGACCAATCATAACAGACTGGGTCATCTGACCAATCAGAGCAGAGTAGACAAATCATAACAGACTGGGTCATCTGACCAATCAGAGCAGAGTAGACCAATCACAGCAGACTGGGTCATTTGACCAATCAGAGCAGAGTAGACAAATCATAACAGACTGGACCATCTGACCAATCAGAGCAGAGCAGACCAATCACAACAGACTGGGTCATCTGACCAATCAGAGCAGAGTAGACCAATCACAACAGACTGGGTTATCTATCTTTTATTTATATAAATCAAGTCTAAACATGACAATGAGGTACATTTTACATGAACAAAAATGTCCTGAGTTCTATTTGTTAATATTTTTTAATTGGACCAGAGCTAACATTATCTGTTGTATTTTTATTACTGTTATCAAAGATTAAAATATACTATAATAACATAAAAAGCACTTAACAGTATCAAATTGGAGGATAGAGTGTCAGTAATGTATAATAATAAGATTAAACATTCAATTTTCAGTTAAAGGCATTTTATTATTGAATTAAGAGATGCCACTTTCTGTTTAGTTTAATTAGTCTGTGTAATCCAATTGATCATAATCGGTAATGAAGGCAAATTGCAGAATTAAATAATAAAGTTAAATAGGCACAAGCTAATTTACATTTGACCACATGCAGTTACAATATACTTGTCTAAGATTCCTCAGTCAGATTATGTTAACTTTAAGAAAACAGTGAAAAAAACTAGATAACACAGACTCATATCAACAACAATACTAGGCCATCTTAGTTACTGTTTCAGAAAAGTTCAAATGAAAAGAGTTAGGCCCCGTTTACACGAGAACGATTTCCGGGTGAAAACGTAAAAGTATTTTATCGGATGTGCCTTTCCGCTTACACGGCGACGGCGTTTTGAGGCTTAAAACGCAAAAAGTGAAACCACCCTCCAGAGTGGAAATCTTAAAACGCTTCACCGCGCGTTCCCGTGTAAACGTAGAAACGCAAAAGTCTGCTTGAAAGTGAAGGTTGTACGCAGGCGCGTGGACTTGGTGCTGCTGTAGTATGCACTCCTAGCCACCTGAAGTGCATACTACATTGAATTCCACAGACTTTTGCGTCACCATTTGCACGCGGATATCCCACACAAAACGCTCGTCTGAAACGCAGAATAAAAAATGATGACGCAACGCCACTTTTGCGGTTTCTCTTCAGAATCGTTACCGTGTAAACATAGCCTTAGTGTTTCCTTGAGGATTTTAATTACCAGTGGGGACAGGTGTGTCCAAACAACAAACACCCCTGATGCTGAGCATATATGCTGCTAAAAGGTAACTTTACCACTGGAGCCTGTTCCTAAGTCTGTTTTCATTCTCCGACATGCCTGCTCGCGGTGTGTAGCGTGTGTCCGTGCTATTCTGGTGTATTGTTAATGCGTGTCCGCGCTATTCTCCGACTTGCTCGCTCGCGGTGTGTGGCGCGCGTCCGTGCTATTTCGAGATGTCTGCTCGCGGTGTGTTGTTAATGCGTGTCCTGCGCTATTCTCCGAGATGTCTGCTCGCGGTGTGTTGTTAATGCGTGTCCGCGCTATTCTCCGACATTAACTTCACTTTTGCTATTTAACCAGAGCAAATGAGACGAGTGCATCACGTGTGGTGTTTGTCAACGCGCCTTTGAAGAGAAGTGAAAGTGACCGCACGGCTAGTATCGATACTTCGGAAATTAGTATTGGTATCGTTCTGATATTTCAGTATCGATATTTATCGAAATATCTGATATTTTTGACAACACTAAAACAGACTGGGCCATCTGACCGATCAGAGCAGAGTGAGACCAATCATAACAGACTGGGTCATCTGACCAATCAGAGCAGAGTAGACCCATCACAGCAGACTGGGTCATCTGACCAATCAGAGCAGAGTAGACCAATCACAGCAGACTGGGTCATCTGGCCAATCAGAGCAGAGTAGACCAATCACAACAGACTGGGTCATCTGACCAATCAGAGAAGAGTAGACCAATCACAACAGACTGGGTTATCTGACCAATCAGAGCAGAGTAGACCAATCATAACAGACTGGGTCATCTGACCAATCAGAGCAGAGAAGACCAATCACAGCAGACTGGGTCATCTGGCCAATCAGAGCAGAGTAGACCAATCACAACAGACTGGGTCATCTGGCCAATCAGAGCAGAGTAGACCAATCACAACAGACTGGGTCATCTGGACTAATCAGAGCAGAATGAGACCAATCACAACAAACTGAGTCATCTGACCAATCAGAGCAGAGTAGGCCAATCATAACAGACTGGGTCATCTGACCAATCAGACCAGAGTAGGCTCGTGAAAAGCGCTATAGACCTTATCAGCGTTGTGCTTGTTGTCTTTTGACTTCCGGTCTGTATTTTCATAGCCATCTTGAATAGTTATGAATGAACTGCTCGTAAAAAAAATTCCCGGTCAACATTTGTTAAGACATCTGCATTACAATGCTTATGACAAACATTACAATGCTCTTGATAACTTTTGTTAACTCTACAATAAGTAAATCCACTTCACCAGCTGAATTACTCCTCGACAGCGATGCCATAGAAATATAAAGAGCGACCACAAAAACGGAAGTTCAAAGACAATATTCTAAAGATCACGTTTCTCTGGTGCATAAGGTCTATAGAAATAAACTTAAATTGAATATATCATCATCATCCCACCCAGCCCTACTGTAGCAAACATTTACCTCCAAGACAAAAACCCCACAGTCATTGTCGTTCTTCTGCTGGGGAATGGTCTGTGGAGAGAACAGAGACAAAGATAAATGTGAAGACAAAGCTTCTCGCCAGAACATCAGAAAACGGTTTAGTGGAGCTCTCGTTACAGACCTTGTTGACGACCATCTTCCAGCCCTTCTGAAAGCCCAGCTGCTTCTTCTCTTTGGCTTCTGCCAGGATGTATTTCAGGATGTTCTGTGGAAAGAGTAGCACGTCAGCTCGATGTGAGGACTCCTATCTGAATCACACCGCAAACGCACTCACATCCACAGCGAACTTGAAAGAGGATGCCCTGCAAGTCGTAGAAGTTGATGTTCTGCTTGGAGACGTCCACAGTGATGAGTGACCAGTGGATCTCCAGGTGAAGAGGAATCAGGATCAGAGTCTTAGAAACAGATCAACCTGAGGACATTAAGACAGAACACATCACACACTCTCCATCAGCTCATGTGCCAGGAGTAGAGGAATAATGCTCAATAGGTTCCAATGCGGTTTCACTCCCAATGTTCTTCAAAATATCTTGTGTTCTAAATTCAGAATTGACATGTGAGTGAGTAAATGATGACAGCTTTTCATTTTGGGTGAACTACCCCTTTAAGCATGTCCTCTTACTGAGCATTTGTTGAAGACTGAACAATAATTTGACTTGTAGGAAATGTCGAGACTCAATATAAAGCATTAAACTAAAACAGCTGTGTTCAGATTCTATTAACATGATGTTTTTGCAAGCTGTGACATTTACCTTTTTGGTCCACCGTCTCACGCCTTCATAACCTTTTGCTACAAACTGCCGGTAAAAAAAACTGTTGAAGAAATGAACCTAGAAAAGGACAGATAAACAACAGCCATTATTATGTGTGTTGGCATTATTGTAGAAACCTGTGTTAGTGTAGTTGCTTCCAGTCGGTCATCAGAAAGCTGTGTGAACTTCTTACTTCCCTACACTACACAGCATTTTTGCCAGTGAAATCGCACAAATATTGCTAACTAGACTAAATGCACTTTGCAATATTGAAGCACTGTCACACTCTCGCACTGCTGTTAATGATGATGAGTAACACAGTATTATCAGCTAATTTAGCTATTTTTGCTCCGTCAAGGAAAAGTGTCAGAGCAACACACTAAAGGTGTTTTATTCCTGAATAAATGTGTGTTTTTGAATGAATTCGGATGAGTAAATGATTCAATGACTCAATCATAACACACAGAAGAGGTCACGGATACTCTCACCACTATCTGTCTGAAATGTGTGAACACACTCAGGCTGGGCCATTTTAGGAAGTACTATATCAATAATCACCTTAAAATACTGTGATATTATATATGATTTAGGGCTGTGAAATGATTAATCGCATCCGAAAATAAAAGTTTGTGTTTACATAATATAGTATGTGTGTAGTGTGTATTATTATTTTATATATATATACATACACACACACACACACATGCATGTATATATTTAAGAAATATTTGCATGTATATACTTTATGTAAGCAATAAGGTATCGAGAGGCTGTGCTGTATTGTGAAATAAGTAACAGCTGAAGGGTCGTTGTTAGGCACGACGTTAAGCGGAGTGCCTGCAACCCCTTCAGCTGTTACTTATTTCACGATACAGCACTTGCCTCGAGTATCTTATTGCTTTTATAAAACGGTTGCCACACAATATTAAAGTAAAAAACAATGTTAGTGCAACTTTCTTGAAGTAAAATCAGTAAAAGCCTACCTGCCGCTGGAAAAAATAGTCCCCGAGTGTGAACAGCAACAACGTTCCAATGTGTAAAATGCATGAAAGCTCAAATAAAAACAACATAGAACCGCAGTGTTGCGCAGCGATCAATAGAACCGTTGGGTGAAGCGGTCGTAGCCGTGTTTTATCGTGAATAAAGCACAGCTCTTGACCAATCAGAATCAAGGATTCGAACTACCCGTTTTATAAATATATATATATATTTATACAACATTAATATTATACATGAATATAAATATTTGATATATTAATAACAAATTTTTCTTAAATATATACATGCATATGTGTGTATTTATATAAACAAAATAATTATACACACTATGCACACATATATTATGTAAACACAAACTTTTATTTTGGATAAGATTAATCACGATTAATCATTTGACAGCCCTAATATGATTATATTGTTGCGCTGATGACACATTAAACACACACCATGCTCAGTTTGCCCTTTTTATAATCATAGATAGCCTATGACTATTATTAAAATGTTAAAAGTGTGATTTACTTTTATTACTTTCTGCTTAAACTAACAAAAAATATTAGTTGTCCTATTAGTGTTGCTAATAATTTCTTAATGTTTTAGTTATGAAATTTCATGTATTGTGATAAGCAGGATAACCCAACACATAAACTGTATTAGTACTCTGGAGTAGGGCTGTTAAACGATTAATCGTGATTAATCGCTTCCAAAATAAAAGTTTGTGTTTACATAATATATGTGGGTGCACTGTGTATAATTATTTTGTATATACTATATATATTATATAATATTAAATATGTTGTATATATTATATAATATTATTATTATGTATTATACACATGCATGTCAATTTAAGAAAAAATATTATTTATATATAAAATATTTATATGTAATATAAATGATATATAAATCTATATACTAGGGGTGGGGAAAAATCGATTCTTAGATGCATTGCGATGCGGACGTGGTACGATTCTTGAATCGATTCACAAATGTCAAAAATCGATTTAAAAAAAAAAAAAAATAATATATATATATATATATATATATATATATATATATATATATATATAAAAATGTATATATATTTATACAGGGGCGGACTTAACCATTAGGCAAAGGTCGGCAACTGCCTTGGGCCCCGAGCTACCTAGGGGCCCCCAAAATGTCCCATTAAATTATGCTTAAGTTGTTTGTTTGTTTTTTTTCCTTTTCGCTAATTATATATTTCGAAAAAAAACACATAAAATCATTAGTGTCGCAGACAGAAGAACCCCCCACCTCAACTCACTGCATTGGACTATTCCATTTTCTCATTTGACTTTCTGCGTGCGAAAGTGACAAGGCTGTAATGCACCAAAAAAAAAAAAACTGACGGAGAAAAAGAAGTGACTGGCAGAGTGTACAGAGCAGTAGACAGAGTAAAAATGAAGCAAATCTACAGCTAACTTACCCAAGCGGTGCTGAAAAAGCAGGACGCGGGAGGAAAGCAAAACGTTTTCAGCAACATTGCAGAAGGTAACAAACTTTTTTGTGATGCCCGCTGACAATGACAACAATGCTAACAAGAAGTCCATGGCCGTAGCCAGCTATGAAGTCACCGAAGTCCGGACCTCTGTCATTTTTTTTTACATTCAAAAATAAAATGTCAAGCTCTAATCAGCCGTTTAAACCACCTCATATGTGAGCGTGCGGGTACAGTCTCCGTGTCTGCCAGATCCACCTTATCACAAAGTCTTCATAAAAACATTAATTAAGGCAGTGTTTCTCAACTAGCAATCTATTAAGTCAGCATATTTGTGTTTTGATCTGTGTGAATTACAGAATTATAAGACTTGTTAGACCGATTTTTTTCTATATTTCTTTGCACAAAACTCTCCAGAAAGTGCCAATTAATGGTTTATTTTCCCCCAAAAATTTTAACTTTTTTCGTTCTATTTTATAAGATCGTATGGGGGCCCATACTACCTTCACCTTGGGCCCCCAATTTACTGAAATCCCGCCACTGTATTTATAATAATGTAATATTCACGCAACGTGAAAGACGGAACTCTGAAGCGCAGAATTGCAGTGGCCGAACCGTCAGTGGCGTACACATAACAGAGACGCAGACGTGATAACTGAGCGTCGAATCCAAACACCCTCCTCGTTAAAAGCTGATGTGTGGAGGGGTGTGCGATAGCACGACTTTTGATTCGTGGACGATTAAAATGTCTCTACTATCTGCTTTTGAAGAAATATCGTAGTATCGTGTTACAGTGCATTCTATCAGTTCAGTTCTGGCGCATCTGTCTCAACTGTACAACGTGACGTAGCCTACACATCACACATTAATGAATAGGTACGCCGGTACACTGCAATTCACAAAAGTTCATTATTTGCATAAGCCTTGCCTTCCTCGACGCTCAAAGGCACTGTCAAACAGCGCCTGAACACTGGACTAAGTTATCTTTCGAGTCTTCTGCTAATACTGTTAAATACATACAATGTTTACATAAACAGAATTGGCTATGTCTAAAGTGAAAGCAAACATTTGAGAGAAATCTGGTGTAATATGCGTCTATATTAAACGCATTTAGTACAAGTCGCTTGCTGGTCTATAAATAGTACTGCTGCTCGTCCTTAAAGGGATAGTTCACAAAAAAAAATCTGTCATTATTTACTCTAATGTTGTTCAAACCTGTATTAATTTCTTCTTGTGCTGAACACAAAAGAAGATTATTTTTTTGAATGTGGGTAACCAAACAGTTGCTGGTCCCCATCAACTTGAGGAGAGAGAAAAAAAACAAAAAAACTATGGATAACAAGTATGCTGCTAGTTCAGGCACACATTTATTTTCCTGTTGGTTCTTTGCAATGTTAATAAAATGTATTATTAATTCTTCATGGGTCATTACTTTTTACTTTTAAAGCAAAGTATTCTATAGTCACACACAAAAAAAATATTCAGATAATCGATTTAGCATCGAATCGTAAGCCTCTCTGAATCGTAATTCGAATTCGAATTCGTGAGGTGCCTAGAGATTCCCACCTTACTATATACAGTATATACATGAAATATTTCTTAAATATTTACAAGCATGTGTATGTATATATATATATATATATATATATATATATGTAGGTGCACTGCATTATTATATATATATATATATATATATATATATATAAAATGCAGTGCACCCTCATCATATATTATATAAACACAAACTTTTATTTTGGATGTCATTAATCGTCTGACAGCCTGACTCGGGAGAAATGAATGAATGCTTTTACCTTATGGTTCGTAGCTTCCATGATCAATTCTCCATACATGTTAATCACCTGCAACACACACAACAAATCCCAGTCCAGGAGATGTGCACATGCATGTTTAGACAGTAGGGGTGTAACGATTTTTCGAACCGAACGCAAAAACCGCGATACTGAACTCACGGTTCGAATCGCAATACTGCTCATTGTGTACCGAACACGCCCTCGCCCGCGCTACCCCGGCGCCGCCCAGCCCGGCTCAATGGACCTCATGTCTTTTGTGGACAGTACACAACGAATTCAGTCTAGGCTACAACCTTTAATATTATAGTAATGTGCGGCTCCCTATATAGTTTACAGCATTAGCAGATTTTTTTTTAATCCTTGTGAAATGTTTAATTTTAATTGAATTAAATTAAAGACAAAGACCATTTTTTTCAGTAAACCACTTATATAAAAAATTATAAAAAATAAGTAAAATAAATAAAAGCCATTTTAGCTTTCTTAAATTCTAATTCGAGACATCAAAACTGTGGGGAAACCGAACCGTCAGTTTTGTGTATCGTTACACCCCTCATTAGACAGGAATGATTTCTCATAAATACATATTTAAAAGCCTACCTGATCATTGACCCAGTTTTGGTCATCAAGTGTTGAAAGGTCATCTAAGGTCAACGTGTGCTTGCTTGTAGGTCACTTGGAAGAACTGCATAGGAGCACAAGCCAGCCCAGCCCTGTACTTGGACACTTCTGCTGTGATCAGCTTCATCCTGGAGGAACACACACACGTGAGGGATGGGGAACAGTGCTGGTCAACTGACATTCGAACACACTCATGTTCTTTCAAACGCGAAAACTATAGTTTATCTAATATAATCTAACAGTGCATGAGAGGCAGCTGGATTAAACACATTATATCACACTTTCCCCAAATCATTGACAGCTCAATACAATATATAGCTCAAACAAATAAATAATAATAATGAATAAAAGTTATGTGAATTTTTTGCATTTATTGGAAATATATACTAACATTTAAAAGATTTATATCGCAAGAAATTTTGATCCGAATTTTTCTTTCTTTTTCTATTAAGCTCTTCAAGGCTGCATTCATTTGATTAAAATACAGTGAAATATTATTAATCTTAAAGAACGGTTTTCTAGGTGAATATTATAGCAAAGTGTAATTTATTCCTGTGATCACATGATCCTTCAGAAATCACACAAATATGATGATTTGATGATCAAGAAACATTTATGATTATCATCAGTGTTGAAAACAGTTGTACTGACTCATTTCAAGCTACTTTGAATGAGCGAAACTCTTCACTGTCACTTTTGATTGGTTGATTAATTAAATGCATTCTTGCAGAAAATGATTTTTTTAACCTACTGACCCCAAACTTAAAGGGATAGTTCACTTTGAAATAATTTTTTGGTATGTTTTTATCTTACCTCAAAGGCATCCAAGATGTAGGTGTCTTTGTTTCCACAGTATTTCCAATTTTGATATTTTTAGGTCAAACCGTTCTTGTCTGTCAGTCATATAATGGAGGTCTATGGTCACCACCTCAAAGAGCATGCACAGAGAAGTCCAAATTAAACATGATTTAATGATTCTGTAAATGTAAGTGCACATTGATGGCCTAAGACATCGAAACGAGAGAAAACGAACGGTTTGTGTGAGAAAACGAACAGTATTTATATAGTTTTTACCTCTTGTAACCACAGCCACGTCCAAGTACATTGAGGCCGCGGGCGCTTCGGTCTGCGCCGGAAAGTCCAGGAAGTGATCTCTCGCGGTTGCAAAAAAAATCAACGTTGTCTGTTGATGTATTGAAATCGTCTTCCACTGCAATTTCCTGTATATCTAAATATGTTTATATTTTCAAAGTATGTCTAGATCTGAGATCACCCGCGCCCTCAGATCACTTGGACGTGGCTGTGATTACAAGAGGTAAAAACAATATAAATACTGTTTGTTTTCTCACACAAACCGCTCGTTTCGTGTCTTAGGCCATCAATGTGTACTTACATTTACGAGTCATTAAATCATGTTTAATCTGGACTTCTCTGTGCATGCTCTTTGAGGTGGTGACCATAGACCTCCATTATATGACTGACAGACAAGAACGGTTTGACCTAAAAATATCAAAATTGAAAATACTGCGGAAACAAAGACACCTACATCTTGGATACCTTGAGGTAAGATAAAACACATCAAAAATAAATTTCAAAGTGAACTATCCCTTTAAGTAGTGAATTAATTTTTGCAAAATAATAAAGTTCCCAAAAAGGTCTTTCTGAAGGTTATGAAATATAGAGCCATAAAGAGCCAGGAAATGGGCAGTGACATGTCTACGCAGGGACTCGCCTGTCGTTGAGATCCGACTGAAAGGTCTTGTTCAGGTGATCGAGGACATCGGCGTCAGTCAACGGGGCGAAGCTGGCGCATTTCCCATAGAACTGCTCAAGGAATTCTGGGGGAAAGAAAGCACGTTCAGTAAGAGAAACGGCACCGGATCAGCAGACGTGTGGAGGTCTCCGAACTCTACCGTGAATGCACTCCGATTATGCCCTCGGTGGTGAACTCAGCCGGAGGCGGTGTCGTCCTGTCCGTGCCGTCACTCCGGCTCTCCCCGCCAGGGGGTCTGCAGTAGTGGTGGTCCCAGGACTCCTGCTTCACATGAGCGCTCCAGCCCAACGGCTCGGTTTCCATCGCATCATTATGAGCGTCCGTCTCTGCGCCGCACGGGGAAGAATCTCTGGGTTTCTTCAGCGTTCGAGAAGCGCTCAGCTCCGTGTCGCCGTCTGGGATGCGCATGATCACTGTTCTCCGAACCATTGACCACGAGCGTGCTTTCACTCGCTCTCCGTTTGGGGACATCTGGCTTTCCTGTGGGAGACGGAGCCTCCTCCATCTCGGACACCGTCCCGGCATCCACCGGGTCTAACGTCACGACCCCCAATGTGCTCACCACCTCCTCCGCCGCCACCTCTTCTTGGCTCACCATGTCCTTCTTCTTCGCGTCCGCGCTTCCTGGAGATCTGCTCCCGTGTCCGGGCGCAGAGGCTTCCCGCTGGGACCGCAGCAGTCGCACCGTCTTCGGCACACGCTTCCTCCTGGAGCGGCCATTTCAGGCATCTCCCCGGAGCCGCATTCTGCCCGATCGGAGCGGTTCGGTGCCGGGACCCTCATGGCAAACTTTACCCCATTCCTCCCGGGATCCTCTCCACGCTCTTCAGCACGATGCCACCATCGGGAGTTAGGGTCCTGGGACTGGAAGTCTGGGCAGTTTGGATGTACTTTTCTAATTTGTCAGTTTGAAAAGAAGAAAGAGTAAAACAAGCTTAGTGATTGGAGATCAATCTTATGAAAAGTGTATAAAATCAGTATTCTTCAAAGCATAACAAATATTTAGTGGCTTACAGTCCCATTAAATGCACAGGCCATTCACACGTGTAGCCTATGTCTGTCTATTTGTCATAGAAAACTCATTTCGATGGCTTATTTCCGCAAGGAGTGGGTTTGCATGGATCTTCATGGAGCGTATGTTTGTTTTATTGTTTGGAAAAAGTTTTTGATCGCATTTCTGTCTGTCAATTTCGCTGCTTTTCTGATGAAGAACAATCATATACATATATATATATATATATATATATATATATATATACATATATATATACACACACACATATATATATATAATATCGCATGGAGGCTCTATGTCATACAGAATGATCACCATATTCATCTAACATTGTATTGGTATGGTATTACCATGGTACATGTTGAAAACACACGGTTAAATTATGCTTTCATATGGTAATGCTTCATGAGTTTGCAATACACAATGATATATGCTATGAATGATTATTATAATCGTGTACCATGGTATTTATATGATGATCCAAGGTACTTCAAGGAATCCCGATGCACATGTCAGTCAAATCAATGGACCGCAGTCAATAACACATTTGAGAAAATATGATTTGAATGTTCTGATCGAAACTTAATAAAAAAGCGAATGCATACAAGTCATGAGGAATAACGTCATCATCGAGGTTACAGACAGAAATAATCTGAGATGATGATAATCAATGATTCAGAGCAGATCATTTATTAATCAGTCCAGCTAAACCAGCAGGTCTATCTCGTGAAGCCCTCGCACACAGACATCTGTGTTTTACAGTCTCACCGTGTGTCCGTCTCGAGGATGAAGTGTGCAGGATCTGTAAGGCTGTGCGAATTAATTCCGATCAATATTCCTCTAGCATTGATATCGATGAAAGTGAGGGTTATATCAGGCGTTGTTATGGTCGCAGACCGATAGCGTCGCACGTCGATGACGTCACACGCCGTGTTTTAGCGACATCTGGTGGGAAGGAGACACTGAACGCTTTCCTTTTCCCACGTCACAGACAAAGTGTTTTAGTTATGAGAAAAATCACAACTATGAAAAGACATCAACATGTTTATTAATAACTTAGTAATATGCCTACATTAAAGTGCTGTTCTTGGATATTTTAAATCTAATTCTTCAAAGTTTAATGTTTTTAAACAAATTCATGTTGCCGAAATTAACCTCATATCAGTGTGATAGTGAAGCAGTGAGCAGTGATTATATTTGTGCTTCCCTTAACCTCACCATTAAATAAAAAATGACACCATTATTATAAATTATTTATCTGTTCAAATCAGTATTGTTTTAAAATCATGTTTTGGTAATCCTGAATCAGAACAACTTCCCCCTCTTCTCTCTCTTCTTCTCTTCTTCTCTTCTTCTTCTTCTCTTCTTCTTCTCTTCTTCTTCTTTCTCTAATGGCTAGGGTGTTTGGATATTTGGCACAATAGAGATGTTTCAACTACTGTATACATTCCTGTTGATATTCAGCTCACATTCTTACAATGGACACAAATATTTGTAAATTAAAAGTGTGGAGCTTCTTTTAGCCTGGTTTATTAGGAACGACAACAAACCATAGAAAATACAAAAAATCTATATTTACAAAAACAGTATGCTATATTGTACAAAGATACAACTTTCAAATACATTTATGTCTGAACACATGATTTATGCAGCGTTTTTTATGCCGATGGACGTATGCTGCGAATCAATCTGATTGAGCCTGATATAACTGATACAGTATAAGGCATTGACATTTCTCACTATTTGCCATAGAAAGTTTAGTATATTACACTATTCTGCTTGAGATGATATTGAATTACATTCACAATAAATAAAATCAGATGTGCCGTTGTTAAGAAATGGCCCTGTTCAAACGTTAAATCTGAGATGAATCCCATGCTGAAGTTGTGTTGAAATTTTATATATTACATATACAAATATTGATGTTAGGCATTATTCATGAAACACGAACAGAACTAACTTCAGCGCAAACTTCATAAAATGAACTTGAACGTAAATGAAAAAGAAACAATGTTATATATAAAGTGTCTTCTAAATTAATAAAAAGGTAGCAATGCCAGCTTAGCTAAGAATTGGCTTCGCAAGCTTTAGACAGAAAATCAAACCGCTCTGAGTTTCACTGAATGAGGCCCGTTGGGTATAAGCACAATAAACTTCTGTATGAAACACATATTTGTCAATAAAATAATATGACACACAACTATATGCAACTACATACTAACTACATCAGTGCTACACATTTGTACATAACAGAAGCATGATTTGGTTCCTCAACATTCACATGTTTCAGTGCACTGTTCTGAACACTGACTCCAGTAAACAGGCTGGTCTGCTGTGTGTTGTCACGGCTGGGAGCGTCTGCAGGCTCATCACATGGTGTTTGTGTGTTTTACATCGAGTCATTGAGCAGATGCATGTGTCCAAATGAGGAGCATCACAAGCATTTCATTTAAGAGTAGCTTGATTCTCCACGTCTTTTCTCCATCTGTAAAAAACAAAACAAAAAAACGTTTATATTATTAGCCATTGCTGTAGTGAGCTGCTTTTCAGAGCACAGCGTGTGTTTCAGAGAATACTGACTGGATTTTGTTTCTGTTTCTCAAAAAGCTTTTGTATGCTCTATATTGAAAGATATATAGACTAATTGATATGATGCTTTTTGCCCGTTTTAGAGCTTGAAAGTATGGAGCATATTTTAAGACATTTTCATGATATAAAAAGTCAAAATTATGAAGGTCATATTTATGAGATAAAAAGTCAAAACTATGTATATAATACGTCATAAACTATGAGAAAGGTGGAAATTATGACAGAAATTCAAAATCGTAAGGTAAAAGCAAAAATGAACATGACAGATTTTATGAGATAAAGTCATAAATCATATGCTGCGTCCCAATTCGCCTACTACATACTACGCCTGAAAGTATGTACTCTTTTGTGAAGAAAAGTATATACTTTTGAGTGTGCAGCAAAAAGAGTAGGCAAGCTTTGGGACGTACTATCACGTCATCTTTAACGGACGGCTCTGTCGCGTGCTGCGTGCATCCTGTCACCGTAAACTGCCCTGTCAATCATCTTGTCACAGTTAAAATCCTCCATTCTATCTCATTTGATTTCCTACCGTTTCAGAGCACGTTCATCTGCCAGTCGTGGGTCTTTCATGCAGATACTCTCCTCGTGTTTGCAATTTGAATATAATGATGCATTTAAAAAGTAATGGCTAAACGTGTCTTTACAAAAGTTCACAATGCTGCTGCATATGCAATATAATGTGGACAACATTGAATAAATTCATTTTCGTCCGATTAGATAGTGATAATTAATCACTCAAACCTCTTTATCTAAACCTCTCTACACAGCCGCGGGACCAGCGCGGACTCGCTGCGCCCTCTGTGTCTGTAGTTTTTTAACATTTTTACTTCGTGTTTGTAGTTCTAACCGAATCCTCGTTGCACCGCGCAATGATTTGTGGGCAATATCAGCCGTTAGAGTGTGCATCTATCTACACTTCGAATTCTGATCCGGAAATAGTAGACCATCCGGGTATCTTTGAAACACTCATTTCAACATACTACGGTTTGGGACGTACTAATTCTATTTTCGAATACTATTTAGGACGCATAGTATGCGAATTGGCACGCAGCAATAGTCATTTTAAATGTTTTTGAAAACATTTGATCTCATTTAAAAATAGTAATAACATTTTTTCCTTGCACCTTGAATATATCCCACGCATCGCACGGCTTTACACCACTGCACCCCATGCTTTACACCACTGCACCCCACCCTTTACACCACTGCAATCTCATGCTTTACACCACTGCACACCACACTTACACCACTGCATCCCACGGTTTACACTACTGCATCCCACGCTTTACACCACTCCATCATTATATGCTTTACATCACTGCATCCCACGCTCTACACCACTGCATTCCAAGATTTACATCACTGCATCCCATGCTATACACCACTGCACCCCACGCTTTACACCACTGCATCCCACCCTTTACACCACTGCATCCCACGCTTTACACCACTGCACCCCACGCTTTACACCACTGCATCCCACCCTTTACACCACTGCATCCCACGCTTTACACCACTGCACCCCACGCTTTACACCACTGCATCCCACCCTTTACACCACCGCATCCCACGCTTTACACCACTGCACCCCACGCTTTACACCACTGCACCCCATCCTTTACACAACTGCATTCCACGCTTTACACCACTGCATCCCACGCTTTACACCACTGCACCCCACGCTTTACACCACTGCATCCCACGCTTTACACCACTGCATCCCATGCTATACACCACTGCACCCCACGCTTTACACCACTGCACCCCACGCTTCACACCACTGCACCCCACCCTTTACACCACTGCATTCCACGCTTTACACCACTGCATCCCACGTTTTACACCACTGCACCCCACGCTTAACACCAGCCGCGTGCATCCTACGCTTTACACCACTGCATCCTACGCTTTACACCACTGCACCCCACCCTTTACACCACTGCATTCCACGCTTTACACCACAGCATCCCACGCTTTACACCACTGCACCCCACGCTTAACACCAGCGCGCGCATCCCACGCTTTACACCACTGCATCCCACCCTTTACACCACTGCATCCCACGCTTTACACCACTGCACCCCACGCTTTACACCACTGCATCCCACCCTTTACACCACTGCATCCCACGCTTTACACCACTGCATCCCACGCTTTACACCACTGCACCCCACGCTTTACACCACTGCATCCCACCCTTTACACCACTGCATCCCACGCTTTACACCACTGCACCCCACGCTTTATACCGCTGCACCCCACCCTTTACACAACTGCATTCCACGCTTTACACCACTGCATCCCACGCTTTACACCACTGCACCCCACGCTTTACACCACTTCATCCTACGCTTTACACCACTGCATCCCACCCTTTACACCACTGCATCCCACCCTTTACACCACTGCATCCCACGCTTTACACCACTGCACCCCACGCTTTACATCACTGCATCCCACCCTTTACACCACTGCACCCCACGCTTAACACCGGCACTGCACATCCCACGCTTTACACCACTGCATCCCACGCATTACACCACTGCACCCCACGCTTTACACCACTGCACCCCACACTTTACACCACTGCATCCCACGCTTTACACCACTGCAACCCACGCTTTACACCACTGCACCCCACGCTTTACACCACTGCATCCTACGCTTTACACCACTGCATCCCATGCTATACACCACTGCACCCCACGCTTTACACCACTGCACCCCACCCTTTACACCACTGCATCCCACACTTTACACCACTGCATCCCATGCTATACACCACTGCACCCCACGCTTTACACCACTGCACCCCACCCTTTACACCACTGCATTCCACGCTTTACACCACTACATCCCACGCTTTACACCACTGCGTCCCACGCTGTACACCAGCACGCATCCCATGCTTTACACCACTGCATCCCATGCTTTACACCACTGCATCCCATGCTTTACACCACTGCATCCCATGCTTTACAGCACTGCATCCCATGCTTTACACCACTGCACCCCACGCTTTACACCAGCGCGCATCCCACGCTTTACACCACTGCATCCCACGCTTTACACCACTGCACCCCACCCTTTACACCACTGCATTCCACGCTTTACACTACTGCATCCCACACTTTACACCACTGCATCCCATGCTATACACCACTGCACCCCATGCTTTACACCACTGCACTCCAGCCTTTACACCACTGCATCCCATGCTATACACCACTGCACCCCACGCTTTACACCACTGCACCCCACCCTTTACACAACTGCGTGGGGTGCAGTGGTGTAAGCGTGGGTGCAGTGGTGAAGCTCAGCATGCAGTGGTGTATAGCATGGGATGCAGTGGTGTAAGGCTGGAGTGCAGTGGTGTGAGCATGGGGTGCAGTGGTGTACACCACTGCATCCCACGTTTTACACCACTGCACCCCACGCTTAACACCAACGCGCGCATCCCACGCTTTACACCACTGCATCCTACGCTTTACACCACTGCACCCCACGCTTTACACCACTGCACCCCACGCTTTACACCAGCGCGCACATCCCACGCTTTACACCACTGCATCCCACCCTTTACACCACTGCATCCCACGCTTTACACCACTGCACCCCACGCTTTACACCACTGCATCCCACCCTTTACACCACTGCATCCCACGCTTTAAACCACTGCATCCCACGCTTTACACCACTGCACCCCACGCTTTACACCACTGCATCCCACCCTTTACACCACTGCATCCCACGCTTTACACCACTGCACCCCACACTTTACACCACTGCACCCCACCCTTTACACAACTGCATTCCACGCTTTACACCACTGCATCCCACGCTTTACACCACTGCACCCCACGCTTTACACCACTGCATCCCACGCTTTACACCACTGCACCCCACGCTTAACACCAGCGCACGCATCCCACGCTTTACACCACTGCATCCCACGCTTTACACCACTGCACCCCACCCTTTACACCACTGCATTCCACGCTTTACACCACTGCATCCCACGCTTTACACCACTGCACCCCACGCTTAACACCAGCACGCGCATCCCACGCTTTACACCACTGCATCCCACCCTTTACACCACTGCATCCCACGCTTTACACCACTGCACCCCACGCTTTACACCACTGCATCCCACCCTTTACACAACTGCATTCCACGCTTTACACCACTGCATCCCACGCTTTACACCACTGCATCCCACGCTTTACACCACTGCATCCCACGCTTTACACCACTGCATCCCATGCTATACACCACTGCACCCCACGCTTTACACCACTGCACCCCACCCTTTACACCACTGCATTCCACGCTTTACACCACTGCATCCCACGTTTTACACCACTGCATCCCACGCTTTACACCACTGCACCCCACGCTTAACACCAGCGCGCGCATCCCACGCTTTACACCACTGCATCCCACCCTTTACACCACTGCATCCCACGCTTTACACCACTGCACCCACGCTTTACACCACTGCATCCCACCCTTTACACCACTGCATCCCACGCTTTACACCACTGCATCCCACGCTTTACACCACTGCACCCCATGCTTTACACCACTGCATCCCACCCTTTACACCACTGCATCCCACGCTTTACACCACTGCACCCCACGCTTTATACCGCTGCACCCCACCCTTTACACAACTGCATTCCACGCTTTACACCACTGCATCCCACGCTTTACACCACTGCACCCCACGCTTTACACCACTGCACCCCACCCTTTACACAACTGCATTCCACGCTTTACACCACTGCATCCCACGCTTTACACCACTGCACCCCACGCATTACACCACTGCATCCCACGCTTTACACCACTGCACCCCACGCTTAACACCAGCGCGCGCATCCCACCCTTTACACCACTGCATTCCACGCTTTACACCACTGCATCCCACGCTTTACACCACTGCACCCCACGCTTTACACCACTGCATCCCATGCTATACACCACTGCACCCCACGCTTTACACCACTGCACCCCACCCTTTACACCACTGCATTCCACGCTTTACACCACTGCAGCCCACGTTTTACACCACTGCACCCCACGCTTAACACCAGCGCGCGCATCCCACGCTTTACACCACTGCTTCCCACGCTTTACACCACTGCACCCCACCCTTTACACCACTGCATTCCACGCTTTACACCACTGCATCCCACGCTTTACACCACTGCACCCCATGCTTAACACCAGCGCTGCACATCCCACGCTTTACACCACTGCATCCCATGCTATACACCACTGCACCCCACGCTTTACACCACTGCACCCCACCCTTTACACCACTGCATCCCATGCTATACACCACTGCACCCCACGCTTTACACCACTGCACCCCACCCTTTACACCACTGCATTCCACGCTTTACACCACTACATCTCACGCTTTACACCACTGCGTCCCACGCTGTACACCAGCGCGCATCCCACGCTTTACACCACTGCATCCCATGCTTTACACCACTGCATCCCATGCTTTACACCACTGCATCCCATGCTTTACACCACTGCATCCCACGCTTTACACCACTGCACCCCACGCTTTACACCACTGCACCCCACGCTTTACACCAGCGCGCATCCGACGCTTTACACCACTGCATCCCACGCTTTACACCACTGCACCCCACCCTTTACACCACTGCATTCCACGCTTTACACCACTGCATCCCACACTTTACACCACTGCATCCCATGCTATACACCACTGCACCCCATGCTTTACACCACTGCACTCCACCCTTTACACCACTCACTGCATTCCACGCTTTACACCACTGCATCCCACGCTTTACATCACTGCATCCCACGCTTTACACCACTCCATCATTATACGCATATAGGCTTTTTTAGTTAGTTAAGCTTTATTATCCCCCATGGGGCAATTTGGTTTACAGCCAGCACTCACATACAACATACTATCAACACAAACAAAGAACACATTCTAGGACAATATATTAAATATACTCATTCACTCTTTCATTTAAAAAACGAATCACTCTGCTTTACACCACTGCATCCCATGCTTTACACCACTCCATCATTATATGCCTTACACCAGTGCACCCCACGCTTTACACCACTGCATTCGACGCTTTAAACCACTGTAATCTCAAACTTTACACCACTGCACCTCACGCTCTACACCACTGCACAGTGCACACCACGCTTTACACCACTGCATCCCGTGCTTAACACCACTGCATCCCACGCTTTACACCACTGCATCCCACACTTTACACCACTGCAATCTCACACTTTACATCACTGCACCCCAAGCTTTACTCCACTGTATTCCACGCTTTGCACCACTGCACCCCACGCTTTACTCCACTCAGTAGCGTACCGTGGGGTCTCAGTCAGGGCCTTCAGTAACGATCCCCCCCCAAAAAAAACAAAACAAACAAACACACACACACCCGCGCGTGGAAAACGCATGCATGCTAGAAATAGAACCAACGCCTATTTTCCACGCGACACGCAAGCATGTTTGAAGCATTTCCAGGCAAAATAGAATAGGAAAAGTTGTTTATATTTTATTTATTTTGTACACGAATACATATTTATAAATTTCATTTTGATGGTTGAAAGTCTAGGTTTTGACATTCAGATAGGCCTACAAATATAATTTATAAATAAATAAATATCATTTTCGAATATTGTCCTGTCAATACAGAACAAAGTATTCTGTAGTCTATTTTGCTGTCAATAGTGCTGACAGCGCCGCGTCAGACACGTTTTTAGTGTGCAAAGACCTATTTTTTACAGTCAATGGCAAAGACACAGAAAACGCGACGCACACACCACGAAGCCAGGGTTTCACCGGCCTAACACTCATTTATTACTTGTAAATAAAATACATCCTCCGATAATTTCTAATGAAACGTTCAATGACCTCCTCATGCAGTTGTGCGTCATGAATGAGCAGCTCCTATAGCAATAGATGAGACGAGAGAGTCGTGCAGAGTGTCATGTTTGTTCAGTTGTATTCCTTAAATACCTTTTTATGTGCTTGAGAGCGGAGAAAGATCGCTCAACTGATGTGTTGGACACTGGAATGGTCGCGAATCAAGCACATTAGGGCATAGCTGACGTTTATGACGTTGCTCACGGTCAAACCCCGTCGAGTTTTCAAACGGTCTGATGACATCAGCGTGGGCTAGCGCCAGACACATCGCTGCCCCTGGGCGTTCTGTCACTGCGGATCAAAATTTGATTGGCTAATGATACACGTCAGTCAAAGTTAAGATCAAATGGGAAATGGCAGCTTCAACGGAAGGCTAGCTGTTCTACTAGTGCTGGTCCACGGAGATGTGAGGCGTTTAGATTACCATATATGCAGGGCAGGACTTAGGGTGGTGGGGGCCCCTGGGCTTGAGTCACTTTCGGGTGATATATATAAAATATAAAATATATATATATTTTATAAATTTATTAAATATTATATTATATTATATTTTGACAGGGCCAGCAGAGAAGGCCCTGATGGCCCTGACAGCCCACCACTGACTCCACTGCAGTCTCACTCTTTACATCACTGCATCCCAAGCTTAACTCCACTGTATCTCACACTTTACATCACTGCACCCCACGCTTTACACCACTGCACCCCACACTTTACACCACTGCACCCCACGCTTTACACCACTGCACCCCACACTTTACACCACTGCACCCCACGCTTTACACCACTGCATCCCACGCTTTACACCACTGCACCCCACACTTTACACCACTGCACCCCACGCTTTACACTAGTGCTGGGCGGTTTGACCAAAAATTGATATCACGTTTTTTTTCAAAATCATAACGGTTTTTAGTTTTTTTCGGTTCGGTTTTTTTTTATTTATTTTTTTATGCATAGTCAGGTGTTCAATCCATTTTCTACTGGTTAAGAGAGGAATTACTGCAGTAAATTGACTTAGGATGGTCTATTTTACTGTCATTAGTGAATATTGTAGAATAATTCCAAACTAGTAATACAGGTTTGCATGGCCTCAGAAAATTATGCTGTTGTTTACAAATAAGAGCCATTCATGATTCTAATGAAGTGAGGAATCAAAATGCAAAGACAACTGCAGTCAAAATACAGAACTTTTATTTTAAACAACACAATTAGAACAACTTGGAATACTTTTGCTAGTTCAAGTACAAATCCAGGAACATTACGTGCATTCAAGTAAATATAAAAGGAAATCTTGTCTTGCCTTGCTTTTGAGGTCTATTAAAAAAATTAAAACAAAATTATGCAACTTGCATTAGTTATTCCTTCAAAAGTATTGCTTCGAAACCAGAACAAATATAAAATAAATATAAAGTGCTAACTTACTTGGCACACAGGATTATCCTGTATAATGGAAACAATATTTGGCTCGACTTTTCTTTAGCTTTCCCCGTGTTACATGCTGATGTGGAGGGCGCTGACATCCGCGGCTGATTTAATACATTCTTGATATTCCAAGACATGTTTGCGGCTAAGGCGCTGGAGCAAATTGCTTGTGTTGCCGGGTCATTCTCTCCAGCGGAGAATTTTATCCCGACAGCACTTACATAAAATGGTTGTTTGGTCGACGTCGGATTTTTGAAAAACAAAAAACCTCCAAACAACAGACCCGGCTCCTCTTTTTGGCACAAGTTCTTCTTCGGTGTCATCACTGTCACGTTGTACTAATTCTTCAGCATCCATCGTCCATGTAACGTAACAGAGCGCTGCTGTTTGTTTACCCTCGTCGGTGCTTAGTAGTGCAACGGGTAAAGGCTCTGTCTGAAACAGTGTCGCGCACTCTATGGTCGCGCAGCGTAACGGTCGTTCCGAACGTCGTGTAATTAAACCGGTATGGCGGTTTATTCAAAATCAAAATCGTGACGAAAATATAAACCGGTTTTCGGTTTGAACCGGTTTACCGCCCAGAACTACTTTACACCACTGCACCCCACACTTTACACCACTGTACCCTACGCTTTACTCCACTGCATCCCACGCTTTACACCACTGCACCCCACACTTTACACCACTGCACCCCACGCTTTACTCCACTGCATCCCACGCTTTACACCACTGCACACCAACACTTTACACCACTGCAATCTCACGCTTTACATCACTGCACCCCACACTTTACTCCACTGCATCCCACGCTTTACACCACAGCACCCCATGCTTTACACCACTGCACACCACGCATTACACCACTGCAATCTCATGCTTTACATCACTGCACATCACTGCACATCACTACATCACCACGGTGCCGGTCCGTGGACACGTCAGTACCGGGCCTTGAAATATTCCCAGATTTTTTTTTCATAATAATAATTGTCTTTTTAAAGTGCTTTTTAACGTGTCATGTTATTTAATACAAAACACAAACAATAAATAAATACAAATAAATAAAAATATTAAAACGTGTTTCTTTGAGCGCCTTCCGATTGCTTAGCAACGCGTCATATCTAAACAGACTGAGCGTGTGCGTGCATGGGTGCGTGTAGTAGTGAAGTATGCGGAGAGATGAGCGGGCTCAGCAGACTTTAATGGCTAATTTTATTGCGGACTGTTCCGGTAAAAGGAAAGGCGATGACCAACTTGAAATATAGAAAAGAAAAAGTCAAGCTTCAATCGTAAATATCGATACCTCATACATTAGGTATGGATTCTACGACAACAGGCCGATTCCGTGGCGTCAAATCCGTTGTGTGTAATTTTTGGTGAAAAACTCTTCAATGAAGCAATGAAGCCATCAAAACTGCAGTGGCACTTCACCAAATATCCAAATCAAGGTGTGTTTGCTATTGTATTCGGAAACTGTTACTATATAGGCCTAGTAGGCTGTGTTATGTATCCTGGTTGACTTTGTGATTAGTTTTGCACATGCATCGCCACAGAGTTAACTATTTCTGACTGTACCGGACAGCCTCTGTCTCGTTCACTTCACGTCTTTGGGCGTCAGTGTCCAATTTACCTTCAATGAAATCTAACCTTAGTGTAATTGACAGAATTACTAAAAATATTTAGCTACCTAAAAGTTAAAGATTTTTAATAAAACTCAAGAGATGTGTGAAATTTCAGGATTTATGAAAGATGTTAGTCTAGTAGAATTTTCAAAAAAATATTTTGCTACCTAAAAGTTAAAGATTTTTTGTGTCACGCATGCATGTCTATTTCCCTCATATTAAATATAAAAACGCATGTTGACTGATGTTTCCTTTGTCTGAACTCCTTTATTAATGGAGTATATAAACAGCCTTTTCAATATTAGTATTAAAATGCATTTTCTGAGAATTTATATTTCAAGTTTTTACTGCACATGACGAAATGTGCACTCTTTGGTCCATCAGTGCTTGTGTCACCATATATCAAAAAACATTTGGAATGGTTTCTTAAGCAATTATTAAGGCAATTATTAAGGCAATTATTAAGTTTTCTGCTTATCAACTGGACGTAAAAACTAATTTCCGCGTATAAATTGCATGATAATACACAATGCATGCTAATGCATAATCCTTATGTGAATTTAGGGGTTCAGTAGACCTAGCCTATTTGAATGGGAGAAAAGAGAAACATTTTGTGAACCGTTCTGAAAGTTTAAAAAGATTGGAATGCAAGGAGCCTTTGTTGTCACCTAGTTCATTATATGCAAATAAATTATAGGCTGTTACTGTTTTTCACAGTGATATATTCCGAATTCCAAACGATGCATCTTAAAATTGAGGCATTCAAATTGACAACTGGTCCCTGGAATTTTTTTTATGAATATGCTGGTCCCTGGCCCAAAAAGGTTGGGAACCCCTGCTTTACACCATTGCATCCCACGCTTTACACCACTGCATCCCACGCTATACACCACTGCATCCCATGCTTTACACCACTATATCCCATGCTTTACAACACTGTATCCCACGCTTTACACCACTGCATCCCACACTTTATACCACTGCACCCCAACGCTTCACACCACAGTTTACACCACTGCACCCCACGCTTTACTCCACTGCATCCCAAGCTTTACACCACTGCATCCCACGCTATACACAAATCCATCATTAAAGGGCACATATCATGCAAAATCCACTTTTTTAGCCCTTAAATGCATTTTGTTGTATATTTGGAGTGTTTATAAGTACAGAAAAGATGAAATTATTCTCTTCAGGTGCTTCGTTTGTATCTTTATATTCTGTTTTGGTCATATTTTTCAACCTGTTCAGATTTTTCTGTTGTCTATGACGTTTTTTAAACAATTACGTCACAGTATTTGCAGCGGAACTGACAAATAAGGACATCAACTACCGGCCCAACACTTCGAGCAATCCGCCATTATCATTTCTCGCTCCGATTTTGTAGTCCAAGCTCAATGATGCAGAAGTTACGAGAGGGCTAGTCAAAATGTACGGTTGTTGGATGTAGTGACCTGAAGCACTTCAAGGATCCCCACTTCAACAACCTCCGCCAGTATAAAGAAGGGTTTGCCAATCGACTTCGTCTGAATGAGGGGTAAATTCCTTCTATCGTTTAGCTGCTGTGTTTTCTGATGCTTTCTAAACGTAAGTTATCATTTTATTATCAATACAGATTTTTAGTGGTAAGATCAGACCGCAGTCATTTATCTTGTCAGTGTGCTTGTTTTAACAAGAGAAATAGTCAACTTTCACTAATAACACAACATAGTTAACTTACATACCACTGTCTCCATATGAAGACGTTGTTCTGCAGGTTCGTCTTCGTCATCTTTTACAAATCGGTCGCTCTGACTCGAAAATGTAAGGCTTGGTGGACAAGTCTTCCGTTGTTGACATTTTGTTAACGTGTGAATAAAATGTTCTTTGAAGCTATAGTAATCGTATCTCTTATCAAACTACAATAATGGCCGAACGCGAGAGAGTTGAACTGACCGTGAACTCAGGGACCTGGAAAGTGGGCGGGGAGAGACATAACTCCTTTTTATTTAAAGGGGCCGCATTAAAACGACTTGCTCACAGAAGCACATCAGAAAAGGGGTAGAAAAGAGGCCTGTGGAGCTATAATAATGAGGAATTCAGACCCAAGCATTGCAGTTATGCTTTATATAGACCACAAATGTATGATTTATAAGTAAAAATGAATGATTTAAAAGCATGATATGTACCCTTTAAACGCTTATAAGCTTTACACCACTGCATCCAACGCTTTACACCACTCGATCCTTTTGTCTTCCCAAGTTTATCATCCAAGCTGAGCTTCCCTGGCCGCTTACACCATCAGCCAAGCAGCTAGCTGGGTGCAGTAATTGTTCGTGCCCTGAGAGTCAATCGTCTTGTACTGTGCAATCCTGCCTGGCACTTACGGTTCTCCTCCAGTCTTTCGCTGCTATTCTGTGTCTACCCTAACACCTAGTGACATTCTGGGTTGGATTCAGCTGTCACACTTTCAGTCTACCTGTCCTTGTGCCTCATTCTTGTGTACTGTTTGAACTCTTCACCTCCTATCCCTCACAATACCCTGTCTTGTCTGCTGTCTTTCAAATAAACCTCTGATCACTGACTCATTTCTGCATTTGAGTCCTCCCTCATAGATTTGGAACAAATACATTCTCTTAACCCAGTTTATTGTTTTTTGACTACTAATAGTTTGCCATTCATGGGTTTATCATCCCCAAAAGTGTAAACACTGATACTGTAGCAGGCTGAAAGTTTGGGGCGTGGCTAGTGTAGCAGACTGAGATTTGGGGGCGTGGCTAGTGTAGCAGACTGAGAGTTTGGGGTGTGGCTACTGTAGCAGTACAGAGAGATTGGGCTGTGGCTACTGTAGCAGACTGAGAGTTTGGGGCATGGCTACTGTAGCAGACTGAGAGTTTGGGGCGTGGCTACTGTAGCAGACTGAGAGTTTGGGGCGTGGCTACTGTAGCAGACTGAGAGTTTGGGGTGTGGCTACTGTAGCAGACAGAGAGTTTGGGGTGTGGTTACTGTAGCAGACTGAGAGTTTGGGGCGTGGCTACTGTAGCAGACTGAGAGTTTGGGGCGTGGCTACTGTAGCAGACTGAGAGTTTGGGGTGTGGCTACTGTAGCAGACAGAGAGTTTGAGGTGTGGCTACTGTAGCAGACTGAGAGTTTGGGGCGTGGCTACTGTAGCAAACTGAGAGTTTGGGGCGTGGCTACTGTAGCAGACAGAGAGTTTGGGGTGTGGCTACTGTAGCAGACTGAGAGTTTGAGGCGTGGCTACTGTAGCAGACTGAGAGTTTGGGGCATGGCTACTGTAGCAGACTGAGAGTTTGGGGCGTGGCTACTGTAGCAGACTGAGAGTTTGGGGCGTGGCTACTGTAGCAGACAGAGAGTTTGGGGTGTGGCTACTGTAGCAGACAGAGAGTTTGGGGTGTGGCTACTGTAGCAGACTGAGAGTTAGGGTGTGGCTACTGTAGCAGACTGAGAGTTTGGGGTGTGGCTACTGTAGCAGACTGAGAGATAGGGTGTGGCTACTGTAGCAGACTGAGAGTTTGGGGAGTGGCTGCTGTAGCAGACTGAGAGTTTGGGGTGTGGCTACTGTAGCAGACTGAGAGTTTGGGGTGTGGCTACTGTATCAGACTGAAAGTTGGGGTGTGGCTACTGTAGCAGACAGAAAGTTTGGGGTGTGGCTACTGTAGCAGACTGAGAGTTGGGGTGTGGCTACTGTAGCAGACTGAGAGTTAGGGTGTGGCTACTATAGCAGACAGAGAGTTTGGGGTGTGGCTACTGTAGCAGACTGAGAGTTTGTGGTGTGGCTACTGTAGCAGACTGAGAGTTTGGGGTGTGGCTACTATAGCAGACAGAGAGTTTGGGGCGTGGCTACTGTAGCAGACTGAGAGTTTGGGGTGTGGCTACTGTAGCAGACTGAGAGTTTGGGGCATGGCTACTGTAGCAGACTGAGAGTTTGGGGCGTGGCTACTGTAGCAGACTGAGATTTTGGTGTGGCTAAGGGTATTTAGCTGTAAAAGACATTCAGCTTTGATTACAGGGATGATAGGCACATTTCAAAGCGCTAAAATACCATACAGCGTCATCATGCACCACGTCATGTCAAAAATGCATCTGGTGCAGATAAATGGGTTTATTATAAGCGAGATGCATACATTTGTTCTAGGCAGAATGTTGGCTACTCATTTATTTACTCATGACACACAGCAATGAAGCTAAAAGTATTGCTAAAATGTTGGACTTTTATAACTGAGAGCAGCCAGATGTTTCACACCTGTTTGACGAGCACCTGTAAGAGCTGTATGTATGATGTCTGTGTTGGGAGAGACATCCGAAAAGTGCATTTGCAAGTTTTTTTGTGTGAAAATTTTGTAATTCCACTAGGTGCCACTATTGTTGCAGGGCGGTTACAGCAACTTTACATGATATTTACAGCAACTATAACTTAATATTCATGTCATTGTCTATATGAAAAGCATTTGTAATGCATTTTGAGTACATTTGTAGCATGTACCTCAGAGGAGTGTGCCATTCACATGAGGAGTGTGGAGGGTTTTGGCCACAGACGGTCCTCGTCCTGCTTCAGAAAGAACCTGCACCTCAACTCTGTACACACTCTCTGGCTGGAGCGAGTCTACAGTGAGTGATAGCTGATCCTAAAGTACAAAACATACACAGAGCAATGTGCAATAATGTGTAAGATCTATTGACAGCATTTTCCATTTCAACTTGACTATCAGCATTTAAATTGCCATTTCAATATTGAGAAAGCATTTTAACAGCTTTAAAAATCCACCAAATGTTTGATAAAGCATTATTTTGTGCTCTGCTTAGAATCATACATCTTGTTGTATTTTGTTTTTATTAGTTCTTACCAATCATCAAAGTGACTCACCGGAGGCAGGGTGTGTGTTTGGGAGATCAGTGTGCCATTAGTGTTGCTGCTGGACACTTTGACCCAGGAGAACTGGAATCCAGTGATGGGCGTCTGACCTGGGCTCTCTGGCGACACCTGCCAGCTGAAAACTGCCTGCATAGAGCCATTCACTGGCTGGAACAAAGCTGAGAGCTTTTCAGGACGCTGCAGGGCTTTTTTAAACAGAGGATGGCGCTCTAGGACAAGAGATTGCACTGGAATGAATGATAGAGGACATCAATTCTGTCATAACATTCGCAAAATACTGGGTGAACCTCAGAAAGGCTGACTCACTTACATTTCACTACAAAATCAAAGACAAAAACAAATAATTTACATAAATAAATGAAAGCTGTTTTGAGGATAATTTATATGGAATATAAAAGGATTTTATTAGCCTGATATAATGGCAACCATTAGTGTTGCTCTAAATCATCTTCCGCTCATGAAGTCTAGAGAACCGCTTGCAGGAAAGTTATGAAATTTGGCACACAGATGGAAGACAGTCTCAACATTTTCTAGAGCTAACTCAAGGGATTTCTCTAGCTCAAACCCTCTAGCGCCACCAATGGTCAAAATTTGCACTCATGTTTTATGCTACTAACTTTTGAACCATTTGGGCTTGAAGCAAAAATGATTCCTTGTCACTGGACGATTTGATGACATTGACCCTACGATGCTTTGATTTATATACATAAAAAACAGATCATCTTCAAACCATGCAGACAAAAAGTTATGTAATTGTATGTTGATTTGTCAAACTGTTCTCAAATAATGCACGAACGAATTTGACAAAGAGCACACCAGAATAGACGTGAGGCTAAATCTCTGCAATGCTTTAGTGCATTCAGACCAAACTTGGTGTGTGTTATGACAACCAAGACCAGAGGTTACCTGCACAGTTTTGGCACAGTGCCATCTAGTGGTCAGGAGATTTTTATTTTTGACTTCTAACCAAAAATCCTGAAATTTTCAATTCAGGCCTGCTATACTTTATGAACACGTTGGAGTATCGTCTCTGAAACTTGGTATGTGTCTTCGGCATGATGCCTTGAAGGTATTAAAAGTTAGGGGGCAGCACCACCTTGTGGTCGAAAATTATAATGAAAATTCAAATAATGCCACTATAGAGAACAATGACACTATTTTTCCATAGTCAATCGAACTCCCTGTCCACCATTTTGAATTTCCTTGAAAACCAACTTTTTCTCACTCCTGAGTTGGTCTGGAAAATAGACAATATTATTACCAAATATTGTAAAAAAAAAGGATTTTGTGTTGATATACCAAACCGGTATCGTTTAACAAATCTATTGGCTAAAACAGATCTACAGCAGCATCTCTGCAAAGCTTTGACATATTGGCACCAAACTGACCACACCCCATCAATTTGGTCACAGCGCCACCTATTTGTTGAACGTGACAAGCAATTAAATCATATTACTAGTAATTATATTTAAGATTTTTCCATCCATTTGAATAAAATCATCTAAAATGTCCAATTACTCATTGTTGCAGTTGGTCTGATGACCCCTTAATTGATGCCTGCAGCTATATTTTAAAATTAATATTGTTGTTAAAATTATTATTGTACTTAAATCATTACTGAGATTAGAATTACAAACAAATTCAAAAGAACAAAAATCCAGAAACATTACAGTAATGAGAGTGAGACTTATTTATTTATTCATTTTGAATTGCATTAATGAAAACTAATTGTGAAAATAATTCCAAAATGTAAACCAACCCTAATTGTCCTAAAAGCAGGCTTCATTTCTTTACACAAGTTTTTTTTCTTCTTTTGTTTTTAATGTGTGAAATGTGAGAGTGACATATTTACGTGAGATTCATCCAACTAATTTGATGTTGTCTCTGATAGAGATAACAATAAATCTCTTTGAATGCTCTTGCGCTCGATATCATCTTACCATCTCTGGCACAGGCAGCCAGTTTTTTCCGTCTTCCCATCAGCGATAAGCAAAGTGGGGTGGTAACAGAGGTCATGACCTCTGACCTCTGCTCTTGTTCAGTAATGGGCTTCACTGCCACGCGGTACTTACATCCAAAAAACAGGCCAGTAATCACAAAATGTGTTCCCTGAAGAGCAGAAAATAGCAGTTATTACTCAGTATAACATTATATTGTCTGTGGAAATGACCTCAGAATGAAATGAAAAAGTAAATGAAAAACACATTTAAGTAACTGCATCCTGCTCCACTAAAATGAATCAGATAACTGGTTCACCCATCCGTATTATAATGAAATCCCACTAAGACACGGTCACACATTTCTATTGTGTCCAGTGCCAGTGATGACAGATCATGTGTGGAAATACAGCGCTCTTGGGCAGTTCGTGCCATTATCTGTTACACTATTCGGCTGCATTAACTTCAGGGAACAAAGAATCAGATGTACGAACAAGACGCATTCAAGGTTCACTCCGAGGCTTGATAGTGACCTCATCTTTTAGTATTAATATCGGATATGTAAGAGGCATTAGAGGGATTGTTCACCACAAAATCAACATTCTTTCATCTTTTATTCACCTTCGAAAACCTTTTATATGTGGAACATAAAAGGCACAATTTGACATTTTTAGGGTATCAAGCCACTCGCCATAAAAAACCCACCATGAAGTCAACGTTTTTTCAGCTGCTGAAAGGTAAAAACATTGAAAGCCAATCAGAATCCGTCCTGCTTTAAGAGCTGAAGCATTTAAAGAGGCAGTGCGCTACAGTTAATATAGTTATCATTATCACTTTGTCCACCACTGGATGCTCACATGTAAAGAGGTTAGCCAATCATTTTAGCCAAATTTCCACTTGAACTACTTGAAAAGAAGAAAACGACTTCTTGGAACAGAAAGTGGGAGACACTCGATGAGACACACCTGAACTGTGGCTGTTTTCTCGCCTTTCGTCACGTATATTGGCGCAAACCTCAGGATACCATCTCAGAACATACGAACTGGAATCCTTCTGGCTTTCTGCAAAAGCAAACAAGACCGAATGTTGTAGATTACGTTTTTCCATTTCTGAGGTTCTGCCTCCTCCACATATTTGCAGGGATCATCTACATTTTGCTCCCGGCTTCCTGTTTCCGTACGCAAGCAACACGACATCTTTCTCCAAACCCGCATCAGGTCGCCATCCCCCTTCATCTGTTTTTGATTTCACACTCGTACCGGCATTATTAAATCACTCTGTCGTGCCTCTCTTTCCAGGAGATAACAGTAAATCAGCACCCTGTATTTATGGGCGCTTGTGGTCTGACTGGAATCTTGCCTTTGAAGGCCGTCGTTGCCAAATGTGTATTTTTGGAGCACAGTTACTAAGCAGATTGTGAATAATCTGTTGGAAAGAGTCTAGAGAGGACATCCCTGCGAGATTGTCTTTTTATGCAGGATAGATAATATTTTTCTATGATAAATCATCAGTCATGCTGTTGCTTTGGCAGGGACTGGGATTGTCAACAAACAGATCCACTTTGTGTGACCGGTGTGAGGGTTTTTTTGTTGGGAGACGAGAAGTAAACTTTGAATGACCTCAGTCACATTACCTTGGTCTATAGAAAGAAGCTCACTTGCCTTGGATCCGGCTCTTCCAGAAGACCTTGACCTGCAGCTGGTGTTCGTGATAATGAGGGCGGCCGCCTCCAGCCTCAGGACACCAGGAGAGGACTGGGATACTGGGAGCTCATTGGAGAACTCTCCTGAAAGATGGCCATTCCCATAGGAGGATGCTAGAATGAGACCGGAGATTAATTTACATCTGACAATAGTCTTTATTGTTTGAATGAACACATTACCCTAATTTTTGTTCTTATCCATGCTAGGAGTTCTCTGCCCAGAACAGAACCACACGTCGAATCAAAACTCTAGTGCTAATTGTCAATCGTATTTGATGAAAACGGTTATTTGAGAGATGTTCATGGTACTTTCTACAAGGGCAAGAATAAATAATATATATTTGTACCGGTTTAAAATATGTGTTTTGTACTCGAGTACAGTTGCTTAGAATGAATTGCTAACTCATTTAAAACAATTGTCCTGTCCATTTAAAACAACTGTCCGTCCTATTTTATGCATACACTCTCAGAAAAAAGGTACAAAAGCTGTCACTGGGGCTGTAGTACCTTTTCAAAAGGTAACATTTTGTCCATTTCAGGTGCTAATATGTACATCTCAGGTGCTAATATATGCTAATAGATGCTAATATTTATATTTCAGGTGCTAATATGTACATTTTAGGTGCTAATATGTACATTTTAGGTGCTAATATTTACATCTCAGGTGCTAATTTGTACATCTCAGTGCTAATATTTACATTTTAGGTGCTAATATGTACATCTCAGGTGCTAATATTTACATTTCAGGTGCTAATATTTACATTTCAGGTGCTAATATGTACATTCTCAGGTGCTAATATGTACATTTCAGGTGCTAATATTTACATTTCAGGTGCTAATATGTACATTTCATGTGATAATATGTACATTTTAGACACTAATATTTTTTAGGTGCTAATATATACAGTTTAGGTGCTAATAGTGTAAATTTTTAGGCGCTAATATGTACCATAAGGTACCAAAAGGTACACAAATGTAACTTTTGAAAAGAGTACAGCCCCAGTGACAGCTTTTGTACCTTTTTTTCTGACAGTGAGAACCAACAATGGTGCCTGAGGCTTTTTTGTGATATTTTATCCTCTACAAATTTTATGGAAATGTATGAATTGCCTGTGTTTGATTGTATGTGTTTAAGATCAATGTTGAATAAATCAAATCAAATCAAATAGTGGTCCTGGCAGGAATCCCTTTAACTTGCCCTGATAGGCTACCTGCTATAAATGTGTAAATTCTAATTATTGGCTTTGGTGATGAACAGCATAACATCAAAACTATGCTGAAAACGTAAATCGGTTACTAGTGTAACCCTCGTTCCCTGAGTAGGGAACGGAGACGTTACGTCAAGGAGTGACGGAGAATGGGGGTTTCGCATAGAAAGCCAATCCTCTTCGAGTATTTAACAACGAGCCAATGGCATGAAAATGCCTTGGGGCTGCGGAATTTGCATAGCGTACTCCGTCCCACCGCGTGGGTATAAAAGGAGGAAGTGAACGCAACCGCAGTATGTCTTCGCTGAGGAGCCGAGACTGAACTCAGGCGTCACCCAGCGGTACAGCAAAAGTGGCAAGGAGACGTGACGCTCCGTTCCCTACTCAGGGAACGAGGGTTACACTAGTAACCGAGACGTTCCCTTTCGTAGTCACTCCGAGTTACGTCAGGAGTGACGGAGAATGGGGGTCTGTGCCATCACGCCATCTTATAGCTGTCTTCCAGTGCCCTGCGAAAGTCTAGACCCCCTGAACCTAGGTTATAACCAGGAGGTCCTACTTTGACACAGGAATACCAAGGTACACTGGGAAACATATCCCGGGAGGGACATGCTACCAGATGCCTACCGAAGGGAGGACTTACGAATACGCATGTGGCCGCATAGGGACTACACATGGAGATCACTGGAGGGCCAACCGCAGGTGGCTAGACTTTTAACTCCAGGGGTGGCAGATGGCTTGCCGAGGGAAGACACCTGCTCAGAGAGGCTTACAGTGGAGAATACACATGAGACAGTTACCAGAGGGAACCGTGCACACGGAGGCACCTAGCCGGCACCATAGCGTTTTTCGTTAGAGCAGTGGTGCCCGCATCATGAGTGCTGGAGGACTCAGGGTTAGCCGAGGCTACCTGAGAAATATCGCACTTATCCAATCCGAGGAGTGGAATGGCGAGCAAGCGAAGACACTTTAAGCGGTTCCAGTACTGGCGGAAGCGAGTACGTGAGAGGACACCGGCTCAACTGCGCAGATTATAAAATCTTGCGAAGGTGTTAGGTGTCGCCCAGCCTGCAGCTCTGCAAATGTCTGTTAGCGAGGCGCCATGCGCTAGAGCCCAAGAGGAAGCCACACTCCGAGTGGAGTGGGCCGTCACACCAAGGGGGCACGGTTGACCTTGCTGCTGGTAAGACAAAGCAATAGCGTCCACTATCCAGTGAGACAGCCGTTGCTTTGAGAGAGCCCTTCCCTTCTGGCTCCCCCCATGACAGACAAAGAGCTGTTCTGAGGTCCTGAAACACCGCGTTCTGTCAACGTAGGTGCGGAGCGCACGTACTGGACAGAGCAGTGCCAAGGCTGGGTCTGCCTCCTCCAGGGGCAGCGCTTGCAGGGTCACCACCTGATCCCGGAAGGGAGTGGTGGGAACCTTGGGCACGTATCCAGGCCGGGGTCTCAAGATCACGTGAGAGTAACCCGGCCCGAAACTCCAGGCACGCTTCGTCAACGGAGAATGCGTGCAGGTCCCCTACCCTCTTGAAGGAGGCTAATGCAACCAGGAGTGCTGTCCTCATAGGACAGAACTTAACTCTACTGATTGCAAAGGCTCAAGGGGAGGCCTCTGCAGAGCACTTATATCTACTGAGAGGTCCCAAGAGGCTACGAGGGGAGGGCGAGGCGGATTTAACCTGCGCGCTCCCCCCAGGAACCTGATGACCAGGTCATGCTTCCCTTAGACTTACCTTTCACTGCATCATGAGACGCAGCAATGGCCGCGACGTAAACCTTAAGGGTGGAGGGCGGCAGCCTGCGCTCCAACCCTCCTTGCAGGAAGGAAGCACGAACACCGATCGAACATTTCCGGGGGTCTTCTCCGAGAGAAGAGCACCAGTTGACGAAGAGGTTCCACTTCACTGCGTAAGGTGTCTCGTGGACGACGCTCTAGCGGAAGTGATGGTTGCCACCCCCGCAGGTGGCAGTGCTCAAACCTGCCTCGTCCCGTCCAGGAGCCACACGTGTAGTCTCCAGAGATCGGGACGGAGGGTGCCACAGAGTGCCCCGTCTCTGAGTGAGTAGATCTTGTCTCAGAGGAATAGGCCAAGGAGGTGCTGTCGCGAGGAGCATGAGTTCGGAGAACCGCATCTTGGTGGGCCAATAAAGGGCTACCAGCAAGACCTGCTCCTCGTCCTCCTTGATCTTGCACAACACCCGTGCAAGAAGGCTTACTGGGGAAAACGCATACTTGCGTGGGCCCCACTGCCAGCTGTGCGCCAGCGCATCTGTGCCGAGCGTACCCTCTGACAGGGAATAAAATTGGGCGCAGTGGGATGAGTCCCAGGAGACGAACAGGTCTATCTGTGCCCCAGGAGCCTCTGAAACAGTTTCAGAGGGACTGCACTCTTGCCTTCGGATTGGCGAAGACAAGACAGCAGTGAAAAGCGCGCTCGCTCGTGAGCTGCGCGGACATGGCGACCGAGTCTATCTCCATGCCGAGAAAGAGATCCTCTGTCACGGGCAGGGTTTGCTCTTCTCCCGGTTGACCCGAAGGCCCAGACGGGACAGATGCTGAAGCACCAGGTCTCTGTGTTCGCAAACCTGATCTCGAGAGTGAGCTAGGATCAGCCAATCGTCGAGGTAATTCAGGATGCGAACCCCGTGTTCGCGAAGGGGAACAAGGGCTGCCTCGGCGATCTTCGTGAAGACGCGAGGGGACAGAGCCAACCTGAATGGGAAAACTGCATACTGATATGCCTGACCTTCGAAAGCAAACCGAAGAAGGGGTCTGTGTCGAGGTCAAATGGAGACATGGAAGTACGCGTCCTTCAGGTCTATTGCTGCAAACCAATCCTGGGGCCGAATGCATTCGAAAATGCGTTTGGCCGTAAGCATCTTGAACGGTAGTCTGTGAAGAGTACGGTTCATCACACGGAGATCTAGGATTGGTCGTAACCCACCGGTCTTCTTGGAGACAATGAAGTAGGGGCTGTAGAACCCTGACTTCATCTCGGCTGGAGGGACCGTCTCAACTGCACCCTTTGCCAGCAGGGTAGCAATCTCCGCTCTCAGGACCGGGGCATTGCCACCGACCATCGTACAGCGGACTCCCCGGAAACGGGGAGGAGACCGCGTGAACTGAATCGCGTAGCCGAGCCTGATCGTTCCGGCCACCCAACGGAACAGATCGGGGAGCTCTTTAACCAAGCTCTCAAACACTGATCCAGTGGAATCATCCGAGCCACAGACGTTCCCCCGGAGGGGCAGCGGGACGGAGACCGGCACCGCGGAGGTGTTACCCCCACGGGTGCACAATCGAACTCCGCTCCCCGACAGAGGAGACCAGGGAAGGACCAGCGTTCCACGGGGGTCTGCTCTGCCGGGGGTTTGGCGATAGAGGGGGATGGAAGCGTGGTCCGGGACGACACACTCCCATCCGCACCCTCGGAGACAGAGGAGAATGAGAGTGGCGAGGCACGGGGCGCTGCGCCCTTTCATCTTGCTCTGTGTGCTCAGAGATGGAATGCAGCTCCTTTCCGGAGAAAAGTTTCTCCCCCAGCCCCCCACCGGGGGAAGGAGTAGGCCTGCGACTACTCCCTGAAAGACACTGCAAGCCATATCTGAGCTGCCCGTCACAGGAGCGACGCAGCCAGGGCTGCGGGGATGGGCCTGCGGGGCAGGGGCGCCTCCCTGCGACCACCTCCATGGCACGGCCCACTGCTGCTGGGGCTGGACAGGAGGGGGCGGAAGTCGCAGGAGGGCGCATTCAGCGGCAAGCGGGCTGAGGCGTCTGAACCAGCGGCTGGTTTTGGCAGCAGAAAGCCGTAGGGTCAGAAAAAAAGCCACAGTCCACTTCGGGGTGGCCGAGAACTGTTGGGCAGAGTTCTCGACCGCGCCGCCGAAGAGGCCAACCTGGGATATGGGGAAGTTGAGGAAACTGGTTCACTCAGCCTTGCGCACATCAACCAGGTTGAGCCGGAAATGTCTGACCACGCATGTGGACATCACCTGACTCAGGGAGCATGCGGTCACCTTCGTTGCTCCGGTGACGGCAGGCAGCTCAAGGATGAGCCCTGAATCAGCCCTACCCTCGTGCATGTCACTGCACACCCAAAAGGATGGCAATAACACACAGTGAGGTGGCAGCCTGTCCCGCAGCTCTATAGGTCCCGCCACCGGAGTAGACAAGGACCTACGGCACTGGAGGGGTGCTTAGGGTTGCCACACCAGGTGGAGGCGCTGTGGGGACACCTGAGTGTTGCCACAGACCACTCCACAGGGGGGAACCCCAGTGTACCCTAGACTGCGGCCTCTACGAGGGCAAGGAGAGGCGGAAGAGGCCGCTGAGCAGTCGTGAAAGTCAAAGGAGACTTCCACGATGTCATGGCCTCTTCATGCGCATCCGGGTAGAAAGGATTTGGGTTCGCCACCCCAAAACCAATCATTAGCCAAAAGTGCTTAGGACATGGCAGAATTTTCCACACAAACCCAACACTCGTGGCAGCCCGGGAAGCATAGCTGTGAACTCTGAATGTAACTCGCTATGGCAGCACATCCGAGGACAGCAGCACAGACGAGTCAGATCCAGAGAACTCCAGCTCACCTTGTGATGCGGCGATAAACATGATTTCATCAACTGGGGGACCAAATGAGAACGCGGGCCCTTTTCTTTAAATTACATATATATATATATATATATATATATATATATATATATATATATATATATATATATATATATATATTTTTGTTTTTGCAGCCGCGCACTCACTCGAGACCACGTGGGTTGCAACGTGAAAGACGGGGTGTGGACTGAGGAATTTTCGTCGGTTATATTCCACACCTGATGTCTCACAAAACATTGCGATGGTCATGTTCCCACTGAGAGAACGTGACACACCCACGAGCGCCGTCTGAGCGTGATCAAAGCCCAAACACGTCAAACAGCGCTCGCGCCCATCAGCTGGATCTATCAGAATACCGCACTCAGAAATCGCCTTTAGAAAGAGAAAGGCAGATCGCAGAAAGGCAGATCGTCTTTAGAAAGACGCGTCTTTAAAAAGACGTGCCGCGTGCACACTCTTTTAGTGAAAGGAGAAAACTCTGTGGATGTTGAAGCGACCAGGGAGAGACACACACACTGGCAGACCACTGCTCAGATCGCAGGCTATGTGAAACTTGCTGGATACCGACATCACACCAACACCAGAGAGTTCGCTCGTCTCGAAGAGGTGAGTCACAGTAGTAACTCAAATTGTGTGGCTTGTGGAGTGAAGAAGTTCTCTTGGCTCCGAAGCGAAAACATACTGCGGTTGTGTTCACTTCCTAGCCTGGCTGCGCCCTCCAACGCACTTCCGCTCAATTTCATTTTCCTTCAGTACTACGTCTGGGATCGCTCCATAGCCTTAGGTTTCCAGAAATCAATTTTTGTAGGACCAATCAGCGAATAGAGGGAGTGGCTGAGAGCGATGACGTTGATGTAGTGCGCGTCAGCTTGAGTTTGGCAGCGGAGAAAGACATGAGAAATGCTATTCGGTCCGTTGTTGGAAAAGAAACTGCCGAATATACAGAATTTAAAGCCGATGTTATCGTCTCACCTCTTGTTGCACTAACGGAGGATCAAGTGAAGGAGGCAGGAAAGAAGGGTTGAAAGTTCAGTGCTGGGCAGCAGCCAATCTCTCGATGACGTAGACATTCCTTGAACGGCACGCTGTAGCCTGGTGTTCGGAAGCCCTGAGTCCTGGCTGCTAAACTATTGTTGAATATGCACTCAGGAGTCATGTCAGCTCATATTCCCAACAGTAAATTTACGGATTCTTGTGATGAATAGAACACTTTGAGCCCCTTGACTACTTACGCGCAGGAGGTTGAGTATCTAGTTTTACATGTTGTAAATCATACAAATTGGTTGTAAATTTTTTTAAATAATTGTCATAAATAAAAATGTGAAAACCCATACTTTGAAGACCATATTTTCAGTTTTAGATGGTTAATTTGTTTTAATAAAAAAATGGCATATAAAAATGTACAAACCACATCTATGGTACAAACACATACTTTGAAGACCATAATTAAGCTAATTAAGAAACAATAAGACGTTATATGAAAAGTTATTTATGTTATTTATAACACATATACAGATCATTCAGTGTAACTGTTACAGCATTTGCGGCAGATCAGAAATGACCGCAGCGCGTCTGCATATTTGTAATGGTTAGACACGGCTAGATGAATGCGACCGTTGAATGAAATACATCGCTGTCCTTCGTGTAAATATACATTTTGAATTAATAGTTGTTCCTCAGATTAACAAAACCTGCAGGTCTCGTTGACTGAAATCCTATTGTAAACATAATCCTGATATTAGGACTACTGTTTCCACCGTTTCGGCGCATGATATGCGTCACTCACGACCACACGTTCGCGATTGGCTATGGCAGATCCTGAGTGACTCTGGGCAGATCCAATAGTTTTGAACTTTAACAGTGAACACGCCTACAAGGAAGGAAACGTTTCTCAATGGAGGGGGCCAGACTCTATGCTACGAATCAGAATGTACTACGCGTCTGGTTGAACCCAGGCTATTCACTTCCTCCCCTTATACCCACGCGGTGGGCGCGGAGTACCGGCTATGCAAATTCCGCAGCCCCAAGGCATTTTCATGCCATTGGCTCGTTGTTAAATACTCGAAAGAGGATTGGCTTTCTATGCGAAACCCCATTCTTCGTCACTCCTGACGTAACTCGGTGAGTGACTCCTGAGTGAGCTGCGAAAGGGAACAACACAGAATGATCCTTCAAATACACCTTAAAGCAAATGTTAAATGAAACAGCATTGTTGTATTTCATCCCACTTGAAAAAGATAGACTGGAATAGACTGGAACTTGAAGTGTGACTTCCAACTTGAAAACTCAAAGGCAAACATTTACAACCACAATTCGCTGAGGTGTATGATGTCATCTGAACATGGGCATAAACATTCACTTCAAGCCAATAAAATGCAGAAATGGATTACACTTCAGAGGTTGCTTTCATAGCTCAGGAGATGTAATGAAGGTCTTATAATTCAGTTTCATTCAAGTATAGTTACAGTCACAGATGTTTTTTATGAAAATAAACAGACAAATGAAAACAATTGTTACACAGACTACAGCAATAAAATCAATGTTTATGGCATTGCTGAGTTCGAATATTAGGGATGATTAGGCCTATAATGAGACATTTTGAGTTCATATTGAAATCTAAAACTTCTGATCTTGGCAAATACAGGAAAATATATCTCTGAAACTCTAGAGGACAATATGAGGATCTTTTTTCTCAGGAGAAACATCTAAAAAGAAGTTAAGCAAAGGTCTCCATAAAATCTCATTGCTGTCAATAAGAAACATCTGAGACATTAAAGAGACTGCAATCTTCTTAGAATATCGAGTAGGAATATGCTCATATCAATATTTGGGACTTTCTAATAAAATGCATCATTTGGTTGCACTGAATAAGGAGTACGATTTCTTATAACAAAATGACAAAAATCAGGCACTGACGTTTCAAATTAGATTCGTTTTCTTTTTCTATGACAATTCTTTCCTTGTTCATAAACTGTGACTATAATGAAATCTTGGGTTACAGCATTAGGCAGTCTGCAATACATTACTGTAAGGGAAAGTACAGAGCTTATTTTATAACTGATGTGGTGTTTCAGAGACCTCAAGAGAAATAACTGAGGGCTGATAAAACCAGAGAGGGAAAATATTAAAGACATAAAATGAGTAAGAAAGTGGAAAAATGACTGGAAAGCAAAGAAAAAGATATTACATTTTTTAGAAATATGCATAATGTCTTTGAATATTGCAGCATGCCAGTTTGTGCACTAGTAAAACAACTAAACAGTGCTAAACTAAACATATCACATCTCTTCACTTTGTGTCTGTAATTAGCAGAATCACTGAAAGATTTATTCAGCTAATTAAAGCCAACAGTGGAGGTGAGGACCTTGTGTGGGGTTAACTGCAGTCCTGCTGAGGTTTAGTGGCCTGAGCCCTCTCGCCCTGCTGGACTCAGATAAGCTCTGGATGCTGACATGTGCTGCTCTGGGAAAGGTTAACCTCATGTACTCATCTGCCAAAATCTAAGTCAACATAAGAGGACAAACATTTCTGACAAACATTCTCCTCGCCAAAGAAGGTTTTCTGTGTTTTAATAGCTCTGCTGTGCTGCAATTATCAACGGCACCACTGATTCATGGTAAAAGGAGGGGGGCCAGAATTGGAGCCGGATTTTAAATGAGCAAATATTTGATTTCTGACACCCCTTCATTTACACCCTTTTCAATTTCTACTTTTTCTATTTCTACTCTACAAAATTGGCTCTCAATCTGAAAACTGTTGATTATGAAGTTTGATAATTGGAACTTTCCAAACATTCGTATAAATCTGTTTACAGGTCTGTTCACACCGGGGATGAATTTCATTGCGATCTCACCACAATTGAAGACTGGAAAAATGTTGCCTGGTCTGATGAGTTCTCGATTTCTGTTGAGACATTCAGATGGTAGTGTCAGAATTCGGCGTAAACAGAATGAGAACATGGATCCATCATGCCTTGTTACCATTGTGCAGGCTGGTGGTGGTGGTATAATGGTGTGGGGGATGTTTTCTTGGCACACTTTAGGCCCCTTAGTGCCAATTGGGCATTGTTTAAATGCGACGGCCTACCTGAGCATTGTTTCTGACCATGTCCCTTTATGGCCACCATGACCCATCCTCTGATGGCTACTTCCAACAGGATAATGCACCATGTCACAAAGCTTCGAATCATCTCAAATTGGTTTCTTGAACACTGACAATGAGCTCACTGTACTAAAATGGCCCCCACAGTCACCAGATCTCAACCCAATAGAGCATCTTGTTGAATCAATGCCACGTAGTATTAAGGCAGTTCTGAAGGCGAAAGGGGGTCAAACACAGATATTCGTGTGGTGTTCCTGAGATAATCCTTCAGGTGAGTGTATATGACAAAAGCAACAGGGACTCCAAACATCTTGATAAAAGAAAACTGATATGGGAGTGGTATTGCAGAGCAAATTGGATGAATTGAATGAATTTGCATGTTCACTCGGCTCATAATGTACACTGAAATTCGTCCCAGTGTGCTACGGGCCTTAAGTGCAGAAGCTCAGAGCAAGATCTTCCCGGAGAAGAGGCGGTGATGAAGGAGAGGTAGTCTGGCTGCTCTTCAGGCGATTCTGAGCCCAGTAAGAGACGGCCTGAATCTGTGCGTGTAGTGTGTGCTGGGCTGTAGACCATGAAGCTCCATCTCCGTTACAGTCCTACAGGACATAAAAACAAGACATTAGCATTGTAAAGGTTTCAGCACTGAATATGCGGTCACATTTAGAAGACGTGTTGGGTGAACTTTGCAGGGTCAAATACAGGCACTTCAGGAGGAATGCCGCGCAACTGTGAAAGATTTCCCAACGCAGAGTTAGCAACAGGTTAAAGTTATTTGCAGGATTCTCCACGCTCATGTTTAAAACAATATATCGGCCACCATCTCGGAATCTGGCCGATATATGTTTTTGAGAATCATCTTAGTAGGCCCAAAGGTGGTTCCTTTTTGGACCTTTGTAATTACTGTTCTTTCAGTAAATCCTTCATTTGGACATACCTCAAGACCCCCTGATTTTTCTACTTTTAGATGACTCCGCCCTTCAGCTGAATGCTCATCAAAAAGGGCCTTACTGTCAGCTAGTACGGCTGCTAAAAAGACTATTTTAAAGCTATGAATAGAGCCGTCCATACCAACATCTTTCATATGGGTATCATATTTCAGAGACATTTGCATTATTGGAAGGCACCACTGCCAAGGTAAATGGCGCAAGTGACAATACTATTCAGAGCTGGACAAAAATTGCAAACATTCTGTTAGAGGAACTTCAAATTTTCACATCCTACTTCTCCCTCTCTCTGTAATTTCTTATTTATATATTATTATTATTGTTACATGTATGTGTCTATATATGTATATATATATACATATGTATATTATAGAATTTCTATTTTTCTGTGTATGTGTATATATATATATATATATATATATATATATATATATATATATATATATATATATGTATATATATATGTATGTATATATCGTAAGTTAGAATTATAAGGTTCTATCTCCGTTTAGGGTAGTTCTGAGATATTGAGCATCAAAGTTTTTACATCCCACCTGGCAAAACTGTTATGTAGTATAATCTTCTATTATAGCTTTATCTATTAATCTTTTTTTTACAAAAATAACACCACACAGGCATTAATAAACACCTAATGGATCAGATTATGTCATAAAATCAATTTGGACCAAAAGTGGAGATAGAACCTTATAATTTACGGCTCACAATATATATATATATATATATATATATATATATATATATATATATATATATATATATATTTTTTTTTTTTCTTATATGTGGAGAGATTTTCATGGCATCTGTTTGTATATAGTTCAGTGATCCTTGATTTGTATCTGGTATGTTAACTTAAAATAAAAAATATTGATCACAAAAAAGAATCATCTCAGTGAGAATAACTCCCCATAGGGAGAGACGCCATCTCACACAAAAAACGGCTATTGAGGTGCTCAGATGAACGGTGGCCTCACTGACGAGATTTTCCATAGAGCCAAACTGTTCACTTCTACCGATTAGCACTATACCATATCTATATATGGGAACTTCTGAACCCTCAGTTCACCATCCTATGAAAACCATATTTAACACCCCCTTAATACTTCCTAACAGGGAACCGTGGCCTATTATTCAACCTTACTAAACACTAACGTTTAGTAGACCTACAGAGCTCAACCTGCTGCTTGTAGAGTGATGGCCTGAAACAACTTTCACAAAATGGAGGCCTTTCACCATAAAGCACGAAAGAGCACACTTATTACCAAACCCGACACCAGACCTACAGAAGAGTTCCCAATTGAAGTAATAACAAATAATAGGTCCAGCCTCAGGCTGATGCAAGGAGCGCTTGGGTGAGAGATTTAAATGCTTCAAATCTGTCAGCCGATCAGCCTGCTATTGTGTGCAAGACATCACCAGCCAGACCCACCACCGCGTATGCCCTGTCATTTAAACGTGCTGTCATATTTAAGTGGCCTAAGAGGCAGAGCCCAGAGCACTTAGTGTCGATGCCTCTCCAGCTGTAAGATAGTTTGTGGATATCTCGTAAATTGGGGCATTCGACACATACTCGATGTTCGCGCATCCCCTCAACATGCAGCGTAGTTCGCTGATGGCGATGAATGCGCGCTGAGTACGGGTTCTTCCATGCCTTTCCGATCTCATTGCGTAGATCCTCCAGGAATGGAAGGCTCACGAAAGATGGAGCTTTATGGCTGAAAAGAAAACAATCGGTTTCCAATGGACAGCAGAAGCCTCACTGAAGCACGTTCCATAACACTCAACAGCTTAACATACACTGTGCAGGGTTGTATATACTCTTCACACTCATCAGCCATCTCCTGCTCTCTTGGGCTGGTTGTTTATACACAGCAGAGCACTCGCTGCTGGATCAGAGGATGTTAGTGACAACACATCCTCCATCGCGAGTCTCTGAAGGGTGTGAGAGATTAACAACTCTCAACCTCCTCAGCGAGCTCCCTCTGAAAAACCCCACGATTCCAGTCTCTACTTTGCCTTAGTGCGGGCGGGACCTGAATCGCCGGGTACAGATGTCTGTCCCTCTTCCCTCGAGTAGAGAGCAGACGAGAGTGGAGTTTTCTCAAGGGGCAAAGGGCACAGTGGCACAAGCAGATCCCTCAGGAACTGATCATGCATGCTCTGAGCCCAAACAATAAACACACAAGTTGTGTGTCATCAAGTATCAATATCTTAGACATGGATGCACACACTTCCTGAAGCGTTTTATACAAGCCATGATTACCTTTTTGAAGTTTTCCTTCTTTTAGGTTGAAGAGTACAAACAAAACAGTCCCTGAAGACGAAAAAGCTGTCTCCACGCTCTCCTCATATACTTCTGGGTCGCACTAGTGATGATGTCATAGGCTGTCGCCGGCCAATAGGATGATTAGATAAGTGTTTCAGACACCGGTTCACGTGGAGGCGTTCGGCATAACGCTGTGACGCTGTGTCTCGGTCCCTGATCTCAGGGAACATAGGTTACAGTCGTAACATGTGAGCGTTTTGCAGTAGGCACCATACTTGTTTAAATCTGCTAAATAAATTTGCCTCTTTTTATCAATCTTTTTAATTACATATATACCTCTCTAATGATAGTTTGCCTAGATTAAATAATAATTTTAATGGTAATAGAATTAAATGTATGCATGTTAGACCCTATACCTGTGCTCTTCAACTCCAGTCCTGGAGGGTCAGTGTCCTGCAGACTTTAGTACCAATTTCTGTTGCCTGGTCCAAAAAAAGTTCATTTTGTTCCAATTACATTATTTGGGTCCGAGCAGTGATGCGTTTGCGTCATCAAAGTAGCAGTTGTTTACCCAGTTGCCTGGAAATTTTGCCTATTTTGCTGCCCAGATGGCAGAAGTCAGCAAAATAAATACTGTTGCTCATCTCACTTTTATATTTTGGTTTTTGAACCTTTGATTTTGTTTTCTAAGCATTCAGCACATAACAAGACTTTCGTCTATCTGCCACCAATTTACTGCAAATGTTCAAATCCATTTCTGCTGAAGGCGACATTCCTCTCTGCTTGCAGTTTGTCAGTCACGCTTGTCAGGAAAGTGAGTTGAGAACATCCAAATAACCCCAACTCTATTGTCAATCAACCTGTGTGCCCACCAAAAGTGCTAGTGTGAATTACCCTATTTTTCAAGAAATTCTGATCACCTTGATTAGCTTCTTCATTGTGTGTTTGGTTAAGAGATAGAGCTAAACTCAGCAGGACACTGACCCTTCAGGTCTGGAGTTGAAGAGCCCTGTCCAATACCCAACAAGTGACTAAAAGAGGTGTTTTCTTTAATATCAGAACCTCTTCTAAAATTATTAACTCACGCTATCTTTAGGTCATGTCCCAAAAACTTTAAAGCTGGTTATCAAACCTGTTAATCAAGAAACTATAGCTTAATCTAGGAGAAATTAGTTACAGACTTATCTCAAATCTCCAACGCATGTCAAACATTCCAGAATAAGTAATAAGTAATAAGGGTGCTCCCAACTATTATTATTTTTTAAATCTCAAGATTAGGTCCAACACAGTACAAAGACTATTGATTAAAAATGATAAATAAACAAATTAAATGCTTTTATCATCGCACATGCATCTCAATTCTATTACTACTGGATCTTAGTGCTACTTTTGACACCATAGATCATGACATTTTTTTGGATAGGGTTTAGAATTTGGTGTACATTAGCAGACTGGTATTGGCATGATTTAAGTCTGATTAATTTGACTGTTACCACTATGTTTATTTTAATGAAGAACGTCAAGTCGAAACACAAGTAAAATATGGAGTGCCACAGGGCTCAGTGTATAGGTCCTCTGCTTTTCTCCTTGTATATGATTCCTTTTGGAGACATTATCAGTACACATATAATTAGTTTTCATTGTTATGTCAGTGATACCCAGCTCATGTGAAAAAGGTTTGTATTTCGTTGTTCCAAAGTTCGAATTAGTGAACTCTGACATGCAAATTCATATCACATGAAGACATGTGAGGAGCAGAATATTGATACATCACAGCGTGACATCTTAGCTGAATTAAAGGAACACAAACTTACATAAAAGTGCAGTAGCACTCTATTGTTTAGTCACATTTCCAGAACAGCAGAACAGTTGTAGAACAGCATTCTTCCACCATATAAATATTTAGTTATGGCATATGCTTTTGAATTCTAAAGCTGAAAAGCTATTTCATGCATTCATGACCTCAAGACTAGATTACTGTAATGCGCTCTGGGTGGGTTTCCAGCAGGGTTATTAAATACACTTATGAGTGGTTATGAGTGCTTACTAGAACAAAGAAATATAAATAATTTTTCTTGTGACTATATGTGATGCGATCTGGGAAAACCCGTCAGATGTCGCGCTGGAACGTTTTCAGTAAAGTCTAAAAATAGACTGAATGTCAGTTTTTTGTCAAAATTAGTTTTTTATTAAATTATTATTCTATAACATCTTGTTTATCATCTCTGAATATAACTTGGGAAAATTCACTAGTTTACTGCAGAAAAATAGCGATTTATAATGACCAGCTGAAAAGACTGCGTTTCACTTTAACAACATGCACGCAGGCGGAGCGGAGGGGAAACACCATAGAGGAAACACAAATCTCCCGTTTAGCTCTCCTTCTCTTAACACTACAAAGACAGTTCACCTATCAAAATAAACCACATAACAGAATAAAGTCCAGTCCTGGGTGAACTACAACGGCACGCAAGTTTTTATTTATTTATTTTTATCCAGCGTTATCGTGTGGTATGATGCGGAGCACAAGAGAACAACAGAGTTTGAAGTTGCTCGTCTAAAAGACCTTGCTCGCCTCTCAATCGTCCAATTTCAAAACGGTTTTCACAGGATGAATTTTGAGTTCGTAAGTTTTCGAATGATACCCAATCTATGATGATTACTAAAATATGTGATATGTAAAAAAGGCAATAAAAAAGGGAGCGCCAGTCGTCGCGCTAGCAGGATGTGACAGTTATTTAAACCTGTTTTTCTCAAAATTCTGTTTCTGAAAATCATAGCGATCAGCTGACTTAAGATAACCATAACTTTTGTTACAGACAACCGATAAAATGAATAAAAATAGATTTGGAAAGGGCTTGAACTCAGCTTTAATATGATATCAAAACCTGTAATATGTCAAATTTCACCATGCGGTGGGTTTTCCAGATCACATCACATATTCATATACATTTCAATATTCTACTAGTTACTAATAAGGTTTTGAATGGTCCGGCTTCTGTGGTCCTAAGTGAGCTCAAATCACACTATAGTCCATCATGTTCATTCTGGTTATTTAATAACATCAAGAATCAAACTTTTCTGCAGGAGGTAGATCAATTTAATGTTTTGCTCTGAATTTCTGCAACAGCCTTCCCAGTATTGTTCAGGACTCAGACACACTCTGTCAGTTTACATCTGAGACTTACAGACCATCTCTTTACCCAAAAGTACACAATTCATCACCTAAACACATGATTATTCTGCATAAGTTAGGTCAACCAGAATCCAAAACACTTCTTAACCCTCAGGTGCTCTTCGTTTGGAGTCACACTTGTTATCTTCCGGTCAAAAGTGACCGGACACCTAAAAATGAAACTTTCTCCATCCCAGTAAAACCAATGCAATTTATTTTTGTTCTATAATATTTATTCTTTTTAATTTAGTATTTTGAGACAATTTAATTGAATTTATTAATATTTATGCAATATTTATGGTTTATTTTTGCCATGGAAAAATATATATATTTTTCTCTTATATATATATTATATTTATTTATTTTTTTTTTTCAAAAAAATATTAATGCAGTATTTTAGTTTAATATAGAGTCTAGGCCTTCAGAAAAAAAATATTTTTGAAGAAAATTAGCACCATCTGGTTACAGTATAGAGAAAAAGTGTAGAATCATGGTGTAACCACTATATGGCATGTACAGCTCTCTATGGAGAGCCATGTGAATTCCCCATGTTGATATTGGTGGATTTGAATATATAGTTGAAACATCTCAAAAACTATTTCTCATAAAAAAAATTGACAAAAAAAAAACAAAAATTATTTTTTTTTTCATTTTTGCAATTTCCCATTCATTTCCTATGGAGGTCATTTTTGACCAAAGACCACAAGTGTGACTATTTTTTTTACATTTAACATTGCGATGAAGCTGTGATTTTTAAAAGTTCAAAACTTACTTTTTGAAATCAAAATTTATTGATATATTTGTGTATAAAAGTGTGTTTGTATGTGTGTGTGTGTTGGTGGGTGTGTCTGTTTTGCACTCTCAGATGTTGTAGAGTGTCACCCCTTTCCTGCGGTGTACTTTTTTTAGAATTGTAGCCGATTTGTAGATTGTACATACAAAAATTCAGAGAATTATTATTTTTTTTTTTCAATTTCCCATTCATTTCCTATGGGTTGTCATTTTTGACAGAAGAGCAAAAGTGTGACTCATTTTTTTACGACCACTTAAATTGCTCGAATCATGACCTTAATTTTTTTTTGTGTGTTCACATACCCAATGCCATAAAAGTCACCAAGTTTCGTAATTTTTTGAAGAAGCTGTGATTTTTAAATATTTAAAACAGATTTCTTTAATCACAATTTATTAGTGTTTTTGTGTATAATAGTGTTTGTGTGTGTGTGTGTGTAGGGTTGGGTATGTCTGTTTTGCACTCTTGATGTTTAAGAGTGTCACCCCTTCAATGCTGAGCTTTTTTCTGTATCGTGGCCGATTTGTAGATTGTACACACAAAAATTCTTAAAGTTTTTGTGTTTTTGTCAATTTCCCATTCATTTCCTATGGTCGGTCATTTTTGACAGAAGAGCACAAGTGTGACTATTTTTTTACGACCACTTAGCCTGCTCGGATCATGACCTCAATTTTTTTTTGTGTTCACATACCCAATGCCATAAAAGTCACCAAGTTTCGTAACATTCCGATGAAGCTGTGATTTTTAAAATTTCAAAACAGAAGATTTTTCGGTCAGAAATAACAGAAGAGCACCTGAGGGTTATATAATATAAATCATAATTATTATGTGAAGGGCCTCTGTGCTAATATGAATCATTAACTAAAAACTGCACAACAGGCTGCATCTAATACAAGTCTCTGACAGTAATGTTCCACCCATCCTCTGCTATCAGTGAGTAGTCCCTGGTGGTACCATTACTATGAGGAACAAAGTTGCTTACTGGAACCATCATACTGTCTGTTCTCCTCCCATCCACCCTGCTCACCCGTGACCATCACAGCAAGACGTCTATGTTTATTTGAAAACATGTGTGGCCCAGCTGGCCTCCCCAGTGCAGGAGTCATGTTTATGAACTGGTCACCATACCTCAGTTTCATTTTGGGGTTTTTGACTGACATCTCCATCACAGAGAACATGTACAATAATGTGAGATATTTTTTGCAATGAAGAGCACCCTTGCTAAGCCATTAAAAATGTTGTCAGGAAGTCACATTGAATAAGTCATCATGCTATCTTCATCTATAACTGTAATCTGTCAAATAAAGAGTACAAATGGAGTAGTTTCTGTGCATACGAGAGACAAATAGTGCTATTAAATTCAGCCACACTTTTGTCATTCTTAAATTCTACAATAACAGACATATAGGGCCACTGTGCATTTAATTTCAACTAAGTTGTGTTTTTTGGACTTAATAGATTCTTAATTCCAGGCAGTTTGAAAATGATCTGACATTTGCTATTACTCTTCCATAACTCTTAAACGCTTGCAGAGATCCATTCTGAGAACAAAAATCTGTCAGCTGAAATGGGTCTTTATAGGCTACTGTTCAATAAAATAGATTGCTTTCTCAGACATAGAGGTTATTGCATTGTAAAAACAAATTACCTAATCAAAACCATTTGAGAGCTGTGGCTTTCAAGAAGCGCTTGGACTACAATAAAATACGCTGATCACTAGGCCAGCTGCGTCTTTGTTTTGCGGTCGTTGTGGGGAACCGACTTAACTGGCTCTAGCGCTTTACTACATCACAGGTGGGGCACACGAGTTCCAACACCTGCGAGGCTGACCGCTGAAAACACACGCTTAAATCCTTAAACTCGGCTGCATATTTAGCACTTCCTGGGTCTGACATTCCAAGACTGAAACCAAGAAAAACAACTTGGGGAAATCTCTCCCTCTCTGAGGGTTCAGGTTCAACTTTATGAGGGAAAGGTAAGAATTGTGCGCTGAACCTCGACAGTTTCAACAAGATTTTGGCCTCTATCCGCAGCCTCGGTCTGGCTTAATTTTCTTATTCATTCTTCTGAAATGAACTTTCCACATACATAAACACTGAATGCAACCCCCTACAGGTTCACAATTTAGCAGAGATATAAAAGTATGCACAGTATTTGAGTGAATATGCCAGCAGAGGGGTGAGACAAAGGGCTGAGCTCAGGAGGGCTTACCCCATCTGTGACCCGTCCGGCCCGGCTCTGGCTGTTTGGCGCTGTTCCTCGAGGGATCCAGGTCACCTTGTAATGGTGGACCCTCAGGTCACTCTCTCTGGGGGCCTCCCACAGGACCAGGACGCTCACCGTGCCGTCGGGGCGAAGGGTCTGGTTCCCGGCTCTGGCGTTCTGTGGGGTCTCTGGGGAAACGGATCTGAAACAGAGATGGGGAGGTGCTTCTGTCAAACCACTGCTTCTCATCACACTCTTGTCAGTGTGTTTGTGTTCAGCCAACATAACCTGGAGAGAACCTCACTGAACCACAAGAACCAGCAGAACTTGCGCACAACACAGGAGAATTACTTCAGCAGGACAAACAGTTAATGGGCAACTTTCCAGGGATGTGTTTTTTCCATGTTTACATGGATTTTTTTTTAGACACTAACAGCTTATAATATAGTAAATGCAGCTCCACACATAAACTTATTAAAAGAGCTGGCATTCTTTTTGGGGGGTAATGTGTTTTTAATTTATTTTTCATGGTTAGGATCACGTACAAAGGTTTCTTCACAGTAAACCCAGTTCCAGGCCACTGAACCAAAACAAATTACCTAAAAAAATAAAAGTAGATACATAAAAACAAAACACAGATCCAGACAGAGATATGAGAAACATAGGATAAATCTAAGAGCACACAGATCAGAGGTTTTAAATTGCTACCCCAAATTAAATTCTTGTATCTTGAAGCGTTCCAGCAATAGAGCCTGGCCGATAAAGGATTTTAAAGGCCAAACAAATATTTGTTGGTTTTAAAATCCGATATTCCCATATATCGGTCATATATATATATATATATATATATATATATATATATATATATATATATATATATATATATATATATTTTTTTTTTTTTTAGAAACGCTGATTTCCCTAACATTAGTTATTTGTAGTTATTTATGAATTTTTACTAAAATAATATGATAATGCTTTTTAAAAAGAAACTTGTTTCTTTTATTGTCACAACAGAACAGAGGAACATCAAAATATGTTAAAGTTCTCATAAATAAAATAATACTTAGTCCCAACATTGCCTTATAAGATACCTTATAATTACAATGTCCGCATGCTTATCCCTTTAGCTGCACTTTTTAAATTCTTTCCATCAAGCTACATCAAACCATTTTCAATCATCAGTTGCTGCCTGCCTTCTAAAACCTACTATTTAGCGATTCTAAATCTATTACAGAACGTCAGTCTGCAACGCAACTTTAATGCATAGGATGTGTGGCGCACGTTATACACAAGTGTTGCTAACAGGGACGGTGTAGGGTGGTTGAAGCGTGTTTCGTCCATTTTAATTTTATTTTTGAAATATTCATTTATCGGCTATGATACGGATAGTTTGGAAAATGCCTAATATCGGCCGATAATATCGGCCTGCTGATAAATCGATCTGGCTCTACCAGTCAGTTCATCTGCAGAGAGCTGGCTTTCTTGAAATGAGAAAAGATCAAACAATTGTTGTCTAGTGTTTCTTGAGAGTGTTTTCATAAGCCACCGTAGTGATAAACGTTAGTGAAGTGTGTGTTCTTAACCTAAATTGTGAGATCCAAATGTCAACACAATAGTAAAACCTGACATTTTTAAATGGCCCCACTAGGAAAACTGCTTACAAAACATACCAATTTTTTTTTTTTTTTTTTTGGAAAATGTGAGAAAGACAGAAAGTGTACTGTAAGGGTTGTGTTTAGAGGTAGGGTTATACAATAGTAGTATATCATTCAGCTCAGTAAAAAAACACGCTTATGTGTGGTGTACGCTTATGAACCGAGATGGTATGTGTGTGTTGATGTAGCAAAGAGAGGGTTCCAGACATGAGCATGTGTAAGTGTGCTGATGACAGATGTCCACTGCCACTGCTGGGATACACACACATGACCGCCGCAGTGATGGAGAATAATCCAGACAGAACAAGAGTGTCAGACATAACATTCAGTCTGCGCCTCGTTTTACTGTAAGCACACCCACCAGAACGTCTCGGGTTACGTATGTAACCCTGGTTCCCTGAGAGGGAACGAGAGCTGCGTTGTCAACGCGATGGGAACGCTCTGCGTGATTGCGTCGTGAAGCGTCTGTACAATCAGTCCAATGAGAGAGCAGGACGTCAGGTGACGTCATTGACCAGGAAACTATAAAGCACCCTTGAGATCAGACCGCGACAGCTTCTGTGAAAGGCCTGAAGCAAGTCGATCAGGGCATGCAGGAAGTATGGCAGGCGAACGCAGCTCTCGTTCCCTCTCAGGGAACCAGGGTTACATACGTAACCCGAGACGTTCCCTTTCAAGGGAACTTCGAGCTGCGTTGTCAACGCGATGGGAACCCCATACCCACTATGCCATGCTGAGAAATGCCCGTTCTGTGTGAAGTCGAATGCGCACACTAAGAAGCGAGCAACCTAGCCCCGGGAGTGGAGAGGTCTAGGTCATAAAACCTGACAAATGTATGCGGCGAGGACCACCCTGCCGCATTACAGACATCATGAAGGGAAACACCCGAAATTAAAGCCTTAGAGGCAGCCATACTCCTAGTAGAATGGGCGCGGACCTCCATAGGTGAGGGACGTCCGACCGTATTATAAGCAATAGAGATAGCCTCAACTATCCACTTGCTCATTACTTGTCTCGATGCCGGGCAACCTTTCTTAGTCGAACCAAAGCAGACGAATAATTGCTCTGACTTACGCCACAGGGCAGCTCTGTGAACGTAGGCATCCAGTGCCCGGACTGGACATAACAGATTGAGACTTTCCTGATCTGTGGTATTGAAGGGTGGAGGGCAGAAGGCCTGCAGCACAATAGGACCCATCACATTCGTAGGGACCTTAGGAATGTAACCCGGCCTAGGGTATAGAAATGCTTTAACCATACCAGGTGCGAATTCCAAACATGAGGGAGCAACCGAAAGAGCTTGCAGATCTCCAATTCTCTTAATAGAAGAAATAGCGAGAAGAAACAAAGCTTTTAAAGTGAGGAATTTTTCTGAAACCTCTTCGATAGGTTCGAAGGGAGCCAAAGCCAGACCCTCGAGTACAATGGCCAGGTCCCAAGCCGGTGCTCTGGAGTGCAAGGCAGGCCTCAGCCTCAGTGTTCCACGGAGAAAACGAGTTATTAGAGGATCTCTCCCCAGAGAAGAAGCCCCCGCAGGGGATCTAAAGGCAGATATAGCCGCAACATACACCTTCAAGGTGGAGGGAGTTAGTCCAGCAGAGAAACGGTCTTGCAGGAAATCGAGAACTGTACCAACCGGGCAGTCAACAGGATTAAAGGCACGTTCTCCACACCATGTAGAGAACAATTTCCATTTGAAATAATAAAGTTTTCTCGTGGAGGGAGCTCTGGATTGGAGAATGGTCTCCACGACCTCAGTCGAGAGACCAGCACTTATGAACTGGGCCCCCTCAGAGGCCAAGCCCATAGCTTCCACAACTCGGGGCGAGGGTGAAATATTGTGCCCCCTGCCTGTGAAAGTAGGTCCCTCCTGACCGGAATCTCCATCGGAGAGCCGTCCAAGAGGGACACTAGGTCCGCAAACCATATTCTGGTCGGCCAGTGCGGGGCTACTAACAACAGCTGAACCCCTTCCTGGCGAACTCTTTCCAGAACTCCCGGGAGCATTGATATCGGGGGAAATGCATACAGGTGTAGCCTCGGCCACACCTGCACCATCGCATCCAGTCCGAGAGGAGCTGGCTGCGTGAGAGAGAACCATAACGGACAGTGAGTTGTCTCCTGAGTTGCAAATAGATCGACCTGAGCCTGACCAAAGTTCTCCCATAGGAGCTCCACCACCTCGGGGTGGAGTCTCCACTCCCCCGGGCCTCAGCCCCTGCCTCGACAGAATATCGGCCCCCACATTCAGATACCCTGGAATATATATTGCCCTCAGTGACAACAATTTCCCCTGGGTCCATAGGAGGATCTGCAGAGCCAACTTGTATAAAGCTCTGGACCTCAGACCCCCCTGATGGTTGATGTAGGAGACCACCGAAGTATTGTCCGTGCGGACAAGCACATGTTGGCCCCTCAGGTCTGGCAGGAAGTATTTGAGAGCCCGAAACACTGCCATCATTTCTAGTTGGTTTATATGCCAAGACTGCTGATGGTCCTGCCACAGACCTGTCGCCGAGCGGCCACTCATGACCGCCCCCAGCCTGTCAGGGAAGCATCCGTCGATACACGTGACGCGTCGACAAGGAACCCCCAAAACTGGGCCCTGGGCGAGGAACCAAGGTTTCTTCCACATGACCAAGGCCCGTAAGCATTGCCGCGTGACCTTGATCATACGAAACGGGTTTCCCCTCGGAGAAAACCCCTTGGTCCTGAGCCACCACTGTAGGGGTCTCATGTACAGAAGGCCAAAAGTTATCACGTTGGACGCCGCTGCCATGAGCCCCAACAGTTTCTGAAACTGTTTCACAGTGAGTGACCGGCCTAGTTTCACATTCTTTACGGCTGTAAGGATCGCAGTTATACGTGCTGGAGCCAATCTTGCTTGCATCATTGTCGAATCCCACACTACCCCCAGATAAGTGGTCCTCTGTGCTGGAAGGAGCACACTTTTCTTGGTGTTTAGCCGTAACCCCAACCTTTTCATGTGTGACAGAACAACATCTCGATGTTGAACTGCCAACTGCTCTGACTGAGCTAGGATCAACCAATCGTCGATATAATTTAATACGCGAATGCCCTGGGATCTGAGAGGAGCCAGCGCTGCATCCACGCATTTCGTAAAAGTGCGGGGTGATAAACCTAGGCCGAACGGAAGGACCCGATACTGGTAAGCTTCGCCCCGAAAGCAAACCTCAGGAACCTCCTGTGATGAGGATGGATGGATATGTGAAAATAAGCGTCCTTCAAGTCTATTGTGACAAACCAGTCCTCGGACTGAATCTGTGACACGATCTGTTTGAGTGTAAGCATCCTGAACTTGAGTTTTTGAACTTTGCTGTTTAGCTGACGCAGATCTAGAATAGGACGTAACCCACCATCTTTCTTGGGAACGATGAAGTATCGGCTGTAAAACCCTGACTCTCTGCTGGTAGGAGGAACCCTTTCTATAGCCCCTTTTTGCAAAAGCGTCATTACTTCCTGTTCCATAACCCGAGCCTGCTCGGGGACCACCACTGTGGGAAGGACCCCCAAAAATCTGGGTGGACGAGAACCGAACTGAATTCTGTACCCTTTTTCTATCACATGCAGGACCCATTGAGAAATATCTGGCAGTAGTTTCCACGCTACCATGAATTCCACTAAGGGGACCAGTCTCTCGAGACTGGTCTCGGGATTTTGTTGATCGGACACTTCGGTGCCCTGAAACGGCGAACCGACAGGGAACAACCGAACTGACCGTTCTACGACCCTCCTCGGAGGACCGTATGGGGACGCTGACACCTCGGTGCCCTGAAACGGTGAACCGACAGGGAACAACCGATGTGGCAGCGCTGCGATACTCCTCGGAGCATCGCCCCCAGAGGGCGCTGAGGAGGAATGATTTCTCGAAACCATCCCTCCCCAGAGGGGACCACCCTCAGAAGTCTGACCCCTTGCGAGTCAGGACTTCTTCTTACCCCAGGTCTTTTTAGAGATGACAGTCCTCAGATCTTGCCTACCCCTAACTGACCTGGATTGTGACCGCCACTGAGGCTCCGAAGATTGTGGAGGAGCCCGGGCGGCCACGCTTTGCCTTTGGCGTGCTCTGTGTGAGGAGCTAGTACTCGGCTGAGGCTGCTCAGATTTAATAAAAGTTCTATGACCAGCAGCCTCGGGAATAACAAAACGGCGAGGAAGAATTTTCTGAAACGCAGCTGACTGCTTTTTTGTTTCTTGAAATCGATCGACGACACAGTTAATAGCGTCGCCGAACAAACTTGATGGTGACATCGGTGCATCTAACAGAACAGATCTATCTTTTTCCTTAATTTCAGATAAATTCAACCATAGGTGGCGCTCCGTGGCCACCAGGGCTGCCATAGACCGGCCCACTGATTTGGCCGTCTCCTTAGTGGCACGGAGCGCTGAGATCTGTCGCGCGACGCAATTCTCGAATTGCGTCAGCGCTGCACCTCCTCGCGTTCATCAACTTCCCTCAGCAGATCAGCCTGGTATGCTTGTAGTATTGTCATTCTGTGCAAGCATGATGCAGCCTGACCTGCTGCCGAGTATGTTTTACCCACCAGAGAGGATGTAGATTTTAATGGTCTGGTGGGTAACGTCGGGGCTTTTAATGATGACGATGATTCGGAGAGAGAGATAGCTCGCGAGCGTCTCTTCCAGTGTTGGTCAAGTTACTTGAAAATAGTAATTAGTTACTGATTACTGATTACTTCTCCAAGAAAGTAATCCAATTACTTTACTGATTACTTATTCTCAAAAGTAATTAGTTACTTTACTAGTTACTTTACTAAGTTACTTTTCAAAAACATGATGCGCACGACCTGAATACGCTAAAGCAATAGATCTTTCAGCGTTATTCTATTCTTTCTGCATATTCCATCATCTAAAATGTAATCAAATTAACCATTCTCTTTTTAAACTTGTTTTATTAGTTTCAATATTTTAACTTTATGCATATTGCATCGAGCAACAATTAGATGAAATGCAACAGTCTCAGACTAGAAGAGAATTGTTGAACATTTAAACCTATTTTCTGCACATTCCACCATATTTTAATGAAATAAAGACTGTCCTCCTTCTGTTAACTTAAATTTCTACATATTCCAGCATATAAAATAAATATATTTTGAAAAATCCTTCATTTGAATAGATGTAAAAATACAGCAATAAAATCATGAAAGTCGCTCCTGACTGTATTCCTAATTATTAACACTTACGTCTTTTAACAGTAAAGTGCAGAGAGGAGTAAAAATTATTTGTTCAAACCAGAAAATGCTGTTGCATGCCGTATTTTGGCTTCAAGTTTGTTTGTTTTTTTTTTCTTTCGGAGTGAAACAGTGGTTATGTCCCATCAGCAAGCATTCCTGTACCGGCTTGCTGCGTTAGTTAACCGCGTGAGACTGTCTTGTGACATGCTCGCTCAGATTTGAGGTAGAATTTTCATTTTGACATTCTCCAACGGGGTCCAGTTTCTAGATCAGGATGCTCTCAGTAGCCTACGCAAGTCTCTCTCTCTAGCTCTCCTCGTCGTGTGCGCGCTACAGGGTTTGGACTTTGGAACACAGTCTCTCATACACGCTCGCTCTCAGATTCAGGGAGATTGGAACTAATTTGCGGTATAACTATTCAATCACAAATGTGGCTCAACGGTTAGATTTATAGATAAACTCATCTTTTTTAGGCATTTGACTGACGGGATGACACTTCAGCGCGAGAATCGTGGGTGTGTCGTGTGAGCAGTTGGCAGCTCTGCTGCTCTCTCCCGTGCGCTCTAGTCGTCTCTCACTGATGTTGCGGTGCTCTTAAATCATTTTTATTCACGCACGACTCATGTCACGAGACAGTCTGACTAAACAAAATCACGGCTAACTAACGCAGTAACGCAGGCTGTTTACGGGTAAGTAACGGTAATCTAATTACTGTTTTTTCAACTGTAATCCCTTACTTTACTCGTTACTAGAAAAAAGTAATTGGATTACAGTAACGCGTTACTTCTAACGCGTTACTGCCCATCACTGGTCTCTTTAGCCCTCGGCATTCGCCGTATAACCGTGATCAGCAGCACCTATTATGTTACTATATTTAGATGTCTGCGGGTTAAACACTCTGAATGAAACAGGTTTATTCCATGATCTCGCCACCTCAGTGTGGAGATCGGGAGAGAATGGTAAGCCCCGACGTAGAGGCAGTGTTTTGGATGGCAAAAATCTCTCATCAAGTATGCTTTTTTTCTTTGAAACACTTTCACTTTCATCAGCTGGCCAGTCAATATTTAATCTAGCTACAGCCCGTGACAAAACCTCCAAGAGCTCCTCATCACCGGGGGTATGAGCTGGCGAAACATCATGATCCCCCGCGTCAATGCTGACGACATCCAATTCCTCGGAACTGGATAGCGTCAGCATCGGTGCCTCAGCCCGGGAAGGAGAAACCGCAGAGCGGGCTCCTCCCTGGGCAGAGGCACTGGATCCAGCAGGTAAGGGCTGAGATAAGGCGGAGCCCGTCTCAAGCCCCGCTACCAGATCCATTTGCGAACCCCAGGATGCAAGTCGACGCTGTGCCTCGGCGACAGCGGGACCCGCACCCGGGGAACGCGAACCGAACCGTCCTCCAAGAACGCCCGGCGGGAGCGGAGCGTTCTCATAGAAAGCTTCACACAATGCTCGCAGTCAGCTCCCTCGAGAACTGACTGGGCATGCTCCACTCCCAGACAAGCCACACACAGCTGATGTGTGTCCCCGCCCGTGATGAAGCGAGGGCAAGGAACAACACAACGCTTAAACTCTTGATTCGCCATTGTATATGTGTGTATATAGTGTGCTCGACAGACAACAATAAATAGACAGAGACAGAGACAGAGTACAGAGATCGCTTGCTGAAGGCTACAGAAGCTGTCGCGGTCTGATCTCAAGGGTGCTTTATAGTTTCCTGGTCAATGACGTCACCTGACGTCCTGCTCTCTCATTGGACTGATTGTACAGACGCTTCACGACGCAATCACGCAGAGCGTTCCCATCGCGTTGACAACGCAGCTCGAAGTTCCCTTGAAAGGGAACCTTAAACACCTTATGATTATGGACGGACGCAGAAACATTGTAAGCTTGTTAAGAGCAGTATAATCATTTATAAGAGGCCCGTTTTACACAATTATAAGATACATGCTATATTTTCACATTTATGAAAAGTATACATACGTATTTACTAGGGCTGTCAATTAGGGCGATTAATTGCATACAAAATAAAAGTTTGTGTTCATATAATATATGTGGATGCACTATGTATAATTATTTTGTATATATATAAATACACACACATGTATAAGAAAAAAATATATATATAAAGTATTTATATATAATATAAATTATATATAAATCTATATACAGTATATACATGAACATATTTCTTAAATATATACAAGCATGTGTGTGTATTTATGTATAAAATAATAATATTATTTAATTATAATATTATGTAAACACAAACTTCTATTTTGCATGCGATTAATCGCGATTAATCATTTGACAGCCCTAGTATTTACGTATTATGTAAATATACATATATTTTTACATTTCTACCGCATGTCTGTACAAAACCCCATATGCCTCGGTCATTAAATGCTCACTCTCAAGTCATTCCAAACCTGTACGAGTCGTGTTCATCTTCAGGAACACAAATTAAGATATTTTTAATGAAATATGAGAGCTTTCTGTCCCTCCATTGACAGGCTACCTCAATCTAATTGATTGAGGCTTACTTCGATCTTATGAAGGGACGTGAGTGCTTTGTTTGTGCAAAAAAAACCCCAACATAATTTACCACTTTATTCACAAAACAATAATCTCCAAAGTGCGTTCATGAGAGCATCACGACGCATGCATGTAGTGTTGACTCGGAGAGCAGGCATTGCACACATGCTAAAGATTAATATTTTAATCAGAAAGGGACAGAAAGCTCTCAGATTTCATCAAAAAGATCTTCATTTGTGTTTTACGGGTTTGGAACGGCACGCGGGTAAATAAATAATGACAAAAAAAAACCTTTAATATTATATTATCTGCAATTTACAATTTTCTAAAATATATACTCTTAAGATTCAAAGTACACTTTGTACAAGTGCTCAAATGTTTTTACTTACATTTTATCATTGGCCAAAAACCACTAATACAGTAATTTAGAAAAGTAATAGCACAACTTTTTTGAGATATTATTCGTGATCGTAGCATGTGGGATTAGTCACTAACCTTAGGCATGAGCAATATTAATAGTAATGCTTGACTTATCGAACAAAAATAATGCTTTCCATTCGGTTTCAAAAACACACAGCACACACACTCTGTTTCCCATTTAAAGTGAAAGGCCAGCTGCTTTACCTCAGAGGCCAATCAGAGTGCTTTCATTTGCATTAACCATGACAGAGGACAGCTGCTTTGATATGTCGGCATAGCGCACATGCTAATGTCTTAACCGCGGGCGCTTCAGACACACCGTGTTTGGGCTGCGGATCCCATTGATGTCGGTTTCATTTCAGGCTGGGGGGCAGCAACACTTTCTATTTGTTCTCACACAGTCATTAAGTCACGTAGGATTCTTCATCTGCAGGTTTCCCTCCAGCAACGGCAGCCATGCGCTCGACCTCTGACCTCAAGCATCGACCTGTCACATCCTCCAGGCTTAAAGTAGGATGGACCAAATCCATGTGGTGGAATGTTCTTTCCAAGTATGTTCTGTGCACATTTCGTGTTTATGTGTGAATGGGTTGTGGAACGGGCATTGAGAAACAGCTTGGATGACACTCCCAGGTAGGGATGGGAACTGGAAAACCGGTTCTTCTTCAGAACCGGTGCCTTGTGAATCGATTCCATGGAACCGTTAGCTTGCCTGCTTAACGATTCCGCTTATCGGTTCCGCTCGTTGTAAATGCGTCATGGCGTCACACACACACACGCTATGTTGTTTTGATTCAGAACGCGGCAAAATGGCTTCAAGGCAGAGGCGGTTCGTTCGGTTCATTTTTCCTGCCGACCAACATTTTCGTTATTCAAATGTAGGCGCGCCGCGGGTGGCAAGCGCGTTCATAATGTGGCGTGACCCACAACATTGCCCTACATCAATGGCAAATTTAACGTAAACGGAACGAAACTGAGCTACTCGTTATTGTGTGGTTGTTTGGATGACAGACCGTTCATCAGTTTGGACCAAAGCAGCGCAAGCCGATCTTCATCATCAGCACTGTTACTACACCGGCAAATCCAGTAAAGAAAACATTTGAATTCGCCACTGAAGTAATAACATCGCTGCGAGATCTAGTGAGAAACATTCACATTTCTCCGTTATTAAACGGACTCAAACCAGCGCTGACGTGGAAACCAGGAAGAAACATTGTGACATGAATGAACTATCCAGTGTCCACAGATCAGCAACATCACCAAGGATTTACTGTATAACACTACTATCTGTAAGTTTGACAGGAATAGTAGGCTATAGGCCTAATGCTTTCAAATAACATCACGTCGGTTGTATTTTGACATTATGAATACAATTGCTGCCCTCAAATGTTAATCTAAACTAAAATAAACCTTTGTTTATAACTACTACAATATTACATTTCATTTTGTCCAAGGAGCTGTTTTGTTTTATATGCTCCCAAGAAAAGTCAAGTATAGTCCCATCATTGCTCAAAGTTAAAAAATATCATACTTTATGATGTTAGTTTTACATAATTTGTGTATACTCTGTGCTTCTGATCAGATATTAAAGCAAGTTCAAACAAACAAACAAATTTGTACTTATTCCCTCACCCAATGAGAATCGATAAGAGAATCGATAAGGAATTGGATCGATAAGCAATATCGATAATGGAATCGGAATCGTTAAATTCTTATCAATTCCCATCCCTACTCCCAGGGCATCAGTGGAAGATGTCACACATTTCTCACACTGGTTTTATTCTTGCTCAGTTTAGCACACTGCCAAAGCCAAGAGTTTGTAATCTTTCAAAATAGCAGAAGGTTTGATTCCAGTCGTTGTTGGCAGCGGCTCGAGTGTTGCCTCAGTCTGTGTGTAATTATATCTTGGCCGTGGTGTTGCGCTCGAAACATGCCAACACAAGCACCCGTGAGGTCTCCAATGATATGGCCCGTATCATTCAGATCAGAGAGTATTACAAAATATGAAATTTAACAAACTGGTACCAGAAAAAAGTTTCTGTCCAGATCCGAAAGCCCAGGTTTGAATCCGTTGCCAAGTTTGATTCCAGCAAGTCCAGAAGGATGTTTTCAGCATCCATGGAAAAGCTTATTTCATACTATTAGAAACATGTTTTGCATCTGCCATGCTGAGCACTGGCCAGACCCCAGCGCGCAGGAGGTGTTGTATCTGTGAGCGTGGGTCGCGTGTGTCTGCAAGCCCTCACTGGACGAGTCCTGGGCTTTACGGCAGAGTGGTTTTCCAGAGGTGATGAGGACTGCTGCGGTCTCAGGTTTGTCCTTCGGGGATTTGTACATTCTCTGCACTGTGTCACAGACACAAAGCCTTTCGTGGAGTGTAAACTTAATTCTAAATGGCTAACCTACACTCTAAAAAGAGATGTGTTAAAAAACAACACACATCATGTGTTAATGGAATTTGACACAAGTTGTGTAGTTTTTAACACACAATGTGTGTTAAAATGTAACTGGATAGAATAGCAATGGGTGGAGTGAAGTTTGTGTTTATGAACCTAATTATAGGTAGAATATTTTATATGCTATCCCATAACAAACTCCAAAATAAATGAAACAATACATTTCAATAAATAAATAAATAAATAAATAAAATCTTAATTCATTAAAAACTTCAGATTAATGAGTGTTTTTGGCAGCCAATCACATCATGCCTCTGTTTCAATGTTTTATTCAAATGCTGATTTCACTTGTTATTAATAACCAATTTATTATAACAAACAATTCATTTCTGTCAGACGTCTACAGAAACACTTATTGAGAATTACCAGGTTTTGTGTTGACGATTCATTGAATGTTTGATTTGAAGTCACCAGAATTGTGATTAGTGGCAGCTTTATTTAGGCTCTTGACCCTTCACTCTTTAGCATTTGTTTCTCTGTTTGCTGTTTCTGTGTATTTATATTGCACACATGAAACAGCTGAAACTACCTTGAGGAAAAAGATCATCAGATGATTTTTCAACATGATGTTTCTTGAACAGCAAGATAAATTTAACGTTTAAGAGATAACTTGTATGTGATAACTTATATTTGATTACAAATACTCAGTGTGTACAGGTTATTATGGTGTATGCTACCTTATGCTATAATTCTTTAAAATATGTTTAGAGAAAGTTTAAAGCTGCAGCAGAAACTAGTCAAATACAGACATCAAGAATCAGCATATGACTCTCAACAATGGTGGCAAAGCTTCATGTTGCTAGCACAAAGCCCATCCATAAGTCCCAGCATGCATTGCGGCATGACATTTTTTGTTTGTCACCATTATTGAGATTCATACGCTGATTCTTGATATCTGTGTTCGACTGGTTTCTGCTGTAGCTTTAAATTTTTTTTTCTTCATTCTGCACTTTTGGATAGCTGGATGTAGTTTCACAAAACCTTCAGAACTAACAATACATCAATAAAATAAATGCACACCATCCATATGCTCAAAAACTTGATTATAACTTGCTGATTATGACATCATCAAGAACCATCTGATCATATTTTCTCTCACCATAACAGATGTATTTTATTAAAATACAGTTACAGCAGCCAGAGAAACACTAAAACAAGAGTAAAGGGTCGAGAGCCCAAATAAAGGAGCCATTAATCACGATTCTGGTGACTTCAAATAAAACTGAAATGAAACATCAAACCTCTGTTCATTCTTAATAAGAGCTTGTCTATGTAGATTAATGATGTTTAAAACATCCAAATGTTCAAACAAACTCTATTAAACATCACTGGACTACATAAACACAAGTTACCAATACGTGTCAGTGTTCATCCAAACACTTTTGTAAGCACACGGGAAGTAACTCTGGCAAATACACTCCGACTACAGTCACATGTGATGCATATCTGACACAAGTTGTGTTACTATAACACATTAGTTGTGTTAAACGTAACACAAAATGTGTAATCCTTAGAAACACAGAGATGTATAAAGAAACGACACAGGCTGTGTGTTAAATTTGACACAACATGTGTTGTCCTTAAGTAAACACACTACATGTGTTAAAATCTACAAAACGTGTTAAAATCTACACAACATGTGTTAAAATCTACACAATATGTGTTGTCCCTAAGCACACACACTACATGTGTTAAAATCTACACAACATGTGTCATTTTTAACATCTCTTTTTACAGGTTGTGTTATTTTCGATTTACACTGGTGCACTCTTATAAAATGATAAAATGATAAAAACATTTATAAAATGAAAACTTATTTACACACAATATTTCGTCAGTTGCTACATTTTAATCTAATTCAAAGTGTAAACTTAGTTAAATCACACTCTCTGTGTTAAGAACAATAACACACTGGTTGAGTTAAAAGTAACACAAAATGTGTTGTCCTTAACTAGACACACAGGTGTGTTAAGATATAACACAGGTTGTGTTGTTTTTAACACATCCGTTTTAAGAGTGTAGTGACAAAATACTAAATTTAAGCACAATTTATTCATTTTTTTTAATTTATTGTTGAGAGGAAAACCCTTTGAGATGTGACATCTCGTTTTTGAGGGGACCTCAAGAAAAATATACTTCACATACATTCATACATACTAACAGAACAAAGATTAAACATTGTATACATTTTAAAATATTGCTGATTACTTATAAAGCACTAAATGGTTTAGCTCCACAGTACTTGAGCGAGCTCTTAACGCATTATAGTCCTTCACGTCTATTGCCATCTCACAACTCTGGCCAGTTGATAATACCTAGAATATCAAAATCGACTCCTTTTCCTATTTAGCACCAAAACTGGAACAGTCTTCCTAACATTGTCTGGGAAACAGACACACTCTGTCAGTTCAAAGCTAGACTAAAAACACATCTCTTTGGCCTAGCATACACATAACCAGGGCCTGAAATTAACACCCGACCACCTGCCAAATGCGGGTGAATTTTGCTATTGGCGGGTAACACTGTCAATCTACCTGCCACATTGGCAGGTAGCCAATGAGAATTGAGTGATTCATTAGGATTTTTACATTTCAACGAAGTCCGCTATTGCGTTGGACTTTTGCGTTGGCTAAAATGTGGCGGCACATTACTGGGATAAAGAGGCCAAAAAGATAAGGATCAAAAAGATGAGGATCATAAGAAAAGTAGAGAAGACATTTTAATACAAAGTGAACAATCGGCGGCAATGACAAGGTTCGTGAGCGGCTGATTTATGACAGCGACTGTTGTTTCGTAATGTTCATGCGATCAGAAAGAAGATGAGGCCCTTTTCTGACTTCGTTTGGATGTGCGAGTATTAAACTGTTGGTGAGATGGGATGAGATAATGTAACGCTGATGTAGGCTACAGTACAATGACAGTTGCACAGATGTGTGTGCGTGTGCAACTGTGCATGTTGGGAGTTGGGTCGGGAACCGGTGAGAAAATGTCCGGTACCCGGTAATTTTACCAGTAATAACAATATTAATTTAGCTCATAGTTAACGGTTCCTGAACGCTGTAACTAAAAGCTGTCAGGATCTGTCTACGTGACTAAATCAGCCATCAACATAGCCGCGTGTGATTTGTTTACAAGCTGCGGTAGGTCTATCTGTTGAGTACTATATTATAGCCTATACAATATATATATATATATATATATATATATATATATATATATATATATCTGTATTATATATGTATTCTTACAAGTTAAAGAACTGTATTGTGAAATTCACTGGGTTTTTTTCTCCACGTTTGTTAGGCAAAAAAAAAATGGCGCTCTCGTTCAGTCGCCAGCCAACATGTTCAGGAGACGTATATTGTTTACAATCGACATCCGAGTGTCCCGCCCTACCCCTTGCTGCACGTCAAGGTTTCCGCGTTCGGTATCGCATCTCCCCGTAGGCACAGAGGTCTTCGGAGAGTATTGATCAGCCAAGGCCTTCATGAGAAGTTCTGCTCTTTAGACTGGTGCCATTTATCCCGCAGATCACCGATCCACCGACATGAAATAACAACTATGCAAATCACGAGACGATCTCTCACTGGTTCAAGTTCAAATTCCACTTCCAAGGTTTTCAAGTCTTTTTTTTTTAGTTTTGGTAGGCGCTTCCAGCAGCCTCTGTTAATGTGTCTCCTCTACAAGATTAAACTTATTTAGGTAAGTAATTCTCCGTTGCTTCCTACACGGCTGAGTTGAAATTGGCGTCTACGATGACGTGGCATGATCTGATTATTACGGCTGATCTGCGGACTGCGGAAGGGCCGGATAACTCTCCTCAATGCTCGTAAGCAAAGTTTCACGTTACCGATATTCCACAGTTTTGTGGTTATTTAATTATATCAGCTTTTCAATACCACTCTCTGTTTGCAAATACCCACTAACAACTGCGTTGAATATAAATCAAATAAAGCTTAAGAGTGCATAAGAGCATGCATATCACAGGTCGCGCTCTTCATAACGTTTTGCTTACTCACCACTGGGTCCGGTTGCGTGTGTATATAAATAATAAAAATAAATAAATAAAATGAAACCCGAGCTAAAGAGGAAGTTGGCTGACATGTCATTGGCTGTCATGCACATACTACAGTGGTCTAGTATGGCAGCAGTAATTTACATATTACTAATAGTAATTCACAAACAACTATTTCACCCATTAGGCTACTTTAAATTCATAAAGTCACTCTATACTTCAAATTGGATAAATTACATTGAAAATGAGTATAATCGATGAGATACTCAACCGTCTGGTGGCTACTTAATCTACTGATATGTGTGTTAAGATTCATTTAAGTGAGGGGCATTTCACAATAAATGTACAGAGAAACGCGAATCAAGGAGTCGTGTGTCGCTGTCAAAGTTATATACTTGGCCAAACGGCTAAAACTCAACAGCCTACGGTCATATTAGTATTACATATCAGACTAATCAGTGAAGGAGACTCGAGTGACATTGCTTGCTCAACTGTGTGATTTTTCATGTTTATGCACCATTTATTCAAGATTCTCAACTGTCGTGGCCAGCGTCTTCCAGCCATGGATGGTGTTATTTCTGCAAAGAGCAACTTGGGAGCCATGGCAGACATTTGCTGCATACCTGATTAAAAGATTCCACGCTCTAGAGTTAACAGATCAATTATCACTTAGATTCCTCTTTCACATCCTGATCATGGCTCGCTGTTCTTTCTTGTATACAATTATGAAATTGAAATTAATATTCTTTCCATTCATAGTTTGTTCGCAGGCATTTAAATTCACGCAAGTATTTTGATCTAATTTCAAGTCTGTTCCCCGTAACCTCTCTTTGTTTGCTTAAGGTATTAAAAAAAAAAAAAAAAAAAAATTATAATTTTGTCCCCTTTCTTTTGCAGGATATGTATGGGTATGCTGGGTTTGCGCAGAATGCCTCAAAGATAATTGTGTAGTAATGGTAATTTCGAGGGTGAGTAAGCATATTGTTTTGTCTCCACATTTGGATGTGGTAGGGCTGCTGCTTCCGGCACAGGGATCGGAGTTTCAACAGCTTGTTTGCAGCTTCGATTACCCATCACTGACATTTTTAACTTTTCACTTGTTCAACTGGAATCGCATAAGATGGAGCCTCAAGAAGCGTCAACATAGTCAACATTCCAGATGGTAGTTGATGGATTATGTAGCTCATGCGTAGTTCTCTCTAGTCACTGGTTATTCTGTCTCTACATTCTATATATCATGTCCCGCCGGCAGGATAAATTAAATTTAGGCTGTGATGCACTAACCCAGGAGGAATGTCACTTGCTCCTCCCAGCGCTGTCATCATATTCTTTAAAAGCAATTCTCAAATGAATTCTTCCACTGCTGATCTTTGAGTGTTTAACTTAGCTGATGTTGATTATGCTTAAAACAGCAGCATTACACTCCAAGTCAGAAAGCAAAATCCACTCAACCCCTTTTGATTACCTCTGTCTGCACTCTGCCGTGGTCTCTTTCTTATTGTTCTCAGATTATAGCTGTCCGTTACAGCGTTCATGGCTCATGCATCCAGGGGATTCATTCCAGGTGCTAAATACTCCCGATTTCCCCATGGTCTTTCTAATTTCGTTCCTTACCCAATTCCTTCCTCAAAGAATGGCTATAAAAGCTTTGTATCAAATCATCAATTTATAAATTGGGATTAAATTCTGTCCCTTCTCATCTATGATCAAAATTCTATTTATCATAACTAACGGAGCACTACTCTTTAACCTGGTTCAGGATTCGTCAGTTCTGTCCTCAATAGCTGCGGCTATCTCCCTCCCAGTATACTGGTCATCCCTCAGGATCTGGGCAGCCACTACAGCAGCTGATCGTGGCTTTCCACTTCAGCTATTAAGATACTGGGCAGATGGTCTTCCTCTGCATTAGAGTTATATAAGACCCGATCTAAAGGTCATTCCCGAAGCTCAGCAAGCACTGCAGTAACGATTCAGGTAAATTCCTATGCAATTACTGGTGGTGGTGTATGCTTATCTATCTGGTGATTAGTCTCCGCTTGAATAATTCGCCTCGCGCCATCGCTGGCTATATGGTCCTTACGGGGCTGGCTTTGCGCAGCTTAGTGGCTTTTCTAGGCACGTTTAGTTCATGTGCAGCTCTAGCAGCCTAGCGGCTCAGCGAACCTCGTCTGTGCATGGATTAACATGACCTTGTCTCTGTGTGGCTCTGCATGGCCTTGTGTATGTGGCTCAGCGTGGCCTTGTTTTCATGTGGCTCAGCGTGGCCTTGTTTTCATGTGGCTCAGCGCGGCCTCGTCTCTGTGGGGCTCAGCACGGCCTCGTCTCTGTGGGGCTCAGCGTGGCTTCATTCTATGTGGCTCAGCGTGGCCTCGTCTATGTGGCTCAGCGTGGCCTCGTCTATGTGGCTCAGCGTGGCCTCGTCTAGTGTGGCTCAGCGTGGCCTCGTCTATGTGGCTCAGCGTGGCCTCGTCTATGTGGCTCAGCGTGGCCTCGTCTATGTGGCTCAGCGTGGCCTCGTCTATGTGGCTCAGCGTGGCCTCGTCTATGTGGCTCAGCGTGGCCTCGTCTATGTGGCTCAGCGTGGCCTCGTCTAGTGTGGCTCAGCGTGGCCTCGTCTATGTGGCTCAGCGTGGCCTGGTCTATGTGGCTCAGCGCGGCCTTGTTTTATGTGGCTCAGCGCGGCCTCGTCTCAGTGTGGCTCAGCGCGGCCTCGTCTCAGTGTGGCTCAGCGTGGCCTCTGTCTCAGTGTGTCTCAGTGTGGCTCAGCGCGGCCTTGTCTCAGTGTGGCTCAGTGCGGCCTTGTCTCAGCGTGGCTCAGCGCGGCCTCGTTTCCGTGTGGCTCAGCGCGGCCTTGCTCTCAGTGTGGCTCAGCGCGGCCTCGTCTCAGTGTGGCTCAGTGTGGCTCAGCGCGGCCTCGTCTCAGTGTGGCTCAGTGTGGCTCAGCGCGGCCTCGTCTCTGTGGGGCTCAGCGCGGCCTCGTCTCTGTGGGGCTCAGCGAGGCCTCGTCTCTGTGGGGCTCAGCGCGGCTTCATTCTATGTGGCTCAGCGCGGCCACGTCTATGTGGCTCAGCGTGGCCTCGTCTATGTGGCTCAGCGTGGCCTCGTTTTTATGTGGCTCATCGTGGCCTTGCTCTCAGTGTGGATCAGCGTGGCCTTGTCTCAGTGCGGCTCAGCGTGGCCTTGTCTCAGTGTGGCTCAGCGCGGCCTTGTCTCAGGTGGCGCAGCGCGGCCTTGTCTCAGGTGGCGCAGCGCGGCCTTGTCTCAGTGTGGCTCAGCGCGGCCTCGTTTCCGTGTGGCTCAGCGCGGCCTCGTTTCCGTGTGGCTCAGCGTAGCCTTGTCTCAGTGTGGCTCAGCGTGGCCTTGTCTCAGTGTGGCTCAGCGCAGCCTTGTCTCAGTGCGGCGCAGCGCGGCCTTGTCTCAGTGTGGCTCAGCGCGGCCTCGTTTCAGTGTGGCTCAGCGCGGCCTCGTCTCAGTGTGGCTCAGCGCGGCCTCGTTTCCGTGTGGCTCAGCATGGCCTCGTCAATGTGGCTCAGCGTGGCCTTGTCTATGTGGCTCAGCGTGGCCTCGTCTATGTGGCTCAGCGTGGCCTCGTCTCTGTGGCTCAGCGTGGCCTTGTCTATGTGGCTCAGCGTGGCCTCGTCAATGTGGCTCAGCGTGGCCTTGTCTATGTGGCTCAGCGTGGCCTCGTCTATGTGGCTCAGCGTGGCCTTGTCTCCGTGGGGCTCAGCGCGGCCTCGTCTCCGTGGGGCTCAGCGCGGCCTCATCTATGTGGCTCAGCGTGGCCTTGTCTATGCGGGGCTCAGCGCAGCCTCGTCTCCGTGGGGCTCAGCGTGGCCTGTCTATGTGGCTCAGCGTGGCCTCGTCTCCGTGGGGCTCAGCGTGGCCTCGTCTATGTGGCTCAGCGTGGCCTCGTCTCCGTGGGGCTCAGCGTGGCCTCGTCTCCGTGGGGCTCAGCGTGGCCTCGTCTATGTGGCTCAGCGTGGCCTCGTCTCTGTGGGGCTCAGCGTGGCCTTGTCTATGTGGCTCAGCGCAGCCTCGTCTCCGTGGGGCTCAGCGCTGGCCCGTCTATATGGCTCAGCGTGGCCTCCGTCTCCGTGGGGCTCAGCGTGGCCTTGTCTATGTGGCTCAGCGTGGCCTTGTCTATGTGGCTCAGCGTGGCCTTGTCTATGTGGCTCAGCGTGGCCTCGTCTCCGTGGCTCAGCGTGGCCTCGTCTATGTGGCTCAGCGTGGCCTCGTCTCTGTGGCTCAGCGTGGCCTCGTCTCTGTGGCTCAGCGTGGCCTTGTCTATGTGGCTCAGCGTGGCCTTGTCTATGTGGCTCAGCGTGGCCTCGTCTCTGTGGCTCAGCGTGGCCTCGTCTATGTGGCTCAGCGTGGCCTTGTCTATGTGGCTCAGCGTGGCCTTGTCTATGTGGCTCAGCATGGCCTCGTCTATGTGGCTCAGCGTGGCCTTGTCTATGTGGCTCAGCGTGGCCTCGTCTATGTGGCTCAGCGTGGCCTCGTCTATGTGGCTCAGCGTGGCCTTGTCTAGGTGGCTCAGAGTGGCCTCGTCTATGCGGCTCAGCGGGGCCTCGTCTACGTGGCTCAGCGCGGTCTTGTTCACGTGGCTCAGCGTGGCCTCGTTTTTATGCGGCTCAGCGTGGCCCTTTCGATGTGGCTCAGCGTGGCCTCGTTTTACGTAAAAAATAAATAAATAAATAAATAAATAAATACAAATAAAATTCATAAATAAATAAATAATTAATAATAATTTATTCTAAGCGTGAGCAAATGCGTAAATGCCTCATGTAATTCAGCAGCAGAAAAGTATCTTTCATATTAAGTTAAGCATGCTCCACTTTAGATTGTAGAGTTCTGTTCCCACTACAATATCGATGGAAATCTACTATCTATGGAAATTGATATATCCATATTTTCCTGCTGTTTGCTAACTCTTTTTCTCCTTCTATTTTAGGAACCACATAACATACAGCTGGTGGGTATAGTTTCCTTTCATGTTCTTTGGGGTGGGCTTCGTCCAGTGGAATTATTTTCCACTAATTTTTGGGGGTTGGCTGCGCCCCTGCCTTCATCTTCAGGCAGGATATGCAGAATCCGTATCCTCGGATCGCGAGTTACGGACGGGGCCTACGCCAAAGAACTTATTGCATATATGGCTTGCTGGGCTGTTAATAAAATGCTTCATTGTACAGTACTTTATCTCCCGAGTCTTTCTGGTAGAAATGAAAGCGTAGCGTAAGTTCTGCCGGGAAGACTCAATTGTCACGTCATTATTACCTTCTCATCTATCCAATCGCGATCTAATACGTGATGTATAAAAGACCCTTACTTACACTTGTCTGAGTTCGCAGATGCTGACGCTCCACTTCCCACCATCCTCCCCACCTCCACTAAGACGGTCTTTGCTCCATCCTTCCACCACCACCAGGTCGGTCCCTTCCAAAACCCCAAGGGGGGGTTGGCTGCGCCCCTGCCTTCATCTTCAGGCAGGATATGCAGAATCCGTGACCCCTCGGATTCGCGAGTTACGGACGGGGCCTACGCCAAAGAACTTATTGCATATATGGCTTGCTGGGCTGTTAATAAAATGCTTCATTGTACAGTACTTTATCTCCCGAGTCTTTCTGGTAGAACTGGATACGTAGCCGCATTTGTCGGTCAAATCTAAAGTAGTTTTATTGCTCAGAGAACATCATTATGATAATCACTTTTAACAATTTTCAAACATGTTGTGGATGGAATGAAGAATCTGCATTTGTAAAAGGTATACTACTTTACAAATTAATTTGTAGTATACTAAGCTTGTGCTAGATGGAAGCATGAAATAAATACATTTACAGTGTATTTCTGTTAGTACATAGACATGTCAATGAATTTTTAGTATGGATTCGGTGTATCCCAAGAGGAAACTAAAATATACATTCATATGCAGATGCTGGACGGAGCCTTACACAGGTCCTGATGGGTTTATACATGTATAAAAACACTTGCTACATCAGATTGCTGCTCTGAGATAATATTGATCATATCTTCAATCTTGATCCATTTTACAACCCAAATCCAAACTCAGTGTCCAAACCCAAACCTGGAAACTGAGCCATATTTGACCAAACTATTACATCTGTCACATGTTTTATTCTGTACAAAATAAATATATCTTACAATTACTTCAGAAAATATTTACTTTGAGGAGTAATAGATCCCAGCAGCTAAACATATGGGAGGGATAATAGTGGCCTACAGCTCAAATCAAAACCAAACAAGACTCATATTAAACGTCCACATAGAAAGTCCCCCTGTAGTCAATAATTTATACTTAAAACTCATCTTTGATCACCCATTAAAAAAAATTCCTTGAAAAAATGTCTTCATGCCTCGAAGTATCTTGAATGTAACTCGATTCCCTTCCGTCATTTAGTATGCACAGTTCTATGAATATGTAAATGTGACATTAACTGATTTAAACAAATGGAACCTTATTGTCAATTGCGTGTGTGAATTATTTCAACATTTCACGATGATCAAGTTTGTAATATATCCTTTCAATAATTTATGGCTCTTATTAAAGGAAAAACTCAATGTAGTAACGCAGAAACAGAACGTCGGCCTCACTCCTGATGCAAGTGGATGTTAGAATTTCGACCTTTGAAACGGTGCATGTCTAACAGGAAGTCTGATTTGAATGAATCCTTATTGCTTCCATCATCCAAAACAAAGAAAGAGTTTTTTTCCATCATTAAACAAAGTTCTGCTGAAAGAGCTTTTTACCTCGCACGGAGAAGAAGTGCTTGCTGGGAGTGGTGAAGCCTCTTGTGCCCTGGCTGTTGACCGCGCTGACTCGAAACTGGTACCACCTGTGGGGCCGGATGTCCTTCAACACGGAGCGGGCCTCCATGGTCTGAAAGAGGGGTCAGAGAGACTTTAATTAAGACGAATCCGCTCCTGAAGAGCTCCATCACTGCGGTGCGCTGATAAGAGTGGCAGTAATGACAGCTCGATCCAGCGCAGGGAGATCTCTCTATAGAGCCTGTTGAAAAGCATAGTGCAAACGTCCCTATCCATTACATCACAGGTCCCAGCGGGAGCTCAGGACGTGCACAATGAGCCGCCTGTTTCTCTCAATGTGTCTTAACCTCCGAGAAGACCAGGCATCTTCAGAACTGCTTTAGCGCTCATGAAGAAGAAACTTATTTAAGTGTGATTTTACACACACACAAAAAGTTATTTTCAAGTCAATATCAATGTACAGCATCTGACTTTCCCTCAGTTTAAAAATGAAGCATACTTTAAATCAAAAGAGAAATCTTTTTTCCCTAAATTTGCCTTTGTCTTTTTACATATAAGGTCTTTGAACCATTAAAACATCCTGCAAATTTCAGAGCTTAAAATATCCTCATTGTAAACAAAATATTTATTAAATTAAACTACAGAAACAGTATATAGTTTATGTTTATTTGTTAAATTTAATAGATAACTCACTTAAGAAGGATCTTTATTTGTCATTTTATAACTCATCTTGTCTGACAAGCAATTATGTAAAACTAAAATATACTGTCATTGAAACTTGTATATGTACTTACATATATTTGTAATTACACATTTGTAATCAGGAAGTCGCAATTTAGTATATTTAAAATATAAAAACTTAAGGCCTGGATTCACAGACTTCACAGAGTTAAATTAGACCTTAATTCATTTATTTATGTAGCTTTTATAAATGTGCCTTAGTAAAAACATTACTGGTGTGAATCTTGAGACAAAACAATGAATTATTTTAAGATATTCCAGTGCAAGTTACTTTAATTCACATACTTTACTTCAAGTTACATTAATACTATATTATCTGCAATTATAATTTACATTATAAGTTATATTGCAATTATTATTTATATTTTAACACTTTTCCACAAGGATACGCTGTAAAAAGGAATATGCTTTATCTAATAATAATAAAAAAATGTGGCAACAGATTACAAGCAATATTATTAATTCAATTTAACAATAGAATTGAGTAATAATTAATCAAATTAATTCCTTAAAAGTTAACCATTTAAAATGAGGAAAACGTACCAATGTTGGCAATTTCAAATAAAGAGTTAATTAATTAATTAGTTAGACTTAATTAATCTTTGACGTATTGTCTGTTATTCAGATATTTTTGTAAACTTTACCCATTTTAAATGGTTAACTTTTAAGGAATAATTTGGTTAATTATTACTCAATTCTAATTTGTTAAATTTAATTAATAGTATTGTTTGTAATCTGTTGCCACAATTTTATTGATTAGGTAAAGTATTCATTTTTACAGTGTACAGTAATGAACTTAAACACTATGAGGTGAAAGAGGTGAAATAACAAAGCACTTTACCAATTGGCGATTGGCTGTTTTATTTAGAAGTTCTTCTGTCATATTCATAGTAATATGAGTGTACCGTCTCTGTACATCTAACGTCTTTGCTAGTTCTTGGTTATTGTAGTGATAGAGGTACAGATGGATTGCATCTATGGCTTTAGTCAACCATAGAGGCACTGTGTCTACAACAGTATATTATAAAAACACTCTCTAAAGGCTTTAAACATCACAGACCCATTGCTAATGAACCATATGATCATATAACACAGTTCTACCTCAGTATACACAAAACAGTGAGTATGAATGTTATGGCCATTCACTTTATTACACATCTGTTAAACTTAACATAAAGGAGGTTTTCTCTAAGAAGAGTCCCTGAAAGATGTTATAGGAGGTTTGAAGAATTATGTGTAACAGTGGGTTTAAGATGCAAACCCCAAACCCACATGTCTTTACTCTGAATAAACTCGATGCTTAATCTTAATCACAGCCTTGTGTCTGTGAACATTTACCATAAGAACAGTCTGCCAGGCCGAGGCTTCGTCCTCGCTGGGGTGAATCCCGTGATTCCACCTCCTCTGAAGAATATGAAGGACCGGCTCGACAGAAACGTTAAACTTGGACATCCACGTCACCTTCAGATGGCCCTGCTGGTCCTCTGAAAAGGAAATGTCTCTCCTTGGCTTCAAAGGGACTCCTTTGCAAAAATAAGAAAGTAAACGTGTTGGTTTTTCTGAATCCAACAGAATGACAATTTTCTGAATGACAATAATGGTGACAGTAAATCAGCTAATCGGGTCAGAAATTACAACGGTACAACAGTCGACACAGCTGTGAATTGAATTTGGCTCAAAGAAAAATAAGGATGTCTACGATGAAGGAAATCATCTAGTTTAAAGTTTCTGTCATTCTGTCGTCATTTACTGACCCGTTCCAAACCTGTAAGACTTTAATTCTTCTGAGGAACATAAAAGATTTTCCCCAAGCAATGGAAGTAAATGGGAATGGAAACTGTCACCAACATTCTTCAAAATATGTTCATGTTCCACGCAAGAAACAAAGTCATACATGTTTAGAGGGTGAGTAAAAATGACAGAGGAGAAATTATTGGATGGATTACATTTACATTTATTCATTTAGCTGACGCTTTTATCCAAAGCGACTTATAATTGCTATATATGTCAGAGGTCGCACACCTCTGGAGCAACTAGGGGTTAAGTGTCTTGCTCAGGGACACATTGGTGTCTCACAGTGGATTCAAACCCGGTTAATGTTAATGTGAGTAACCCATTCCTATCCCAGCCTGCAGTGTGTTGTACCTCTGTAGAGGTTGGCGGGGGACTGGCAGGTGTGTCCGCACCCATTGGAGCAGCACTTCTTGAAGCCGGAGCACTCTCTGTCGACCGCACAGCCCTCCACACAGGCAGCAGCGAAACCCGACGCCCGCTGGGCCGGAGGACAGTCGCCCTGCTTCTGGACCCGCAGCGAGCGCACAAACTCAGCGCTGGTCACACATTCGTGATGCTTCTGGACAATGGTACAGAGACAAGCAAATTTAACAATATACATCACATTTGGATTAAAGTGGATACTTGGATCGTTTCGAAATATTGAATGATTTGTAAGTGCATATCACCCTCTGAACTCAGAATTTAATTTCCCTTTAAACAATTTTAATGTATATAAATCTGTTCGGACGAGATTAGTTTAACATGGAGTGGTGGGATGAAGTAATCAGTAACACTTTAAAATCACAGGACATGCATGATCATGTACTAATACCTGAATTAGTAGTTACTTCAAGATGAACTCATAATTAGTGAAGATATGAACTAATCATGAACCAATGAAGAGCGATCCTTAACTACGTCATGATTCATGCATGTTTGATACAGTATTTAATGCATTAATTAACGTTTAGGGGTAAACTAAATCAATCAGGCTCTGTAAGAATAAATATGAAGTAATCTAAATTTGAATTAAACATATAATTTAATACTGCCATGATTTAAACTGTAATATAATCTGCCATCTGCAGTTTTGTGACAAATAACTGGGATGGCACATGATTATTTAGCCATTAATTACACAGATCCATCTAAATAAAGCTGGAAAATAGACTAATAACTACCACAAATACATTTAAATGTCTGATTTAGATAGTTCATTTAGGCTTATGTTTAGTAATAGCTACTTTTCTTCCTGGAACTACAATATACAGGTTTTGTTTCTGGTGGGACACTCATTAGTGGTCACTAAGGTAATGCTGGCCTTTTAATGTCATAAATGTTGACTGCTTTGGTAAACAGAATTAAGAATTAAAGACCTGTTTGCATGTGTGTTGTATTTGTCAGTTTTCAGGAGGTTATGTACAATAATTAACTGTATTTTTTGTTGTTTAAATATATATGCTTCAATTAGCATTAGCTTATGCCCTATTTTACATGTAAACAAACTTACCAACACACTCTATTATCAACACAATCCAATCGAAATTTACTTAATACATCTTTCGACTAGATCTAACTGGTTTATATATAGAAATATTGGTTATATGTGTTTGAGAATGTGATATCAGGAAGCAATAATATGCACACACTCTAAAAAATCTTTTTTTTTTAAAATAAAAATCCTAGGTTGAGCCTTTTGAGTCAATTTTTTGGTCTATTTTATCAGTGTTTGGGTAGTTTTTGTTTTTACTGGGTCAGAAGTAACAATCTTTGTTTGGGTAGTTTTTATGTAACCCAGATCCTGAGTTATTTATCGAGGGCTTTTTGTGACGTCGTCAGGAGAGCACCGTTATGGTGGAAACGGGACAACAGAGACTGGTCGATTACACATGAATTACTTCTAAATGTTTAGTTTTTACATTGTGCAAGCTTAAATGTATGTAATATGTATTCAAAACTATATAGAATATGCTATACTTTAAAATATGATCAAAAATAAAGGAATTAATAAAGGAATGCAAACCAGTGGGCAGGGGCGGAGTGGGACCAAAAAATCTACCGGGAAATTTCGTAGACCACCGGCTCTTGTCGCCGGCAGGATTTATATAGCATTTACAGTTTTACTGATTAAAAAGGAAACTTTGTTGTACTATGCTGGAGTAAAGTTCATAAATGGTCGCTCTTTCCCATAGGACTTTGTAAAACTATGTTGGGTGCACCTCTGTGCCTCTAGGGCCTCAAGAAAATTTTGTAGAATTTAAGGTTAAATGCATCAATCTCATGCTCTCTGAGAGATAAAAATTAAGAGCTTCAACCCATGAACTGCTCGTTGAACAAAGAAAAAGCATTAATTTGTACCAGGACAATAAAGAGGGCTCAAACATCTTTTTAGTTATGAGCGTCTCAGTCTACATTACATTATCAATGGTGTTTTAGGATGCCAAACAATTATTATAATGTAATAATGTAATTTATTATATCATTATTCCTATGACGTAAAATCCATTTAGCCTATAGGCCTAAATGTACTATGTAAATGAAAATGAGTATTTCAAAAGTATATATTTAGCCTACATTACACTATAATATAGGAAAATTAAAATACTTTTGTCCTAATTTCTTCACTTGCAAGAAAAAAACCCTTCAGCTTTTATTTAGGAGAAAACACCAGATGACCATGATCGCGTGAGCAAAGTAATCATGCAGCACAAACAGGATGCTATTCTTAAAGTCTTGTGCTGTTTTATTTATTCACAAAGCCATATCATGGTTACAATTTTAGTTTGTTGGCAAAATATAGTGCTAGAGACCTTAATGTTAGGTTATACATTTTACATCTTTCCATATGTGTTGGGAGTCGAGCGTGTCGAGCGCCACAAAAGCTGATTTCATAGGCTTTCGCCCTACCACCTACGCCACTGTAGCTATTCCATTGCGAGTGTCTTTTTGCTATAAAGAGGCACTTAGTGCAAATATATGCTCCGTTATAGAAAATGTAAAAAAATGTTTTCTACCATTTCGCTTAATTGGGCCCCAGGTGTGCATGGCGAACTTGCAATAAATACATTTTATCAGACGGCCTCGAAAAACTACCGGCCCACCGGGAAAACTCCCGACTCTCCCGATTGCCACTCCGCCCCTGCCAGTGGGTGTGTGGAGTTGGTGTAGAACATTAATTCATGTATGAAGTGAAATTAATCAACCCAGTATAATGGGTTAAATAAACAACCCAATTTGCCGGGTAAAATGAATCCAATCCATGTTCTGTCCTATATTTACCCAGCCCTTGGGTTGAAAACAATTAGATTGTGTTGTTTTTAGCTCAGTGTATTTTAGAGTGTGACGACAGGAGGGTGACGGCGGCATGTAAATCGAGTTACCCCTCCCACTTCTGCTGGTTAAACTGAGATTTCTTATCCTGTCCTGTGGTAAAATCACACTACTTCATCTCCCCCGGTAAAATGAATCCTGTCCGAATAGGGCTAACGTCCCGGTGCTTCATATGTCAGTCAATCCCAGAATCTGTTTCGATTCTGAATAGCTAATTGCTTCCTCCCACTCAGGTTAACATTTCATGCTGACAAAAGACAAAAATGCAAACCGCTGCTTGTTTTTGCATTAAATTCGGGAGAGGTACTGTATAGGGGTCTGTTCAATTCACTAACCTTAATAGCAAAAGTAACAGTGATGCTTGATTTAACACACACCACTAATGAGAGGCAGCTGGAAAATCAGGGAGTGACAAAAAGTGAAGGAAAGACAGACACAGAGTGGGACGCAGCGGTTAGACAAAGCCACCCACCAAAACATGCCCGATGAGGTCTCTGTCCCATCGTGTGTTTGTACTGACTCACAGCTCACACACACACACACACACACACACACACACGTGTGGCACTGTGGAAACTTCATCTGCACAACATCTCCAAGATTACTCAACTCAACACTTCTGTCAGTCCCAACTAGGCGCATGTTTCTTCCATTGGGTGAATCACAGAATTGGGAAAACAACAAAGGGCTTCACTGCGTGTCTCTAAGTGGCTGTGAAGCATTCTGGGTACTTATTATAACCCGACGGGTCTTACGCACAGCTGAACCACACAGCACGTCTCATCTGATGGACCTCAAGCGTTGAAACACTTCACGCTGACGGTTTAAATTAAAGCTTTGCTGAGATAATGATCGCTGAATTTCAACAAGATGTTAACAGTTGTTGCGCTCGCTGTGAAGAACAAAGGTCTGGACGTAAATACGGCTCTTATCTGCTTCGCTTCAATAACGTGCTGATCTCCGCTGAGGGAAACGTAATCTCTGTCTTCGACTCTGGGGACGCGGGATAAAAGGGCCATAAAATCACATCGGAATTCGGAGAGTCATTCAGTTTCCGCTTCAATTTGGACTCGCCTTGCGTTCAGAAACCCACACGCATGCTTTGATTGCGGAGCGTGACTCCATGGCCGTGTGCGGATTCATCTCATACAGGCGTACTCTTGTCTCAGAGGTATTGTGTTGATTTGCCTGGTTTTTAATCAGAGAAACATCCTACGCAAGTAGCCTTTCCGTCACGGCTGTAACAATCCACAGTCAGCACAAATATAAGGCAGGATTTAAAAACAGACTTTCTGTGGAGTGACTTACCTCGCAGGTCTTGGGAGACAGGGCTCGTCTTGTTTCCCATAATTCCTTGCATGGTTGTAGGCACTGCAGACAAATAAATAAACAGACCTGAGCATGGTCTATAGGTTTTAAATCCATGGAGAGACAGAACACGCAAACATTTGCATGTGAGCACAAGGATTGCAGTGTCACAGTACAGCGGCCGCTCAAACTGTTGCATTGTGTAGAGCGCAAACTAATGTGACAAGCTGCTTGAAATATTGACAGATCGATGAATATTTCATGGGTTGCCGTCTTGGGTAATAAACTTGACCCTGTCTAAATGTTGCTAGATTCAAATACATACATTGTTCCAACCCTAACCCTTCATTTTAAGCAGGAATTAAAATCAAATTGAATTATTTTCACTCACTCTTTCTCCATAAAGGGAACTATACTGAAGTGAATCTTACATGAGTCAATTCGTTCATTTCGTTCGTTGAATGAACCAAATGACTCGGAAAAAGATTTGTTCATTTTGATGAACATTTTGACTCTCATTTTGATGAGAGTCACGAACAGCAAGGCGACCATTTGAACTTCTAAAATTTAAACTTTGTTTTTTTTTTTAAATGAGCGATCGTTTCGCTTGATAAGACCTTTATTCATCATCTTGAATCGTTTAAAGCCCTTTGAACAGTTTGCACTGAAACTCTCATTTGGACCTTGAACCATTTGGTTCCCATTGAAGTCCATTATATGGAGAAAATCCTGGAATGTTTTCAACAAAAACCTTAATTTCTTTTCGACTGAAGAAAGAAAGACATGGGCATCTTGGATGATATGGGGGTGAGTAAATTATCAGCAAAAGGTTTTTTTTAAAAGTGACCTAATCCTTTAAACATAAAAAAACAGTGTCAGTGCTGCTTTCAATAAGAATTACACTTCAGTTTCTGCTATAAAGAAAGTCTCTAGTGTGTTCACGTTTTTAGACGCATCTTACCTCGGACATGAACCAGAGAAGATTTACACCTCAAAAAGGGCGGAGCCTCAGAGCCACACCCACCTATTACATCATCACCTCTGACCAATGAGAGTTCAAAAGTGCTTACCAGCCAGAGGAAACTTTTCCAGAAAGCTCGCAATGGCAAGCTGTTTCAAAGTCCCGAAATGAGCTCCGAACAAACAACGTTCTGGCCTGATTTTGTTGATCATGACGTCACATCAGTTCATATTTCAATTCTGCTTAAAGTACATCAGGGCCTTTACTGAGCAGTTCCAGTTTTCATATGAAAAAATGTTTGTGTTCACCAAATCTGCACAGATTTAGCGCATACCCTCAACTCGTGAGTCATTATGATATATTAAACACAGCGTATTGCGCAGGATCTGCTCTTATCTGGCTTACTTGAACACACATGCAACAAATAATGGCGCACTTCATAATTTCCAATAAAACAATGGCGAAGATTATAAAGCATATGGTTGAAAGAAAAGACTTTACCATTTTCCATCATCCTACATTTTTTTGATATGTTATTTGTACTGTATTGATCTGTCCATGACACATTTTTGGTGAAAAGTATGAGGATGAACAAGGAAGAGATGCTGAATACTGATAAAAAATGTGGTCAATCCCAAAGATTGGATTTGTGTGAGGAACAAAGCCTTAGATATACAACGATTCAAACCTTTATCTAAAGGATGAGCACATTTGTTCTGTTTTTGAATCAAGTGTGTTTTCCCTATAATGTAAGCTCTCGGTTCCCTGAGATGCTCCTGCCGAACCCCTGCTGGCCCGGCCTCCAATCGCTCATGTGCTGGAACATTCACACACATCTGCTGTGTGTTACGTGATGGATTATTCTGACATCTGCCCCCATCTATCCCCCACCTGAACAGACAGCTTTCATTTGGCTGAACTCAAAGTCAAGACCACGTTCAAGAAAGAACAAAACAACCTGAAAATAGGAGAGAAGAGAGACATGGAGTGAGGCTGGTTTCACCTTACCGCAAAGATAATCTTATTATCAAGGTAATCAAAGTCAAAATCAGTCATTCATACAGACTTCGATTAAAATGGAAACAAGGATTCTGTTAAAAAAATTGTCATCTCTTAATATAAATAGGATTTGTTTTCCTTCTGGTGATTCTAATTGTCCAGCCAATGCCCATATCACTACAGACTGACCGTCTGCAAGAAGGAAAACAACCAAACTCATCCAATACTAATACACTTGAAAAAAGATAAAATATACCAAAATAAATTCTTCAACAAAAAACACTCAACACTTCAAATTATAATCAGGTACTTTACATGTGCTTTAGTATGTTAGTCCACACTTCATAATAAGTGTACATCTTCAAAGCATTACAAAATAATTAAAACACTATTTAAATGTATCTTAAAGTAAAACCCTTTCACTTGACATAATTACAAAGTGCACTTTTAAGAAACAGTCATGAATGTGGACTTAAAGAGTGGCCATTCTGCAAATACAGTATTTTAAATTATATTTGTAATAGTTGAAGTGCACTACAAATGAATATTCAATACAATTAACTACACTTGTTTTTCAAAATGAAATGAGATTTGAATGAATATTAGATGTGATTGTCAGTTTGTTGAACAATGGCAAAAAATCTTGTCCTTCGTCAGTATAGCTCCTGTGTGTCCAACCTCCATCTAATGACTGCTGACGCCCTCAACACAACATAAACACACACACACACTCTCTCTCTCTTTCTCACACACACTCTGCCTGTGAGTCATCAATATGACAGCACACTACTGAGAGGAAGGGGCTGATGGGAGAGAGCCAGAGGTCTGGACTGCATTACGGGCCGGCGTCTCCCTGCGTTTGGTTAACTACACACACACACACTGCGGCAGGGGGTCAGCGCTGGGAGATCAGTAGCTGGGACACAGGTTATCACTGACTAATTTCCCTTTGGCATTACACACATGCGATTGTGGGATTTGATGATGGATGAATGAGTCAAGCATCTGCTGCTTCTGTTTATAAAAGATCTCAGCGAGACAGTGAAGTCTAGTCAAGTCAAGTCACCTTTATTTATATAGCGCTTTTTATAATACAGATTATATCAAAGCAGCTTCACAGTGATAACATGAACATAATACAACAAAGTTTGTTTCTAGAAGAAAATTGCATCTTCGGCCACCTGAGGTAAGGCAGATATTGCCTTAATATTGTTGAATATTAAATGTCCCCAACTAAGCAAGCCAAAAGCCAAGGCAACAGAGGCAAGGACCCAAAACTCCATCAGTGTCAGAATGGAGAAATAAACCTTAGGAGAACCCAGGCTCAGTCGGGGGCCAGTTCTCCTCTGGCCAACGAATGATCAGTGTGTGATTATGATCCAGGCAACATTACAGGTCAGAAGTCAGATTGGATCAGAACATTCAGACTATTAATCCAGTTCATCTGGTTGGAAGTCGGAGTCATCACACCGGTATGGAGATGAGATTGTGAAGGAGTGAAATCCTCTGAATGCAGGTTTACCTCACATTTAGGCATTTATATGACTCTGGAAGGATGGCTATCTAGGGACAAGACTCTGGAAGGGCAGCCATGATGGGACAAGACTCTGGAAGGGTGGCCATCTTGGGACAAGACTCCAGAAGGGTGGGCCTGACAGGAATCCTAATCCGGTACCTATTTAAATCGATGCATCGCATCGTTAGCTTTTATGCCGATGCGAATCGGTGAATCTTACCATCCCTAGTGTACTATCCCATTTTCTAGGACGAAAAAATAAAGTGAAAACAAAACAAAGCACATGTATATTACTAAATGAAACACCTACTGAAACATCAATGGACACATGATTAGAGGATGGAATGTCCTTTTGCCTTCTTTGAGCTCTTCGTGTTCTCACTGAGCAACTAAGATGGCGTGAATGTGATGGCAAAAGGGAAAAATCCACACAAAATTCACATAAGAGGATGTAATGCATCTGTTTATTTGTGATTGCTTTGTCAATGGAATAATACTCACATATTATGAACACAATGGAAAATCATGTTAATGTCACGTTTGAGCATCTTTTGCACACCTCATATTTGAGGAGCCATAACATTTATAAATCTCTGCATTTCACTGTATTTCTGCACAGTTCAATTCTGATCAGTGTTATCAGGTGAGATTGTTATTGTTTATTATATTGCAGATTGATGGATAAATTGTTCTGAGAGAATTCTGATGACCAAAAGCATTCTTTGTTATTTTGGGGGTTGAAGATGAACGTTTAGTGAGCGGCGCCCCACATGGAAGAGGGCTCCTCATCCTCATCCAGATCAGAGGAACATGTTTTCTTCAAGAGCTCTCGCTGACTCTTTGCCTTTGTCAGGCTGCACTGATTGCTCCCTGACGGAAAAACTGTGGGAGACTTTTCTTTACACTTCATCTTCTTTGACAGCGAAGAAAAGCTGACATTTCAACACGAGATGAGGGCTGTGATTAAATTTGTATCAGGGGATATGTAAAGTAATAAGAAAGTCCAGCAGATCAAATGTTCACTTAATATTTTGGACTTCTTTAAAAAATAATCACTTCCTCTCGTCATGTTTTAACAAACCAATTAGCTCTAAGATGAAACTAGGGCTGCACGATATTGGTAAAAAATGGCATTGCGATATTTTACATGTCCGCGATATATATTGCGATATTAGAACAATTTCCCCAGATGATTTAAATAGCTCTATTTGGAGAATGAATCATTGAATGACTGGGGTGGTTTTGTTATAGAGTATATCCGCATAGAAACTAATATTAATTAATTGAATGTTGTTTACTAATGTAGTTAACAGGTTATGTTAACAGGATTCTGCACATTAGTGGTGGTTGAGGAGATTCCCCTTCCCCCTATATAAAGCACTTTGAGTGCAGAGAAAAGCACTATATAAATGTAATGAATTATTATTATTATTATTAATGTAGTTAACTAGACTTTAATAAATGGAACCTTATTAAAAATTGTTTCCGATTTATGTCTCTTAAGTTCAGTGTTGAATAGATCAGTTGTTTTAGCATTCATTAAAGTGAATCGGTTCAAATGAGTCATTAGTTCGCGAATCGGACGTTTCATTAACGGACCACGCCATACCCGCTGTGTGATTATCCAGGCAGGTTAGGACATCGCACAAGATTTGTGTCAACACAGAAAACATTTCATCACTGGATCGCATTTTATTTATTTATTTTTATTGAAAGTGTGGTTTATGTAATGTCATCTGAATGTGTGGAACAGCAATTCACAACCAGTGGTAGTTCAGAAAAAAAAGGTCTTCCGATCTTTTACCGTCATGTATTCTCAAATATATTCAGTCAACTCAATTTATTGATATGCCTATGCTCGAGCACGGGAGAGCAAGGGAGTTTGAAGACGGTGAGTGCACGCGCGACCGGGACTTTAACTCTCTCAGTTAAACGAGCGCAGAAGTCACTCATCGTCATCTACATCATTCACCGGTCAAGTTTGGCGGGACAAAAATGCGCTTTAGTAAGGCTGAGAGAAAACAGCGCAAGTTCCAGTCTTCTTGCGCTTGATGTTTAAACTGACAGGACTTGCAAATTGATAAACTCTCACTATGATGGTTAAACCTTGCATTTGATTTAATCCGCGAATCACAAGCGTTACGAGCCGGGGAGCTGCTGGCACGCAGCCTACTGATCACGAATCACGGATTTACTACGATCCCTAGTCACATCGCACATTCTTGCGATGTGACTATCGATGAATGCGCACATCGCGATATCGATGTTAAAGTGATACATCGTGCAGCCCTAGATGAAACACAACATTTCAACTTCTGATTTAAAAATAAAAATTCAATACTGATAAAAAAGTGTCAGGGGTTGATGTGCATAAACCAAGGATACTTTTCCATCCACCAAACAACTAAGATAACATTAACACAGAGGAGTGGACAAGGAACTAAAAACCAAGGGCTTAAATTCACACGAGAAGAAGATAATCACCACAACAGGGAACAGGTGAGTAACTCAATTAGAAACCATGGAAACAAACAAGGAATTAGAACTCAGGCAAAAGGGAATAGGGAAACCAAACTAAGGGTCCGTTTACACCAATTTTTTATGTGTTTTGGTTGTTCATTTACACAACACCAGCGCTTTGGTGGCCTGTAAATGCAAACATTTGAGCAATTTTAAGCAATTTTGAGCGTGGCATGGTTGTTGGTGCCAGACGGGCCGGTCTGAGTATTTCACAATCTGCTCAGTTACTGGGATTTTCTCACACAACCATTTCTAGGGTTTACAAAGAATGGTGTGAAAAGGGAAAAACATCCAGTATGCGGCAGTCCTGTGGGCGAAAAATGCCTTGTTGATGGTAGAGGTCAGAGGAGAATGGGTTCGACTGATTCAAGCTGACAGAAGAGCAACTTTGACTGAAATAACCACTCGTTACAGCCGAGGTATGCAGCAAAGCATTTGTGAAGCCACAACACACACAACCTTAAGGCGGATGAAGACTCCACCGGGTACCACTCATCTCCACTACAAATAGGAAAAAGAGGCGACAATTTGCAAGAGCTCACCAAAATTGGACAGTTCAAGACTGTCTCGATTTCTGTTGAGACATTTGGCGTAAACAGAATGGGAACATGGATCCATCATGCCTTGTTACCACTGTGCAGGCTGGTGGTGGTGGTGGTGTAATAGTGTGGGGGATGTTTTCTTGGCACACTTTAGGCCCCTTAGTGCCAATTGGGCATTGTTTAAATGCCACGGCCTACCTGAGCATTGTTTCTGACCATGTCCATCCCTTTATGGCCACCATGTCCCCATCCTCTGATGGCTACTTCCAGCAGGATAATGCACCATGTCACAAAGCTCGAATCATTTCAAATTGGTTTCTTGAACAGGACAATGAGTTCACTGTACTAAAATGGCCCCCACAGTCACCAGATCTCAACCCAATAGAGCATCTTTGGGATGTGGTGGAACGGGAGCTTTGTGCCCTGGATGTGCATCCCACTAATCTCCATCAACTGCAAGATGCTATCCTATCAATATAGGCCAACATTTTTAAAGAATGCTTTCAGCACCTTGTTGAATCAATGCCACGTAGTATTAAGGCAGTTCTGAAGGCGAAAGGGGGTCAAACACAGTATTAGTTTGGTGTTCCTAATAATCCTTTAGGTGTGTGTATAAACTATATTTCAAAAGACATATTAAACTAACCGAAAATGACAGTAAAGGCATTAAGTAACGTTACAAAAGAGCTGTGTCTGAAATTCGCTCCCTATCCACTATATAGTGCACTATATCAGGTGTCGGCCATTTTGTAGTGGTGTCCGAATTCTGAGTGAATGACATCATTCCCTACATTCATTCACTACTTTTACCCACAATCCTCTCTGAATTCGAGTCTACATTCGATGTACACTTGCTGAAGCCCTATTTCCCACAATCCAATGCGGAGAGAACTGAGATTACATACGTCCAGTGGAGGATTTGAAAAACATCCGTTAATCGTCGTTAGGAAGCGAATTCATTTGAATATAATAACGGTCGCCGGAGGGCGCTCAACGACACGTCATCTGTGAACGTGAGAGTTATAATTTCAGTCGATGAAACTACAAAGCTGGCACGGAGGTATATATATAATTACAAAATAAAGTCATTATGATTGTTATTGTTGTATATACTATTTTATAAAGTAGGTAATGTAAGATAAAAGGAGTTTTATGACGAAGCCTTTTCTGCGACAGCTCCAACTCTCCGACGCACAATGTAAACGTCAGCGTCCGAATTCCACTCACTCCATCTCGTTCACTCCTTGCAGATATAGTGCACTCAAATGCCATACACTATATAGGAATTAGTGAATGAGTGAACGAGTGAGCGGTTTCAGACACAGCTCAGGTTTCTATTTTGAATAAATACTGTTAAAAACTTTTTTAAACTTTTGTTTTATCAACAGAAAAACCATTTTCAACTGTGATAATAATAATAATAATACTTTTTGAGTACCAAATTATTTCTGAAGGATATTGAGACACTGGAGACTGGAGTAATGGCTGTTGAAAATGGAGATTTGCCATCACAGGAATAAATTACAAAATTTATAATCTGTTAAAGACATTCCGTCACGCAGTTGTTAAAAACGTTTAATCCTACAAAACTGACAGTCCAAATAAATCAAGATCTGAACATTCAGTTCAAAAAATCATTACTTCAAGCTCACTGTATGTCTATCTTCCACTTTATTCAGTGAGATCTGACACTCTAAGAAAAGTCTATAAAAATAGGGACCAAGTGAACTCTCAATATGAAGGAATTTTCCTGTTCAATTCTTCACAGGTGTTTCACACATGTATTTTGAATTACGCATTGCATTGTGCTTCAGGGTTAAAGGAAATGTCTGTGAACTTGACGGATGGCGTTAAGTGCAGAAAATTACCTGTGCCCTTTTCCATTTTAACAGATTTTTCCTATCAGTGTAATAATAATACCAGGAGATTGAAGGGAAGGTGCAAGGAAGGGGTAGGAACGAAACATTCCAGAATATCATTGTGTCACTAATGTAACAGGAGCTGCAGTGGATGAGCTGGAAATGCAGCGGGAAGCGTAGAACGGAGAATCCCAAGGGTCAAATCCTCCCTACGCTCGTCTGTCTGTGATTTAGCCACCGCTCTGTGTGATGGCATGTGTTCTCCTGCCCGCAGCAGGTGACGCTCTTCACAACCTCTGGAATCTAAATCATGAGCATGCCTGTAAATTATGAAGATGCATCCCGCACACTTCAACACTATAAGGTGAACTGGATGACACCAGCACACCTGAAACTCATGAGAAGGCCTTCAGTCATTCTGGACATCTCTACAAAGAGATCATAAAAGATCCTATCACAGCAGCCCCCAATGCATCATCCTCATGTAAATGACTAACCAAAACGCATAAAGAGATTTCCGTTTTTAGTTGAAAATGGAGTGTTGGGAAAGTTCACTTTCTATATGAACTAGTTCAAAGTTCAGTTCACAAATTTTTAAATTAACTATATAGCTCAGTTCATAGTTCATACTTAACAATTTTGAATTAAGTTCACGGTTCCAAAAAAATAACTAGTTCTTTTTTCCATATGTTGCTGCGAGTTTTTATTTTTATTATTTTTTATTATTGCCAAAACCCATATACAACCACAGACAGCAATATTTTATCGGCAGGCAAAGTTTGTACAGAAATGTAAGATTTTTTGCTTCTTGACCTGTCTTGATGACGCATGCGGCGGCCGCGGTGCGACACTGGTGGCTTTGTTGCCAGATTGGGCGTTTTTTCCGCTGACATATAGAACCCTTTTGCGCCGACGTCACAGGCAAAAAAGTGAAAACTGGAGGCGGCCAATACAAAACAGCACAGATTCGGCTACATAATAAGGAGCTTAAATTATTGTTACTATTATTAAATGTCATCTTGTTGTGTTGTTTGGTGCAAGAATTTATGAAAAATGAATATGCTGTATCTGATACTTTTATTTCTAGAAAATATTTACATCATTAAAATCGTACCATAATGCCACTCTTTACATTGTCGCCGTCTCGGCGCTGGCCGAGAATAATATTCGTGGTCCTGGACACTGAGTGACCTTACGCATTAAGATAAAATAGGATTTTCTCCAGTCATTGTTAAAAAACAAGCTAACAATACTTGCTAACTAGCGTTAGTGAAGCGGCCAGAGGGATCGATTTGCCTTCACCTAAGCTCCGCCCACAAAAAAAACGTCACCATGTTTACCAACTGAAAAGGGGTCTATTAAGGCCTGTTTTACCTTTTTGCCAGGTTTACAGATGGAAGGCTCAATTGAAATCTGGCACCATATTGAACGAAGTTAAACTGAGAGAGTGTGTGTTCACAGACACCAGAATGAATGTGTTCACAGTAACATCAGTAAAATCAGGCAATAATACAGTGCGTTCAGTTCACGTTCGCTCGAAAAATATGAACGCGTTCATGAACTATCGTTCAATAAAGGCACAACACTGCTTGTAAACTACCATCCAGAAAATCACAGGACATGCAGATGGACTCGAGTTACACATACAGCTTATAGCTCTGTTTCAAGAAATCTCCAGCATTTTCCACACATTTTTGAGTCTGACTTGGTGTTCTGCTCAGAAGCGTTTGCATGGTTTGAAGGGCTGAACGTATGGACCGGTAAAGAGTTTCATTGTCCAGCTTTCTTGCTGCTTTACTGGCCGTTAAAAGAGAAGACAGATGAAGTCCAGACCTGGCAGAAAAGAAGTGTGAGACGTCGCGGATGAAAGGCAGTATAAAAAAGATGACATAGTCACCAGATGAATGAAGCAGTCAAGAGGGCTCCTGTCCAATCAAATGCATTCCTGCGACCTCATTTCCTGCATAAGAGCACATGTGCTCTTCAGTCTGCTGTTAGCGAGAGGAGTGATATAATACAGCTACCTTCACTCAGGAAAAAAAAAAACCTCTTAAGGTTTGAACCAATCCATAAATATAATTAAGGCGTCGTTTGCGGACAGCCAATCAAGACCACAGACGGGCATTATGCAAATGTGTTGCACTGTTCAGGTTCAGGTTCAGGAAGTGATACTGGATCACTGACGACTCGTTTCAGTTCAGAATCACTTCCTTCTTTTAGGAGACCTTGTCTTTATCTGCACTGTGATCTTTAAATCCTTGCAGAGCGTTTACAATCACAAACAGCTCTATTACACACTACATGAAATAGAATATCTGAAAAAGCATAATAGGGTACTTTAAGCTGGTCCAAAGTATAATTATTGTCAGTGTTACAAGATCAAAAAACACCATAAAAATGCGTCCATATGATTTAAGTTATACATAACCGTTTGAAACAAGGCATGATCACATTAAGACAAATAAAAACAGACTGATTTTACAGAAACATCAGATTGAGGTTGACACGAATTCAAAAACTCTTAAAGCCCTTCAATTGCATTTCCCCTTGGTTGCAAACATCTGTGAGTGAGTGAATGCGTTTCTGACATCTGTTGTGGAGGTGATATCAATATCATGCTTGCTTATAAAACAGTTTCCTCTCGGTAGCTGATGCGTTAATCGCTTTCAAATGGATCCTTTGTAATGAACGATCCAATCAATCAGGGATAAGAATGTGAACTGGCCATGAACCTCATCAGTACAGCGAGTTTATTTCTCTGGCCAGCGTGTGTGTTTACACAGGGCACAAAAGAACAAACATCCGCACAGTTTCATTTGAAAGTGACACTCGCGTGTGGGAGTGTGATGCTCCGAAACCTGCCATATTGTACACAGAAGTAAAGTCACAATGTGTGTAGCTTGAACAACAGGTAAAATAACGCTTGGCTAGGTAAAGTCTTGAATAAACCATAAACCCCCTCCTGATATTTTAAAGAATTATTCTCTAAAAAACATTAGTCTAAAAGCCAGTTCACACAAGGAACAATAACTTCATTAGTATCCAAGTTTCTAAGTCGTTTCAGTTTTGTTGTCTGCCACTTTAAAGGCTCAAGATCTTTAAAGCAGGATGGATTCTGATTGGCTGTCAATGTTTTTGTTCAACAGCTGCAAAAAAATTATTCTGAAAACAAATGCACTAATACTGTTTCTCTGTACAGTTATCATTGTGGTGTGAACTAAATTATTCTTTTAAATTTGGAGCGATTTTGGATCATTATAGTATAGTAACCGCCCTTGATGTGAACAGGCGTTGATCTTTACTTATTATCTTAAGATATTTGGCTATTTTTACGAAAAAAAGCAAGCTAAAATGATTAAATTATGATTAAGACATGCAAACGAAAATGGCATGAGGTAAATTACACTGTAGTTCCAATCTGATTGGAAATGAAGTTGTGTTTACAATATTCCTAGCTGATTCAATGAGGAAGAATTAGTCTCTGGATTCAGTTTAGTGGCATTAAGTTTTTCAAATATACCCAGAGTTTTGTTTGAGATGCTTAGTAGCAGATAAACCAGATATCCACAAGCAGAACTGTATATTCTGAGTTACATGAAGCTATCTGTGATTATTACTTTGGACAAACAGAAATTCTAAAAACAGAGTTACTGAACACCAGTGAGGACTGATTTATTTAGACCTGCACTACAGCCCGAGGGTTATAAATGTTCTTGCGAAAGGAAATAAAAAATGAATGAGCATAAGCGACAACAAATAAAGCGTTAGGTGTGAAGGAAACTAATGAGACCACATGAGGCCAAGAAGCTGAAAAAAGCCACTGAAATCAATAAGAAACATGATGCTGAACGTTCAACAATAACTGCATTAGACAACAGAAAAGGCACCCCGAGGCACCTCTGAGGTCATTGTAAAATTAAATTTGAGCTCAAATGTTGTGCATGAACAATAATTCAGTCAAATAATTGGATGATAAACAGTGCCAAAACCAAAGTCAAGGAACCATTTTTTGCCAAGTACTCACTCTTGAGTATTACAGCTATTTTACTTGACTGCTTTCCTCCATGTGTGACTCCATAAACACACACGCTATACAAACTACCAAACAAATCACTTTATTTTTATTCATTAACTTTCATTAAAGGTAGGGTAGGTAATTTTCAGAGAGGCTAGCAATAGCGAGCTAGCTTTGAAAGCATGAGATCCCCCCTCCCTTCAGAGCATCTCCAAAGCCACGCCTGCCCTCGACACACAGCAGAGTCTGCAAATCTGCGCCTCCTCCAACACACATGAACACACAAAGCAGAGTCTGCAAAGCTGCGCCTCCTCCAACACACATGAACACACACAACAGAGTCTGCAAAGCTGCGCCTCCTCCAACACACATGAACACACAAAGCAGAGTCTGCAAAGCCACGCCTCCTCCGACACACATGAACAGACAGCAGAGTTTCCAAAGCTGCGCCTCCTCTGACACACATGAACACACACAGCAGAGTCTGCAAAGCCGCGCCTCCTCCAACACACATGAACACACACAACATAGTCTGCAAACCCACGCCTCCTCCGACACACATGAACACACACAGCAGAGTCTGCAAAGCCGTGCCTCCTCCAACACATGAACACACACAGCAGAGTCTGCAAAGCCGCGCCTCCTTCAACACACATGAACACACACAACCGAGTCTGCAAAGCCTCGCCTCCTCCAACACATGAACACAGACGGCAGTCTGCAAAGCCACGCCTCCTCCAACACACATGAACACACACAACAGTGTCTGCAAAGCCACGCCTCCTCCAACACACATGAACACACACAGCCGAGTCTGCAAAGCCGCGCCTTCTCCAACACACATGAACACACACAGCCGAGTCTGCAAAGCTGCGCCTTCTCCAACACACACATGAACACACACAGCCGAGTCTGCAAAGCCGCACCTCCTCCAACACACATGAACAAACACAGCCGAGTCTGCAAAGCTGCGCCTTCTCCAACACACATGAACACACACAGCCGAGTCTGCAAAGCCACGCCTCCTCCAACACAGATGAACACACACAGCCGAGTCTGCAAAGCCGCGCCTTCTCCAACACACATGAACACACACAGCCAAGTCTGCAAAGCCGCGCCTCCTCCAACACACATGAACACACACAGCAGAGTCTGCAAAGCCGTGTCTTCTCCAACACACATGAACACACACAGCCAGAGTCTGCAAAGCCGCGCCTCCTCCAATACACATGAACACACACAGCAGAGTCTCCAAAGCCGCGCCTCCTCCAACACACATGAACACACACAGCCGAGTCTGCAAAGCCGCGCCTTCTCCAACACACATGAACACACACAGCAGAGTCTCCAAAGCCGCGCCTCCTCCAACACACATGAACACACACAGCCGAGTCTGCAAAGCCGCGCCTTCTCCAACACACATGAACACACACAGCAGAGACTGCAAATCCGTGCCTCCTCCAACACACATGAACACACACAGCAGAGTCTGCAAATCCGCGCCTCCTCCAACACACATGAACACACACAACAGAGTCTGCAAAGCCGCACCTCCTCCAACACATGAACAAACACAGCAGAGTCTGCAAAGCTGCGCCTCCTCCAACACACACACACAACCGAGTCTGCAAAGCCTCGCCTCCACCAACACATAAACACAGACGGCAGTCTGCAAAGCCACGCCTCCTCCAACACACGTGAACACACAAAGCAGAGTCTGCAAAGCTGCGCCTCCTCCAACACACATGAACACACACAACAGAGTCTGCAAAGCTGCGCCTCCTCCAACACACATGAACACACAAAGCAGAGTCTGCAAAGCCACGCCTCCTCCGACACACATGAACAGACAGCAGAGTTTCCAAAGCTGCGCCTCCTCTGACACACATGAACACACACAGCAGAGTCTGCAAAGCCGCGCCTCCTCCAACACACATGAACACACACAACATAGTCTGCAAACCCACGCCTCCTCCGACACACATGAACACACACAGCAGAGTCTGCAAAGCCACGCCTCCTCCGACACACATGAACAGACAGCAGAGTTTCCAAAGCTGCGCCTCCTCTGACACACATGAACACACACAGCAGAGTCTGCAAAGCCGCGCCTCCTTCAACACACATGAACACACACAACCGAGTCTGCAAAGCCTCGCCTCCTCCAACACATGAACACAGACGGCAGTCTGCAAAAGCCACGCCTCCTCCAACACACATGAACACACACAACAGTGTCTGCAAAGCCACGCCTCCTCCAACACACATGAACACACACAGCCGAGCTCTGCAAAGCCGCGCCTTCTCCAACACACATGAACACACACAGCCGAGTCTGCAAAGCCGCACCTCCTCCAACACACATGAACACACACAGCCGAGTCTGCAAAGCTGCGCCTTCTCCAACACACACATGAACACACACAGCCGAGTCTGCAAAGCCGCACCTCCTCCAACACACATGAACAAACACAGCCGAGTCTGCAAAGCTGCGCCTTCTCCAACACACATGAACACACACAGCCGAGTCTGCAGAGCCACGCCTCCTCCAACACACATGAACACACACAGCTGAGTCTGCAAAGCCACGCCTCCTCCAACACAGATGAACACACACAGCCGAGTCTGCAAAGCCGCGCCTTCTCCAACACACATGAACACACACAGCCAAGTCTGCAAAGCCGCGCCTCCTCCAACACACATGAACACACACAGCAGAGTCTGCAAAGCCGCGCCTTCTCCAACACACATGAACACACACAGCCGAGTCTGCAAAGCCGCGCCTTCTCCAACACACATGAACACACACAGCAGAGTCTGCAAAGCCGCGTCTTCTCCAACACACATGAACACACACAGCAGAGTCTGCAAAGCCGCGTCTTCTCCAACACACATGAACACACACAGCAGAGTCTGCAAAGCCGCGTCTTCTCCAACACACATGAACACACACAGCCAAGTCTGCAAAGCCGCGCCTCCTCCAATACACATGAACACACACAGCAGAGTCCCCAAAGCCGCGCCTCCTCCAACACACATGAACACACACAGCCGAGTCTGCAAAGCCGCGCCTTCTCCAACACACATGAACACACACAGCAGAGTCTCCAAAGCCGCGCCTCCTCCAACACACATGAACACACACAGCCGAGTCTGCAAAGCCGCGCCTTCTCCAACACACATGAACACACACAGCCGAGTCTGCAAAGCCGCGCCTCCTCCAACACACATGAACACACACAGCAGAGTCTGCAAATCCGTGCCTCCTCCAACACACATGAACACACACAGCAGAGTCTGCAAAGCCGCGCCTCCTCCAACACACATGAACACACACAACAGAGTCTGCAAAGCCGCACCTCCTCCAACACACATGAACACACACAACAGAGTCTGCAAAGCCGCACCTCCTCCAACACACATGAACAAACACAGCAGAGTCTGCAAAGCTGCGCCTCCTCCAACACACATGAACACACACGGCAGAGTCTGCAAAGCCCGGACCTCCTCCAACACATGAACACACACAACAGAGTCTGCAAAGCCGCGCCTCCTCCAATACACATGAACACACACACAACAGAGTCTCCAAAGCCGCACCTCCTCCAACACATGAACACACACAACAGAGTCTGCAAAGCCGCGCCTCCCCCAACACATGAACACACACAGCAGAGTCTGCAAAGCCGCGCCTCCTCCAACACACATGAACACACACAACATAGTCTGCAAACCCACGCCTCCTCCGACACACATGAACACACACAGCAGAGTCTGCAAAGCCGTGCCTCCTCCAACACATGAACACACACAGCAGAGTCTGCAAAGCCGCGCCTCCTTCAACACACATGAACACACACAACCGAGTCTGCAAAGCCTCGCCTCCTCCAACACATGAACACAGACGGCAGTCTGCAAAGCCATGCCTCCTCCAACACACATGAACACACACAACAGTGTCTGCAAAGCCACGCCTCCTCCAACACACATGAACACACACAGCCGAGTCTGCAAAGCCGCGCCTTCTCCAACACACATGAACACACACAGCCGAGTCTGCAAAGCCGCACCTCCTCCAACACACATGAACACACACAGCCGAGTCTGCAAAGCTGCGCCTTCTCCAACACACACATGAACACACACAGCCGAGTCTGCAAAGCCGCACCTCCTCCAACACACATGAACAAACACAGCCGAGTCTGCAAAGCTGCGCCTTCTCCAACACACATGAACACACACAGCCGAGTCTGCAGAGCCACGCCTCCTCCAACACACATGAACACACACAGCTGAGTCTGCAAAGCCACGCCTCCTCCAACACAGATGAACACACACAGCCGAGTCTGCAAAGCCGCGCCTTCTCCAACACACATGAACACACACAGCCAAGTCTGCAAAGCCGCGCCTCCTCCAACACACATGAACACACACAGCAGAGTCTGCAAAGCAGTGTCTTCTCCAACACACATGAACACACACAGCCGAGTCTGCAAAGCCGCGTCTTCTCCAACACACATGAACACACACAGCAGAGTCTGCAAAGCCGCGCCTCCTCCAATACACATGAACACACACAGCAGAGTCTCCAAAGCCGCGCCTCCTCCAACACACATGAACACACACAGCCGAGTCTGCAAAGCCGCGCCTTCTCCAACACACATGAACACATACAGCAGCAGACCTGCAAATCCGTGCTCCTCGACACACATGCACACACACAGCACGTCATGAACACACACAGCCGCGTCTGCAAGCCGCGCCTCCTCCAACACACATGAACACATACAGCAGAGACTGCAATCCGTGCCTCCTCCAACACACATGAACACACACAGCAGAGTCTGCAAATCCGCGCCTCCTCCAACACACATGAACACACACAACAGAGTCTGCAAAGCCGCACCTCCTCCAACACATGAACAAACACAGCAGAGTCTGCAAAGCTGCGCCTCCTCCAACACACACACACAACCGAGTCTGGCAAAGCCTCGCCTCCACCAACACATAAACACAGACGGCAGTCTGCAAAGCCACGCCTCCTCCAACACACATGAACACACAAAGCAGAGTCGGCAAAGCTGCGCCTCCTCCAACACACATGAACACACACAACAGAGTCTGCAAAGCTGCGCCTCCTCCAACACACATGAACACACAAAGCAGAGTCTGCAAAGCCACGCCTCCTCCGACACACATGAACAGACAGCAGAGTTTCCAAAGCTGCGCCTCCTCTGACACACATGAACACACACAGCAGAGTCTGCAAAGCCGCGCCTCCTCCAACACACATGAACACACACAACATAGTCTGCAAACCCACGCCTCCTCCGACACACATGAACACACACAGCAGAGTCTGCAAAGCCGTGCCTCCTCCAACACATGAACACACACAGCAGAGTCTGCAAAGCCGCGCCTCCTTCAACACACATGAACACACACAACCGAGTCTGCAAAGCCTCGCCTCCTCCAACACATGAACACAGACGGCAGTCTGCAAAGCCACGCCTCCTCCAACACACATGAACACACACAACAGTGTCTGCAAAGCCACGCCTCCTCCAACACACATGAACACACACAGCCGAGTCTGCAAAGCCGCGCCTTCTCCAACACACATGAACACACACAGCCGAGTCTGCAAAGCCGCACCTCCTCCAACACACATGAACACACACAGCCGAGTCTGCAAAGCTGCGCCTTCTCCAACACACACATGAACACACACAGCCGAGTCTGCAAAGCCGCACCTCCTCCAACACACATGAACAAACACAGCCGAGTCTGCAAAGCTGCGCCTTCTCCAACACACATGAACACACACAGCCGAGTCTGCAGAGCCACGCCTCCTCCAACACACATGAACACACACAGCTGAGTCTGCAAAGCCACGCCTCCTCCAACACAGATGAACACACACAGCCGAGTCTGCAAAGCCGCGCCTTCTCCAACACACATGAACACACACAGCTGAGTCTGCAAAGCCACGCCTCCTCCAACACAGATGAACACACACAGCCAAGTCTGCAAAGCCGCGCCTCCTCCAAACACACATGAACACACACAGCAGAGTCTGCAAAGCCGCGTCTCCTCCAACACACATGAACACACACAGCCAAGTCTGCAAAGCCGCGTCTTCTCCAACACACATGAACACACACAGCAGAGTCTGCAAAGCCGCGTCTCCTCCAACACACATGAACACACACAGCAGAGTCTGCAAAGCCGCGCCTCCTCCAACACACATGAACACACACAGCTGAGTCTGCAAAGCCGCGTCTTCTCCAACACACATGAACACACACAGCCAAGTCTGCAAAGCCGCGCCTCCTCCAATACACATGAACACACACAGCAGAGTCTCCAAAGCCGCGCCTCCTCCAACACACATGAACACACACAGCCGAGTCTGCAAAGCCGCGCCTTCTCCAACACACATGAACACACACAGCAGAGTCTCCAAAGCCGCGCCTCCTCCAACACACATGAACACACACAGCCGAGTCTGCAAAGCCGCGCCTTCTCCAACACACATGAACACACACAGCCGAGTCTGCAAAGCCGCGCCTCCTCCAACACACATGAACACACACAGCAGAGTCTGCAAATCCGCGCCTCCTCCAACACACATGAACACACACAACAGAGTCTGCAAAGCTGCGCCTCCTCCAACACACATGAACACACACAGGCAGAGTCTGCAAAGCCGGACCTCCTCCAACACATGAACACACACAACAGAGTCTGCAAAGCCGCGCCTCCCCCAACACATGAACACACACAGCAGAGTCTGCAAAGCCGCACCTCCTCCAACACATGAACACACACAACAGAGTCTGCAAAGCCGCGCCTCCTCCAACACACATGAACACACACACAACAGAGTCTCCAAAGCCGCACCTCCTCTGACATACATGAACAAACACAGCAGAGTCTCCAAAGAGTCAAGAGAGATGGTGATAAACTCCCTCATGTCTCAAAACACACGACATCACAATAATAATAAACATCAACAACTCACAGAGCTCAGGGGCCGTATTCACAAAGAATTTTAAGGCTAAAAGTAGCTCCTAACTGGCGAATTTAGGAGCAACTCTTAAAAATAAAGGGCGTGTCACTCCTAACTTTAGGACTCCTAATTTTTTTCACTAAGAATAATTCACGAAGCATTTTAGCCCTAAAAGTAGCACCTAAGTCTGGGACAGCTTAAAAGAAGTGGAGAGGACTCCTAACACACCTATTGACAAAGGATTGTAGCGCATACCACCGCCTCTCACAGTCGTCTGGGGTACGCGAAACAAGCGGGAATGCTGCATTCATCTGCAAACAAATCCTTTCCCATGTCTCACGCTTAGTTTACCTTGATATCCCATTGCCGAATTTCACTTTTATTATGTTTTTTTCTAGCTGGTTCAGCAGCAGTAACTGATCCTGCATCCAGTTGGGCTTTCTTTTTCGTTTGGCGAGTTCATAATCCACCGTTATTCAACTACTACATTACTTCAAGAAACATTTGTTTGCTTTAAGTAGTCTATTTAGGCTAGTAGGATGTAAATTAACCAAGCAAGTGTTAATGCAAGTGTTGTTTTTCATTATTAGGCAAGTGACGGTTTTCATTGGGGTATTAGGCTACCTTGGTTTAATTTAATTCACAACTTTTCTCTCTCTCTGCCTTTTTAGAATTACACTTCACTGGGGCCTGCACAAACATGTCATTATACATGCATTTCGATGACATTACTATTATTATTTTGTGTAGGACATGTCATCTAACAACCAATCACCGTGATCATTGTGAGGAAGCTCGTGCATGAGAATTGACGTCATCTATATGCATCTTCCCCATATAATGGAAATCATTATGAACATCAGCTATGCTAATTATTTCCCATCTGCCTTTCTGCTGTTATCTCGGGACAAAAACGGCGTTCGTCTGGTCCAGTTTGTATCCAGCCTCTCACGGGGAATTCAGATGCCCCAATGCCTGTGAAGAGACGACTCAAAGATGGCGATATGTCATGGCACCGTGTTACATATAAACAATATTTATATTTAATATTTATATATAAACAATATGAATGTAAGCCAGAGGAGAACTGGCCCCCGACTGAGCCTGGGTTCTGTTTTTTTCTCCATCCAATCTGATGGAGTTTTGGTTCCTTGCCACTGTTGCCTTGCTTTGCCTGCTTTTGGCTTGCTAAGTTGGGTTTATTTCATATTTAACAATATTATTGATCTGTGTTGTACTACTTTCATATTATCACTGTGAAGCTGCTTTGATAAAATCTGTATTGTGAAAAGCGCTATATAAATAAATGTGACTTGACTTGACTTCGACTATAGCAACGAAGACTCACTCTTAGTTTAGGAGTTTTTCCTTACTAAGAGTAGATCTGAAAGGCGTTAAGAATAGCGAAAGGTGAAAGGCATTAAAATAACTTTTAAGAGAAAACTCCTAGCTAAAATATTTGATTGCGATTTAGGAGTACTCCTAGTGGTAAGTACTCTGAGGGAGCGGACACTTCGTTCTGCGCATGCGCTGGAAGTGATCTCTCGCGCGTGTACGTCACTCATCGTTTACACAGAGATTTCAGAAGTGTTACCTTTCACTGTGAAGATCTAAACATATTTAGATATACAGGAAATTGCGATGGAAGACGACTTCGATATATCAACCCACAACGTGTTTTTTTTTCCGCAACGCGCGAGAGATCACTTCTGGTGCTTTCCAGCGCTTGTGCAGACCAAAGCACCCACGCCCTCAGATCACTTGGATGTGGCTGTGGTTACAAGAGGTAAAAACGATATAAATACTGTTTGTTTTCTCACACAAACCGCTCGTTTCGTGTCTTAGGCCATCAAAGTGTACCTACATTTACGAGCAGGGCTTGACATTAACACCCGCCAAATGCAGGTGGATTTCACACGTGTGTGTGTGTGGGGGGGTAATACAGTCACTCCCACTGCCACTTTGGCGTGTTGAAAAATGTTAGTCTTGTCAAAAGACATCTGATAAACGAATTGCACGACATTAGACATGCGGAAATTAAACTTGCGGGCTGGCCATCGGACTGAGGGCTGTTTTAGTCTGCCCTTTTTGTCAAACGATCATCACACGCGACTGGTCGCGTTCACACACACATCAACACAGTGTTCAGTCAGTTTCGTGAGTGTGCGTGGCCGATATAAAGAAAAATTGATCTTCATGATTAATGAACACGGTGTAATAGCAGGGCTGCCCTTATGTCACGTCATATTACAACTATCTTTACAGAGTTAATTCTATGTTTTAATAAAATTAATCATGCCATGAAAGAAAGCAGGAGATGCATTTGTGGGAATAATCTCGTAAATAAAGACCTGTAGGCCTATACTTGTTTCAGGTGGACATATCTCCAGTTACTCAGAGCTACCAGAGCTACATGATGATCATTATTAAGATCAGAGCTCTGAGGAAATGCTGATGCAAAACAAACAATCCAAAGTCCCCAAAAAAACTGTCATATAGGCCTATATAAAGATGTAATCCTGTTGCCTTAATTGTGGATTTTTCTTAGAAATAAAATAATGTATTCTTTGCTCATTGTTGCAGATAATTGTTCTATTCTGTATTAGAGTATTTACTGCTGTAAAAAAGAAAAGAAAAGATGCAGCACTTTTATTAAATACAATAATAAGCTATTGGATGTTTATCTTAAAAGACAACATGTTTTCAAAAAAGGAACTTTACAACCTTATCAGAGGTAATGATAATATTATTAAATTTTAGCACGTTTTAAGCCCCATTTAAAATGTGGCTAGTAAATTTGCAAAACCACTAGCCACATTGGCTAGTGAGCAAAAAAGTTAATGTCAAGCGCTGTTTACGAGTCATTAAATCATGTTTAATCTGGACTTCTCTATGCATGCGCTTTGAGGTGGTGACCATAGACCTCCATTATATGACTGACAGACAAGAACGGTTTGACCTAAAAATATCAAAATTGAAAATACTGTGGAAACAAAGACACCTACATCTTGGATGCCCTTGAGGTAAGATAAAACATACCGAAAATGTATTTCAAAGTGAACTATCCCTTTAAAGGGTTTGACGTGGTGGAACAAATGGAGAAAACGAGCGCAGAGCCCTCTGAGACCTTCTGAAAGCCGTGCAGAACAAGATGGCAACAAATGTGAGAAAGCCTGTGTTCCCGTCCTCACCTCCTGTGAACCTTCACACGCCAGTCGTGAAGAACTGAAACATTAGGAGAGCTAGAGTAGCACGAGTCCATTCATTTCTCAGTGTCATGAATAACTCAAATGGCTTATCCATATGGAAGTCGATGACAGACGTCCATACCACCCCCCAACGAAACACAAATCATAGGACTGGGTTTTGAAAGACGCTGTCCAGAGGTCCCTTCTTGACCTTCCAGCGCTCTCCCTCCGCCTGAGCGTGATTCAAGAGCACTGCATGTTCTGATTTAGTGTGCTGACATGTACATTCTCATGGGCTCCAGCCTCACCATGACAAAAACCACATGTGCAGAAACATCTACTCAGACTCAGAGTGTATCTGAACCCGAGAGTGATGAATACAGGACCGGCTGGTCATTACGGTGTCACAAATGAACTGGAAAACATCCGCTCGCTGCAGTTTAAATCAGCACACAATCTGCACTGGTGCATTGTGGGAACAGCCTGGGTGTTCTGGACGTCTGCAATCCATTGACTTTTGCAATGCCATTGCAGTTCAGGTGTCTTGCGGGCCACACGCAACACACTCACAGAAACATGTTGCTCAGGGTGGAGGAGTTCATTGCTGCAGAACCACACACAGCAGCTTTCTCTCACATGCTCCGCATGAATCCGTCACCAGGAACTGTTTTACGTGCCGTTAAAGGTAACAGAGCATATTTCAGATATGTAAATGCTAACCAACCATGGTTTACTTTAGGACCTGTAATGTTGACTTTGAGACTCTCTGTGGTTTTGAAACTAAATCTATCGCTTTATTTGATTTGACACTGTTGTGTGCTTTCATGTAAGAGTGTGTAGAGCACTTTAATCGTGGAACTGGGTTTTAATGTTACATAATTAATGAATTTAAGCTTCTGGAAAAAAATCACAGACGGTGACACAATACCTTAATCACATCTTGCAGTGTAATACCAGCTATACTCTATATCTGCAGTGCATTCACTGTGAAAATACAACTGACATTTTGCCAGAAAAGCTTGATTTAAAGGTAACGTGTTGGCCTGATACATGACTAAAGGACTGTGCAGTCACTCTGAAGTTCATCTTCCAAGCACTATTCAAGCTCATTTGCAGGGTTTGCTTTACACACACACACACACACACACTCGTGTGACAATGTTGCAAACCAGTCCCGGAGGAAGTCACGCCGACACACGGAGAACAGGCAAACTCCACACAGAAAGCCACGGTCACTTAAGTTCACACGTGTTTACACTCTCACACTCACACACACAAACACATCTGCTCCATAGAGTAAGAAGATGATGTAGTGCAACTGAATGCAGAGACCACTCTATCTTCAGACAGGCTCTTTAATAACAACTATTAAAAATACGCAATGCACAATTAGCAAAGAGTACTGAAATTTCTTAACTTCTTGAGATGTTTGTGAATCCAGCCTGAGGATGGTAGCTGTGAAAATAACTTATTAAGAATATTTGGTAACACTTTACTTGAAGGGGTGTGCATTAGACTGACATGACACCTTCATATCCACGACATGACACATGAAGTTTTATGCATGTTTGTGACAACCTGACATGCATAATGACATTTTGAATGCAAATATGACACTGTTTGAGATGTCTTTGTTATGACATAAACCAATACATCATAACCTGTCTGTGTCTTTGTCATGACAACTTGACATTACTAAGACATAAACATAAAGTCATAAACATGACATAGCAGATTAATGATCAAACTTAAGAAACCACTTAGCTTTATGGGTTACCATTACATTAAACTGTCAGGTGGTTGATTTTGACATTGGCTGTCATGAGGCCATTATAAGTTTTTAAATGATAAATTCAATGTGTACCACTGTAGCTGAGGTCACGAAAAATATTCAGTTATAATGGCCTCATGACAGCCAATGTCAAAATCAACCACATGACAGTTTAATTTAATTTTATGTCAAGATGTCATAATAAAGACACCTTAAACAATGTCATATTTGCATTCAAAATGTCATTATTGAGCGAAAGACACTTAATGACAGTTGTCACAAACATGCATAAATCATATTCAAGTACTCCAGTATCACCAGTTGCCAATAAAAGCTGAAAGAAGTTCTTCTGTGAAACTTAAAGGAACGGTTAAATGTAATGAGCTCTCAACACAATACGACACTTGAACCTGCGGGGTCAGCAGCGTCCGTCACTGGCCTCGTGGCTTCGGCTGAACAACACACACACAAAGTGACCCTCAGGCGTACGGTTCACCTGCTGATCCGGGTCCAAAGCCCAGCCCGGGTTCGGGTCGGGTCAAGCTCCCTTTGCTTCTCCGGCGGGGCCAGACCTGCAGTAATGCCACAGTGAAACATCTGACCTGGGGTCAGGGCTGGCGGATCACACTGCCAGTGCTGGGGGACACCTGGTCAAGCTCCTAACACTGGCCACTGCAGCACTGAAGGAGATCCCTTACAGACACAAACGCTGACTTCAAGTTTGCAAACTTACAACTGTTTACACAGAAAATCCTTACTCGTCACACAATTCTTAAAACCAAACACCAGAACCATGCACCAAATCTGCAAAACCTTCAACTTCATAAAACACTTTTTGCAAACTACAAGACACAATTCAATTGTAACACAAAAATCTAGCAGGAAGTATCTTGATTTCCTTTTTCAAACACAACCTATCAAAATGCCACAGTGATTCATCAGTGCCTCACAAACACTCCTCAGACACACATTCACTCCTCTCACATACACTCCTCACATGTGCAAACACTCATTGCTTTACTGAACAGCAGCCAATCATGGCTTTGGAATATGCATTATAAACAGGTCAGAGGTCGAGTTATCTGTGTTTCAGACTGTAATACTGTATTCACAACCACAAACGCTTACAGTAAAAACATTATAGTTTGCTTTCAGTCTTGCTTTCATGTTTACTGTGAATTTTTTAACATCTCTCTGACAATTACTTTTAGTCTTGTACAGAAATGTACGTATGAGCTCATGAAAGAAGAGCTTTAGGTTTTGAATAACTGTAATGGTGCATTTCCAGTAATGGTGTGTTTAAATAGGCAAATGAGGCATTATCTATTTACAAATACACACATTTGCATGCATTTCCAGGACATACATCTGAACAGTGGATAAAGCAAGGTTCATTTATTCCTGACATTTTAGATTTAAATGTTTTTAGAAATAGGATTTTTGAATTTCTCTTTGTATTGCTCCATAAATCAGAAAATACTGTCCAGAAGAAAACAAATCACAATGTTTTAGGAATAAAATATGATATAAATCAGGCGAATGATATATGAACAAATCCCTCAGGGAATTCCTTTATATAGATAGGAGTACAAGTGGAAAGTTTGCTGTATGTACGAGAGAAAACAGCCTTCATGTATAGTAACTGAAATCTACAGACGCAAAATAGAAGAACTAATGAAATAAACACTTGTGTTATGTATAATACTTTGGATGTTTTCTTTCTCTTAGTCTGAAAGGAGAATTATTATAGGATCAACATAATGTCTAAATATATTTTCGAAGTATACTTTGTCCAATAAAATGAATGTTAACTAAATTTCAACACTTCTTACGACTAAATTGGTCCGATTTTTAGTTTATAAAAAGTGTATTTTAAGTGTAACAGTATACATATTTACTAAATTATACCGTTTTTATTAAGTACACAAGTATAGGCCCAAATATTCGATAGACGTGTATAATACTACTTATACAATATAATATTATACAATTGTCAGTTAATTAAGTATACTTTTGTTAAGTATATCTAAGCAATATAAATGAAAATTAGACTGAATGTATAAAATAATCATTATATTTTCTTTGAAAGAAGTATACAAACAGCTCCACACTTGAGTAAACTTATTTTTTGTAAGGGATATGAGGGGAAATCCACTTAACAGATCAACTGACCATGCACTCCAAAAATATACAAACAAAAAATGAAGACGTAGAAAGTCCTTCACAACTAAACAAGACATAACAAGAAAAAGAAAAAAACAGCGTCTTCCTGGCCTGGGCTTTAAACGCATAAACAGCAGCTAATTTCAAGAGCACTTTTAGACACGGCTCAGCCGGGAGGATGTGAAAAAGCTTATTTTCATAAGAAACACAACATTTACTTTACCTGTTATTGGAAAGGCTGACGGTGGATTACTTCCATCTGAAAGCAATTAGGATGGCTTAAACACTTGGTGTGAGAAATACGGCTTTCACGAGGAGTGATTTTGCTCTTTTTCAGTGAGGATTTTAAAGCCTAGGGCCTCGGGGTGAGCGGTTCCTGGTGATTGGCGGACGGCAGCCAGAGATGTCTGGGTTTAGGCAATTACCATTAATGAGCTAACCATGTTTACTGGCTTATCGGAGGGCAATTACGGTCACCCAAAAACTCTGCTAGTCTTCATGGTCCGCCTGAGTCTCCTCCTCTGATCTAACCCTGCGTTTGAGAGCTAAGGGAAGCACAACTGCCTCTGTTTGAGTAGACTGTGCCATTTAAAACCTCGGGATGCAAAAAAGGCTACAAATTAATGTCTGAGTCTGTTAACATTGCTACTATTTCCACGAAAAACACGTTTGTGACAACATGATATCACATTTTCATTGAGTGCAAAGCGCATTCAGTTTTATCTGAAATAGATGATCAGAAATCTGGCGCTTTATTACATTCGTGGCAGTTCGGAAATGAAATCCAAAATGAAATAGTGAGAAAGGAAATTAGATTGGAAAAGTTGTTGATGTTTTACAATATTCTTGCTTTAACTTAAAAAATGAAGTAATCTGGTTGCCTTAAAATTTTAAGTTTATTGAACTGGAAAAATGGAGATAATACAACGAGGGAGATCGATTTTAAACATCAGAAACTCAAAATATTGTGTTATCTGAACCAAATAAATTATTTGGTAACACTTTACGGTAAGGGTACATGAATTATCATCAATTCGTGTATAAATTCATGCATGAATTATGCATTAATTAATGCATTAATATCTCATGAATCATCAGGAACCAACATAAGTTCAACATTTTTCATTCATGACTTCATGAATGAACAACACCTTAATTAAAACATTAACTAATATGAGCACATCATCATGAATTATGATTTCTTACGCATGATCATGATGTTTTCTTTGTTCAAAGTTATGCCACCTTTAAGAGCACATTGTCCATCAGTGTTTCAAAAGACCTAGTCACCACTTTAGTTGAGGGGCCACACACATGATGAAGTCATTAATAGATAAATGATTAGTTAAATGATGAGTACTGTATTGAACAGACCCCAAAATAGACCAATCACAGCTCATAGCACACAAATTCTTTTAATCAAATACAGAAGTCATCATTAATTAAGCATTATCTATATCAATGACTTCATCATGTGTGTGGCCCCTCAACTAAAGTGGTGACTAGGTCCTTTGAAACACTGATGAACAATGTGCTCTTAAAGGTGGCATAACTATGAACAAAGAAAACATCATGATCATGCGTAATAAATCATAATTCATGATGATGTACTCATATTAGTTAATGTTTTAATTAAGGTGTTGTTCATCCATGAAGTCATGAATGAAAAACTTTGAACTTGTGTTGGTTCCTGATGATTCATGAGATATTAATGCATGAATTAATGCATAATTCATGCATGAATTTATACATGAATTCATGATAATTCATGTACCCTTACTGTAAAATGTTACCAATTATTTAAGTTTATTTTGACAAAAAAATTTTGTAATGTGATTACAAATCATGAAAATATATTTTTTTTACAGTTTACACTGTATTCATCCATCAGTTCCTATACTGTAAAACTTTACAGTATAGGTTATTACCCCATCACATGCTTATAACAATAATTTCGTTGGGGCAAACCAATTTAAAAAAAAAACCATGTTCACAACCCTTTTTAAATCTGTAATGTGACTGATTTTATCCAGGAACTGATGGATGGTCATCAGTGATCACTATATGACACATGGAAATAATTAAAAAGTTGAAATCTGCTGAAAAGATATATTTCAGAGGCGGAGCAAGTTATTACATTCCTGATGAAAGATTATGAATGATTTTCTCCTTTAGAACAATACAGTATGCACATGACTCCATGCCCAATACAATATTACATTTGGATTTTATGTTCGGAAAATGGACCTGTAAAGGAACACCAAATGTTAAAATCTAAATCTATCTAATAATGCACTGCATCTTAAACTGACAGTGATCCGGTGGAAGGAAAGAGCTGGCTCAGGATATAACAGTGCTGTTTACACTGGTTTCCAGAAGCCATTAGACATGAGTGAGATTTAGTGTACGTACAGGGCATGTGCTCTTTATAAAGGCATTAACCTCTGGCCATTTCTGACACTAAAAGGAAATTACATTTGAACAGAGTTTTATTTAGCAGCAAATGCTGAGGAGCTGTAATCGCTTGAATGAATAATGTCAAGCTCATTAATCTGAAGACATCTTACCTGTGAACATCTTCTGTGGTTTCTCACACCAGCCCAATACAAGGTCATTCTGAAAGAGACAGAGAAACACATAACTACACAACTGTTTCAGGTCATCAAGTATGAGTGGTATAAATAAGAGAGAGAATTATATTTCTTCGAGACAATTGTTCATTTTGCAAAGCAATTGATTCAAAGTTTTTATAAAAGCTTCATTTATCTCATCACTAAAAGGAGGTAATCCCAAATAACTGTGAAACACAACAGATTAACCAGTGAAGTAAATGAAGACAAGAAAAGTACATGCATGATAAAGAGAAATAAACTAGATGCAAAAATAAACGACCAGGAGGAAACCATAAGACAAGGTTCTCAAGTTTTATCAGAAGCTTGGAGTGAGAGCACATGCGGTTATGGGGAGGAGCCCCAATTGAAATTATAACAATGGGCAAATCTGATAAATGACAGAGCAATTCATCACATCAAATATAATCTTTAATGTTATATATCAAAATTACAAATATACAAAAATTACAAAAATATAACAAATTGTTCCAAAACAAATATTTTTCCATTTTGAACGTGTCTAGTCGAAATGGTATGATTTATTGTGTGGTGGGACAATGTGAACAAATGGTGTGTGTGTGTGTGTGTACTCACTCTCAGCTTATGTGTTTTGTGTTGTAAGTGTTTGTTGCACATTTTGATGCCTTGATAACAGGGGTAAGTTAGTCACATACAGTACATTAATGTATGTTTTGACAGGATATAAAAATATTACAGAGCACTCTGCATTACACTGCATAACACTCTGTATTAACATGTAGTCTTACTGTAACTAAATTTCAAATAAAATGAAGAAATACATCTTCATTCCTTCCCATTCCCACTAACATTTCCCTTAGTTTCAGATAAAGTTAGCCAAAGCTTCTGGCCTGGTTGCAAAGTAGTTGTAGAGTTTTTGACTGCATCAATAATAATGTATTGGATGGGCTATATATTAAATGTTCTAGCCTAAAAATGTCAGACAAGCTTTCTTCCAACTAACCTTCTCCATCACAACGTGTGTTAATGCGATGTTGTTGATTACTTAGTAACGAAGTATCGGTGGCCGGGAATGTTTCGTTAACTTCTGTGTGTTCACGCATCTATTTTGCCTACAATCTGGCTGAGATACGTGCTGGCAGCAGGAAACTTCACTTTGTGTGCCTGTGCCTCGTAAACAACGTTATACACTCTAAAAATACTGGGTTGTTTTAACCCAACTTTGGGTCAAATATGGACAAACCCAAACATTGGGTTAAAAAATTTAATAAAAAAAAATTGAACCCAATGGCTGGGTTTGTCTATATTTGACCCCAAGTTGGGTTAAAACAACCCAGCAATTTTTAGAGTGTATATAAAGCTTGCAGTACAACTTGGTTGGCATTGCCTTTTCAGCGTGAGAAATACACAAGTGTGTGAACTGGTTGAATTGCGTGTCTCACGGCCAATGCGTGAGACTTGAGAACCCTGCATAAGAAATGTAAAGACAGGTGCAGTCAAATAAACATAAAAATAATCTTACACCATAAAAAGTCTACAAGATAAAAGTGGCACACCAAACACGATGCTTTTAATTCTCATTGGTCAATAAATGCCTTGATTGAGTTGCGTTAGATGCAATTTTGGCATCACTACTAGTCATATTTACTGCATGTTTTAACTGTTTAACACAAGATCACCAGACTCATATATATTACAAAAGCTACATTTCAATTTGTATAGACCCCTTTTCAGTTGGTAAACATGGTGACGTTTTTCTGGGCGGAGCTTAGGTGGAGGCAGAACGATCCCTCTGGCCGCTTCACTGAACGCTAGTTAGCAAGTATTGTTAGCTTGTTTTTTAACAATCACTGGAGAAAATCCGATTTTATCTTAATGTGTAAGGTCACTTAGTGTCCAGGATTGCGATTGTTATTTCCAAAGGTTATCTTTAACGGACGGAAACCAGATTGGCCGACCCGTAGTCGCCTACACGCTCACTCAATGCATGTACGATCTGACAGGATTAACTTTACGTTAACTCAGTTGAGTGGCATGACTTCTACACCTAGCTTATAAAGACACCGATCATAAAGAGAAACTGAGGGCATATAAATCTTTAGATACCTATAACTATGTAGTCCTGTACAAGACTTGTGTGTACAATCTCTAGTTCTGCCGAGCCAGCGCCGAGATGACGACAATGTAAACAGTGACATTACGGTGCGATTTTAATGATGTGAATATTTCTAGAAATAAAAATTCCAGATACAGCATATTCATATTTCATCAATTCTTGCACCAAAACAACACAAGATGACATTTAATAATAGTAACCATAATTTAAGCTCCTTATTAAGTAGCTCGAATCTGTGCTGGTTTGTATTGGCCGCCTCCAGTTTTCACTTTGTTTTTACTCCAGCTAGCGCCGTAACGTAACTGTGACGTCGGCGCAAAGGGGTCTATATATTACTGTGGGCCTTCTGTGGCGTTTGAAGCCTGAGGTCAGAACTCCTCCAGCGTGGGGTGACATGGGCAAGAGTGAATCACACCAAACACACCATAACCACAGCCTCAAGCACACGTCAACACCTAACCAAACCTTGCTTTGGAAAAGTGCGGTGAGTAGTTAACTATAGCTAATGAATGACAGTGCAGAAGTGTCTGTGTTTAGACTGTGTTTTGTCATGGAGTCCCCGTGAATGATGAGACAGTAGACACCACAAACATAAAGACTCCTCTGTAACCTCATGTAAAATGTGATTTGAATGCTGCTCTGAAATGATGGCAAATGCAAACACACATCCGAAGCGATCAGGGTGCAGGCGAACGCCAACAGTAATCCTCCAGACACTCCCTCAGGGTAACCAATATTTATCCTCAGCAAACGTGAGTCACGCCTCCTCTGAGGTCCCTCAAGGCTTTTGTGAGGGTTTAATTAGGACTTTAGGGACAGAGAGAGCCCATTGTGTGTCATGAAGTCTTCAGAAGTGATCTCCAAAGGAATGCTGGAGCGTAACATCATCTCAGGAGATCACATCATAGCTAAATCCTTCTTGATGAGCTTCCCAGACTAAAGCTCTCACTCCACACCTTCAAACTAAACCAACTAAACCCATAACACTTACAGGTTTGTTTCACAAACTTTCATGAAGAGGAAACCCAATAAATCCTCTTTTATAAGGGTTTCTTTCTTTAAACACAGAAAACAAGAAGTGAAATCCTTAGTCTTTGGGGCTGAAGACAAGTCCTGCCCACTTAACAGAGAACAGAGATTTAGTCGCTTAATGAGAGATTTAGATCGAATCGCAACCATTTATCCAAAAACGTTATGTAGCCTTCTATATATCACTTTGGGAAAACAGTTAATTCATATTAAATGAACACAAGTAATCATTCGTGGGGTCATGAACTGTGATGTGTTTGCTTGTTCAGTTGAGGATAAATATGACAGAGCTAAAGCTCATCTCAAAGATCTCTCTGTGTCTTCTGAAGTCTAGCCAAAACTAGCACACACTTAGCATCTAACCCAATTTATACTTGAAATGCACTCAAGTTAACCCATCAGCTGAAATCTGAAATGCATTGTTAAATAGGTCAGTAATAACTTAAGTCATTATTTATTTCTTGTACATCTCATCTTCATGTCTCATATGACTTTCTTTCTTTGAATGTTTCAGCAGTTTTTGTCCATATTATGACAGTCAAATGGAATTTTCTTCATTCACTGTCAAATCAAATGTAAGGTAAACCAAAAATGAAAATTTGATCTCTCTATATGATTAATGTAAGCATTCATTCACATATAAACGCCTCAGGTTACGACTGTAACCTTTGTTCCCTGAAGGGAAGGAGACACTGCGTCAAGGACACTTTGGGAACGTGCCTCAGCGGGATTAGGTCGTGTGTAAAATCAGAACAATGGCGAGGCCATGTTTCTTAAAATAGTACTTAGTTATAGTTAATAGTTAATTCTCACAAATAGAATTCTCTAGAAGAAAACAAACAAAGCCCTAGGTATTTATTTGACACAATGTCTAAATTAACAAGAAATAAAGCTTCAACCCCAGACATTTCCAAGGAACACAGCAGTAATGACTTTATGAACGTCTTTGCTTACAAGATTGATAACATTAGAGAGAAAATTATAACTATGCCTCTGTCTTGTGCGGACTTTAGTTATCTCCTGTTCCGTGCCATGTTTTGTAGTCCTTTGTAGTTTTCTTGTCTGATGAGTTCCCCCAGGTGTTTCGCGATTTTGCCACGCCCTTGTTCCCTTGTTTAGCTTGTTTATCTCTGTATTTAAACCCTGTGTCTTGTTACAATGTTTGTGGGTTCTTGATGTTGTTGATCTTGTTCTCTGTGTCTGAGCTTTTGAGTTTCTGAGTTTCGTGTCTAATCTCTAGTTTATTTAATAAAAGTACTACTTCTGCTGCTGCATTTGGATCCTGCTGCCTTCTATGTTTCAACCTGCCACGTAACAGACAAAGAACCCACCATGTAACTTGGATCCAGCAGCAATGACCTCCAGGAATCCAATAGCACGGATTATGTGTCTCCGCTCCAGGGAGATCTGGCCCATTAAGCAGTATGTACAGGATTTCCTCGATCTGGCAAATGTGACTCCTATTGACCCTCTGTGCCTCACTGATATTTTTTAGAGGGGGACTTTCAGAGCCACTGGAGTCAACCATGCCACTGCACCCTCCTCAGTGCACTTTAAGATTTTATATTGGCTTGGACTGGCAACTGAGTGATTCAAAATATGCTGTGGGGATCAGGGAAGAGAAACGTGGTACTGCCACATCATCCCTCATTTCCGCAGCCTTTTCACATCACTTCTGCCGAGCCAGAGATGCTTCACGCCTCAGGGCTGTAACGATAGACACCAAACCCACGATTTTAATGACTTGCTCAAAGTCCGTTGTCATAAGCAATGTGCGCGCTTAGTGAAAGCCTTCAATGCGCATATAGACGCTTGTTTAGTTTCGGTTACAGTGGTTACTGAAAATGTCCTCCGTTTTTGTCGCACATTGTAAACATATCTTATATAGCAACAAATACATATCAATTTAATAATAAATAAATGGCGGTAATAGAATAGGGCATTTCACGCGATTGAGCCACTCAACATTACAGCAAGGGCAAATTCACATAACCGCCAGCCTTCACAGAAGTGAATGTGCCTAAGAGAAATGCACTTTTCATACAGATTACATAAGCAGAGAGCAGTCTGTTTTCTTTCGTTTTGGATTGTTCTTAAAAGTAGACATTACAATATTCTCAAGTCTATAAGCTTATAGGATTTCATTTCAGACGAAGCTCCAGTTCAGGTGCCGGCACCTCAGTGTCCGTGATTATCTGTAGGCTAGCTATATTTTGTTCTTATTTATTAAATAAAGGCAATTGGTCTGATGAAACATTTATTAAAATGGAAAATACAATTAATAAAAAACTTAAATTCAATTTAAAGTAAGTCTTTGTGCTTTCAATTTGAATTTCTCTGAAAGTTTTAGTGCCACTTCCAGAGAACTGTCACGACATTGTTTTTCTTCTTCGAACACGAAAAATAAAACAAAATAAATATTTTATGTTCTGGGGAGAGCCAACCCTTCATCCGGTGAGTAGCCTAGTATTACTTTTGGTTTGTACAGTGTAATTTACAGAATAAAAAATATAGGCTGATATTTTTGCCACCTAAATGTTATAGATGTTTTGTGTCGCGTCTGTGTACGCGTATGTATTCCCTCATATTAAATATAAAATGGATGTGTAGACTTAGGCTATATTTTTCTAATGTTCTGTGACGTAGGCTACTGGATTTTATTAAGGGAGTAGTTTTGTGATGTAGGTCTACATATTTTATAATGTTAACTTAAAATAATATTAATAGTAATTTAAAGATGTGGTAGCATCTGGATCTGGATGGGAAGGATAACTGTGAGGTGGAAGGGGAGGGTCACGATTCTGCCTCTCACATCGCGACACAGGATCGTGGACCTGAGAATCGCCATTCCAATTTCATATCGTTACAGCCCTGATTCACGCCACTTCTGCCGAGCCCAGAGATGCTTCACGTCACTTCTGCCGAGCCAGAGACGCTTCACGCCACTTCTGCCGAGCCAAAGACGCTTTCACGACACTTCTGCCGAGCCAGAGACGCTTCACGTCACTTCCTCTGAGCCAGTGTCTACGGACAAGATGGCCGCTCCGAGCCAGTGTCTACGGACAAAATGGCTGATTCAGAGACTGTTCACATTACTTCTGCCGATCCAGAGTCTGTTCACGTCACCTCCTCTGAGCCAGTGGCTATGGACAAGATGGCTGATTCAGAGACTGTTCACATTACTTCTGCCGATCCAGAGTCTCATTCACGTCACCTCCTCTGAGCCAGTGGGCTACGGACAAGATGGGCACGCCCGAGGGGTCTTCACTGCCGTGGCCACCTGAGGGGTCTTCATCGCCCTGGCCGCCCGAGGGGTCTTCACCGCCCTGGCCGCCCGAGGGATCTTCACCGCCCTGGCCGCCCGAGGGATCTTCACCGCCCTGGCCGCCCGAGGGATCTTCCACCACCCTGGCCGCCCGAAGGGTCTTCCCACAGCCTGCTCCGCCCTGGTCACCGGCACAGCCTGATTCGCCCTGGTCCCTGTTCCTCTTCAGCTCCATGGACCTGGCCCTCCATCCCGCCCCCAAGTCTTGTGTGGACTTTAGTTATTTCCTGTTCCGTGCCATGCTTTGTAGCTCCTTTGTAGTTTTTCTTGTTGATGAGTTTCCCCAGGTGTTCCTGATTTGCCACGCCCCCTTGTTCCGTTGTTTAGCTTGTTTGTCTCTGTATTTAAACCCTGTGTCTTGTTACAATGTTTGTGGGTTCTTTCTAATCTCTAGTTTATTTAATAAAAGTACTACTTCTGCTGCTGCATTTGGATCCTGCTGCCTTCTATGTTTCAACCTGCTACGGAACACAGGCAGTGCATTGTAGTCTCTCTGGGAAAAATTCCATTAATTAGTTGCTATAGGAAAGGCAGAAATGTCTAAACTTGTTAAAATCATCTAAATCAACAACATGTAGACCCTATACCCAATTAAGCTACTTGAAGGAAATGCTTCCAGAGGTCATAAATCCTCTTCTTAATTTTATTAATTCATCTTTATCTTTAATTAGCTATTATTAAACCTCTCATTTAAAAAAAAATGCAACCTGATCATAGAGAATTAGTCAATTACAGGCCGATCTTCAAATCTGCCCTTTTTTGTCAAAGATACTTCAAAAGTCAGTATCCTTACAACTATGTTCCATTCTAGAAAGAAATGGGTATTTGCGAGGATTTAGACAGTACCATAGTACTAAGACTGCTCTCATCAGAGTTACAAATGATTTGCTCTCTATTATCTGATCGTGATTGTATCTCCCTATTAGTGTTACTCGACCTAAGATCTTTGTGCTGCATTTGATACTATCGGCCACAACATTCTTTAAATAGACTAGAAAACTATGCTGGGTGGTTGCCCTGCACGCTTAATAAACAAACTTCAGCTAGTTCAAAACGCAGCAGCTCGAGTTCTTACCAGAACCAGGAAGTATGACTATATTAGCCCAGTTCTGTCAACCATGCATTGGCTGCCTATTAAACATGTTAAAATATTGTTGATTACTTACAAACCACTGATTGGTTTAGCTCTGCAGTACTTTCAACGAGCTCTTGACGCATTATAGTCCTTTACGTCTATTGCTATCTCAAAACTCCGGCCAGTTGATAATACCTAGAATATCGAAATCGACTGTAGGTGGTAGATCATTTTCTTATTTAGCACCAAAATTGTGGAATAGTCTTCCTACCATTGTCCGGGAAACAGACACATTCTATCAGTTCAAATCTAGACTAAAAACACATCTCTTTGCCCTAGCAACACATAATACATTGTAGACTTCTGTAATTCAACATTTCCCTTAAATCCTGATGTACTTGTTTCATCATAAGAAGAATGGCACCTACACTAATTTGAGTGTCTTTGTTTATCCCAAGGTTTTCCTGCAGCCTGCCGGATCCAGGCCGGTGTCCAGATCTAATGAGGAGCTTAGCCTGGACCCGATGACAATGCAGTGCTGAAGTGCTAACTAGCCTCTCCCTATGGAGGATCCCTATTTCACTATACAGATAAAGTGTTGTGAATTCCGCTTTGAGGAACCTTCCCCGAAGTGATAAAATAAAACAAAATTCTGTATCAAATTTATAGACAAGACAAGTAGTTTGTTCAGGCATGCAGGAATTAAAAAACCTGCGCACATATTCAATAATAAATAACTATAGAATCAGTTCTTAATGCGGATGTGAACGCCATCAGTGTTTATCACAGGTTCGCGTTTAAAGTCTGTTTAGAGTCATATATACAGTTTTACCTTACAGTTGCTGTAAATCCGGCCTGTAGTTCATTGTAAAAACCGCTAAATAAATAAAGGTGACTTGACTTGACAACAAACTGATATCATAAACACCTGGGATTGCTTGAAGGTGAGTAATTCATGGGGTAATTGAATTTTGTGGTGAACTATCCCTTTAATAACGGGACATTTTTAAAATATTTCGTCAATGTTTTTAAAATCTCAGTAAAAGACAAAATTTGAAAGACAACAAGACACTTGAGACAAAATACAAACCATATTAAAATCAACCACAACATAAACGTATTTAAAGCTTTTTTTGTTATCAGTCATTGGCATAGTGACTTCCTCTCATTCATTCCTTTCATTCTCTGGACAGTTTAAATAGTCGTTCAGCTCATATGTGTTTTCATACCTTTCTTTCATGATCCCACCACAGACCATCATCAAAGCCACCAGAGAATTACGCCACATTGCTTCCATTTTAGTGCTGCGGAAAATAACTATATGTTCCATGCCATGAACCCATTTCTTATTTCTACAAAGCTTAACATTGTTCAGTGTCACATGATCATGTGATGTTTGCTCGGACCTCAGTCTTCACCACATGCCCTATTGTGAGAGAGTGTGTCTACCAACCTGACGACATTTCCCTGAACCGCCTTTATAGCCTCACCAATTCTTGCCCATTTTTTAAAGCCTCCCTTTTCAGTATTCTTTCAAATAAAAGCTAAAGAGAAACAGATTAGCACAGCTCTCTGTGGTGTGGTCTCTTCCTGTAAACAGCATTTCAATAAAGTTGTTCTGCTGGATTTTTACAGTGTCTGTGACTAACCAGCCTTTATATTTTAACACAGATTACCAGAAGCTCCTGTGGTTTTGACCGTAACACATCACTATGCACATAATAATTGAAATTAGTTATTTTAGTAAAGCCATACAACAACACAAATGAGAAACATGTACACCCTTAAAGGGATACTCCACCCAAAAATGAGAATTCTGTCATCATGTACTCACCCTCAAGTATGAGTTTCTCTCTTCTGCTGAACACAAAGGAAGATATTTTGAAAAACGATTGGAACTTTGGCACCATTGACTTCCATAGTAGAAAAAAAAAATACTAAAGAAGTCAATGGTGCCCATCGTTCTTCGAAATAGGAGCCGATGCAAAGGAGGCCACCACAAGTTTCTGTGACAACCTAATGCACAGATATCATCTCACTAATTCCTTCTTAATGTCAAGTCTATGGGATGTTTCACCCAATTTTTCATGTGCCTTAAAAAATGTCTTTAATAAGCTGGAAGATTATCTAATTCATGGGTGTATGACAAGTTAGATGCCAAACTTTGTATGAAAGAGGAATAATAATAATAAACATGTGAGATAATAACAGTGATGCATTAATTGGCAAGCATCACTAATATCACTAATATCTATTTATATTGCTCTATTGAAGAACCCAAGGTCATTTTACAAAGCATATGCCAAAAAACGAGTGTCTATTTAAACCAAGTGCAAATAGCATGCCTGGCTAGTTCGCTGTTAATGATATGCTAAAGCCCGCCAGCACGCTGATCTAATTGGTTACAAGGTCGTTTGTGACGTCAGAAACACCAGCAATTTCAAACCGTGTTTTTGAGACTGTCTTTGGTTCACTGCAGTTTTAAGGAGAAATAACTCAGCAATGCTGTCGACTTATGAATTTACACATGCTTTGTCTTAAAGCATATTAACACCACATAGACATATAGACAACATTAAAAGCTGGATTTTCACCACAGGGGGACTTTAAAGATCTAGATGGACTCATCAACATTTTGAAGCAGTTCACTTGAAGCAGCAGAGTTTTCAACTAAATGTACAAACAGCGATTTACAGTAATTTAAAGGGGGGTTGACTGCTTTTTTTCTTTGCATGATTGTATTCATGGGGTGCAATATAACATGTATTCGTGGTTTTTCTTTTTTAAAAGCCTTTTTTTTCATAAACTTCACCTTTATTGTCAGCCGCGCTCTCCTCTTTCCCCTGACGAGCGGTTCACTTCCTGATTCTATGAAAACACTCCCTCAGAAACACGTCGTGAGCTCAGATTGGTTAGTTTGGCCCGGTGTGTTGTGATTGGCTAAACTGTCGCTCACGTTGTCCGGAAGATTAAAGCCCATTACCTTTACGGGCATGTCATGAGCTCCGGTCCAGATGTAAATATGTGTTGAACTGCAGTATCAGTTTCAGGCAGAATCAGACCGAGAAAGCTGCGATGAAGAGAGTCAAACAGAACCTCACCACACACGGCTCTTACTAAACGTTTCTGAATGATAATTTGCTACATTTTTAACTTTATACACGTTTGTTTTACACAATAGCATCTGACTGGCAACAATAGCAACTGACTGGCTATGTTATACACAAACAGCGTTGGCATGTTTACGTTCTTGATCAAATCGAAAATAACGTCATAAAGCATATATACATGAAAAATACGTTTAAAACATTAGTACTTATAGAAAATTCAGGCCCATATTGTTTGTACGCGTTTGTCGTAGACACAAAATAGCATAGTCTAACTAGTATTGGCTAAAGCCAGCGCTGGCATTTGAAAAAAATAAAACACAAGGCTACGTCTTGAATTATACATGCAAATAAATTTAAAATGATGAAGTCTTAGCCTACTTACAGATTGTTGCCCAACACTGCTGCCTCTTGTTTTTAAGTCGGAACTGCTTCATGTTTTAGTAACAGTTTCTTGTTGAATCCGGTGTTGAACTTGCTAGATTACGATCGTCATTTTCAGGAACATAATCAAACATAAATTGACCCTTCGCTAAGCCCCGCCCTCACTAGTTACTGTTGCTACGCCTGTCAAGCTTTCGCCGCTGGCACATACAGTGTGTCTGCACCGGTGTCAGACATTCCCAATGAGATAATTAGTCATTTTCGGCGAAAAGTGAAATATCTGAGAGAGCGAGACAAAAGGGACTGCAGTATTGCATTCGAGGGATATATTCATGACATAATATGCAACCGATTAGAGAATAATTTCTTAAAAATTGAAGCTAAAGCCTAACGTTATAGTCCCAGTGCAAGCAGCAACCGCCTCATATGCTGACCGTTCAAATGGGAAACACACAAATTGAGGAACAGCTATGTTCATGCACAGCAGGGTATGTGAAAATCCTAATAATTATAAATCAAACAGTTTGTCCATAAATCTTGTGGAACAAAACTAATATCGAGAGAGGCGCGAATCGGATTGGGTTAGTCAGGGGTAACGTTAGTAGGACGTAGATTAACAAATCGCTGAAATATATTTTAAAGTATGTCAGTGAGCTTTTGTCTTGTCTTTAATCGTCTTACTTTACGTTATATCATTATGACCAAAGAACCGTCAATATTTCCAAGCAATAACATTAGGTGTTTTTGTTTATCATGTCGACATTTACCGGTAGTGGGTCTCTCACACTGTTTGATCATGCCCATCATTTCTCCCCTTGGCTTTTAGATTTTCTGGAAGGAAAACTATTCCTCTCCTGCGTCCAAACTTTTAGGATACCGGTATCAGATTTGCACAATCCATACGCACAATGCTTCAGTATGTTTCCCTCGCTTCGAAAGCTTGCCAGACCTCCCGCGCATAGTTACGGTTGCTAAGACACAATTGGCCAGTGGCGGTTTTCGGGCGTGGCTTAGCGAAGGGTCAATTGTATCCATTGTTGAGGAAGAATAGCGTCCATGGGAAGCCCAAACAAGACCTGACAGCTGCATGAACAACACATCTCGACGAGTTCGACGTGCCTCAGAAATATGCGCATGCCATTTCCTGCATATTCCGGAGGGAGGGGTTGATGCAAATGTGTAGGTTAGTGACGTACCATAACCCAGCTGTAGTCCCAATCGAGTCGTTTTTTTAGGGAATTATACTTCCTGATTTTTAAAAAGAAGACTTTTTGATTTCATTATGTCAGCATCTGGTTATAGATTATTTCATATGTTGCTCTTCACTTTTGAATTTCCTTTATCATAATTCTTCAATATCAACTTTCAGTTAAAAGGATAATCAGGTTTTCCCTTTTTTATTATTCAATTTATTTGTTAGCGTGTCTTTATTTTGTCTTTTCTTCTTTTTTGTTTGTTTGTTTTGTTTTGTTGTTTATTTATGTAAGTGGAGTGGAGCTCTGTATAAACCCAAGTGGGTTTCGTTCCCCTCCTTGTACTGCATCCTTGTGATTTCCGTGCAGAACAAATAAATAAAAAAAATAAATAAAAAAATGTATAAAAGACGATATCTCTGCTTACACTGAACTTTCAGCGCTGCAACTTTGCAGATACTGTCCATGCACCAACAGCAACATTACACACTATTTAAAATGAAAAAAGTGAAATCGCAGTTAACCCCCCTTTAAGTCAAAAATTATGAAACAACTATGAAACAACTCTAGACTGTATTGAAGAACATAAATGGGCAATATTACAGAGGTGGGAAAAACAAAATTTACTACACTGTACACACAGCAATGCTGAACAACGCTTCGCAGAGAAGAAAGTATGTATTCTTTACTGTGTTTATCACACAACAACAAACACAAGTGTAGAGAGACAAGACAGCCGGTTCTGGATTCTTCTTCTGTTATTCTCTGTTGCTTAGCAAACACATCTGACTGTGAACGCCACCCAGTCATAGTTTTACTGTACAGTGTGTAACCGCAGCAGCTCTAAGCATTTGACCAAATGTGTGAATCTTACTGGCCGACTGTTAGAGAATGAATGTTAGGTCTGAAGAAACGAATCAAAATTAAATATTATTTCAATTAAAATATTTATTGCATCAAATTCTCTCACTGAATATTGGTCTTCATCTGAAAAAGCCTCATGACATTGAATGATCTAACCACACAGTGACAGAAGCATATCGATTAGAAAAAGAAGTGGTCCAAGAACCGATCCTTGAGGTACACCTTGTGAAACAGCAATCATCATTTAGGGGTAGTATTCAATTTGAAATGATTTTTAAAAACAAATGAAAAAATTCAGACAAGTAAATAAGTATCAAGTGTAAATGTAAAGCACTGTTTTATGAGAGATTGGGTCCACACATTAACTGTGGTTGATTGAGCAGATCTACAGACACAGCAGGCACTGTACATTCCTTGTGACACATCAGACAGACAGTCGAGCACACAGTGATTTATATTTAATGAGCATTTGTGGCCTGCATGATGCCATCTTAGCTCATGCCAACTCAGTTATAAAAAGCCAATCACCTGAGCCATAAATGCCATGCAACTAATTACTTAGTTTAGCCACAGTTAAACAATGTCTGGACAGGAATGCAAAGTCCCAAGCCCTTCACTCAAACTATTCTGCGATATCACAAAGTGCATTTCATGTTTTTAGAGAGACCGTCAATGCTAAAACACCAGCTCCACCACCTGATCCCTAACTCCACCCCCAATCCTACCCATCTCCACCCCCTGATACCTAACTCCACCCCAATCCTACCCATCTCCGCCCCCTGATCCCTAACCCCACCCCATAATCCTACCCATCTCCGCCCCCTGATCCCCTAACCCCACCCCTAATCCTACCCATCTCCAACCCCTGATCCCTAACCCCACCCCTAATCCTACACATCTCCACCCCCCATCTAAAATTGATTAGAATCGGCATAAATCTGAAAATAATTATTTATTTAGTGAAAAATACCCATACCAAAATGTATTTAAAATACATTTAAGTATACTACAAATCCATTAACATATTTACTGACATATTGAGACTTACTGATATAAATATTATAATGAAATGTTATGTGGAGTAGGCTACTTTATTGCACAATGCACATTTCTTAAAATTAAGCCTAAAATGTGTTTTAATATCACTATTAGTAGTATGATAATGCAAGATATTTAAAGTGTGCCTAAAGTATACTTGCATTTCCACTTCATCAAAATCAAATACACTTCAGTAGCCTATATCTTTAGTTGGACTCTCGGCACTATTTTTGGAAACCTGAAAGTATATTAAGCACAACATTACTTGTTCCAATTTAGCAGACTTTAAGTATCTCAGTACATTAAGTATATTAATATGCACATTTATTTGTAGTATTGTAATAAATACATTTTTAGCATTTTAAATACATTTTTAGTGCAACATTTTAGTACATCTGATTTTCATGGTTTAAATAGAAATAGCTTTAGAACAAGCAATATTCATTATATATATATATATATATATATATATATATATATATATATATATATATATATATATATATATATATATATATATATATATATATATATATATATATATATATATATATATATTCATTATAAAATGTATGAGACTGAATTTTGGAATACACATATATAAACTTGGTTATTGTGTTTTAAAAACACATTCAGTTAATTAGTATTATTACACAAATCCGACTAATTTCTTACCATTTTCACTTATGAAATATGCTTCACATTAAGTTCATTAGTTTGTGTTAAAACTGTGTAATCCAAATGTACTGTCAATAAACAAAATAAAAAACTTTAACAACTTTATTCTAGATCTGCCATATATCTCCCAGACAATCTCTGTTACTGTAATCTTCTATTATCATCACTGTAAAGCTGCTTTGAAACACTCTTGTTAAAGCGCTATATAATTGAAGATGCCTTGACAGATATTCTACATGCAGTTTCTCCAGAAGGGTGTCATAATGACTCAGCACCTGGACTGGGCAATGTCCTGCGACTGTGTGAACACCTCTTTAATCTGAGGAGAACAAAGGAGGAGTGTAACACTACCTAAATGAAAGCTCTGCCTGCATTTGTTTGATATTCGTCACTCTACACCTGTCATGTGCCATAACTTACATTTTTACCACAATATAACTATTTGTGCTGACACTGGATATGCGCACCATTAACACAACAAACAGCATTGTCTCGAGACGTCGTAAACTGTCCACCTGCAGCCACAAAGGATGAGAGAGAAACTTATCAAACATTCCTTTTTCAAGATGAAGACGCTGAGCTCGATTTTTTTTTTTACTTTTAAAAGAAAAATGGGAGGAAACCTTCTTCAAAACCCCCAGCTATGCTTTGAGCAGTAACATGAAACCCGTCTCACAAACAGAAATTATGGCTGGAATTCTGTTTTAGCATAAAGAAACTCTCTGAGAAGAATTGTAGTCTGCAGTGAGTAATCTCATCCTTATTTAATTACAGCAATTGTAAGAGTAATTTATGAGGCCATTATGCTTTTTCAGAAGCCTTAGCAAAGTTCGCAGAAGAATGTGTTAAGACGAGTTACAAGGCAACACTCCATCATATATGAGTGTCAGTGGCCTCATTCTAAAACATGTTGCATTGTGGGTATGTAAGCAAGGCCCTTTATAGGGATCTATGGTTCCCTGAAGAATTTTTTAACATTCATGGGAGCTTTCCATTCCCTTCTTTACACACTCTTAAAATTAAGGTTCTTCATTGGCATCGATGGTTAAAGACCCTCTGTGGTGTGAACCCAGCTATTAATGTTGTTTATATGTCTATATGGTGTTTTCAGTTATGCTTTAAGACAAACCATAAATTCAAACCATAAATTTAATTCGTAAATTCACAAGTGGAGTATTTCCTTCTTAAAACTGCAATGAACCAAAGACATTCTTCAAAAACACCGTCTGAAACCGCTGGTGTTTCTGACGTCACAAACGACCTTGTAACCAATCAGATCAATGAGTGATCATTCAACCAGTGGATCTCTGAGTGAGTGAGAGAGTGAGTGGAGGCGGGGCTTATTTACATATTCATAGAACTGAGGCAATGAGGCAAACGTGTTGAGTTACATTCAAGATATTTTAAGGCATAGGGATTTTTTTTAAGTCAAGTCAAGTCACATTTATTTATATAGCGCTTTTTACAATACAGATTGTATCAAAGCAGCTTCACAGTGATAATATGAAAAGTAGTACAACACAGATCAATAATATTGTTAAATATTAAATAACCCCAACTGAAGCAAGCCAAAAGCAAGGCAAAGCAAGGCAAGGCAAAAGAAAAACATTTAAAGGAGTAGTTCACTTTAAAAAAAAAACTTTTGCTGATAATTCACTCACCCCCATGTCATCCAAGATGTCCATGTCTTTCTTTCTTCAGTCGAAAAGAAATTAAGGTTTTTGATGAAAACATTCCAGCATTTTTCTCCATATAATGGACTTCAATGGGAACCAAATGGTTCAAGGTCTAAAAAGACAGTTTCAGTGCAAACTGTTTAAAGGGCTTTAAATGATTCCATTTCATTCGTTGAATCAACCAAATGACATGAAAAAAGATTTGTTCATTTTGATGAACAAGTTTAAACAGGAGAGTCACGAACGCGCATCACAAAACATTGAGCTTATAAAACTTGAACTTTGTTATTTATTTATTAAATGAGTGAACGTTTCACTTGATAAGACCCTTTTTCATCGTCTGGTGTCGTTTAAAGCCCTTTGAACAGTTGGACCGTCTTTTGGACCTTGAACCGTTTGGTTTCCATTGAAGTCCATTATGTGGAGAAATCCTGGAATGTTTTCATCAAAAACCTTAATTTCTTTTCGACGGAAAAGAAAGACATGGACATCTTGGATGACATGGGGGAGAGTTTTTTAAAAGGAACTACTCCTTTAAATATGTCATTTTGGTGATCAAAGATGAATTTTAAGGGATACCGACATCATGACTTTTGCGTAAACATACACGCCACTTTCGAGTCAAGTCATATTCTACAAATCTCCCTCCCCTTGCGTGTTCGTCTATGAAATATTTTGGCTAATTTTAATCATGCTCAAACTACCAATAAGACGGTACACTCTCTGCACTTTTAATAAAGCATGTTTATTTCGCATCTAGATCAAGTCTCAACCTATGGTAAAAATAAAAGTAATTAGTAATTCATTCTAAAGTAATATATTTAGCTGTTTAGACCAAACACGCAAATGCAAGAAGTATGCGACAAAATGGGTCTCTGGTATCCAGATGCAATTCTATGATGAATTCAGATATTTACAAGTCAAATCAAAGATTTACAGACAGGAACTGAAGGACAACATTACATTAGAAGTAGATCAGAGACAAAGTTTAATGTCTGGAACGACTAAAGTGGATAGTTTTTCATAAAGTGCCTCTAATTATGATTTAATTATGGTTGGGTTGAGACAATCGGTTGCCACAAACATAAGCTGATTTCATTTAAAGAGATGCACAGCACACAGAACAGAGAGACGGAGAGGAGAGTCGTGAGCATGGTGGCCCATCACACCAGATGCTTGCAGAATCCTCGCTCAAAATACCACATAATTAACTACAACTGCACTAAAGCTGATCTCCAGTCAGTTAGGGAATAACCTCATGGAGAAAACAGGTGAAAACAGCCAATAAACACTTCATTCACACACACACACACATGAAGAAATGTGTTTCCCATCCACTAAACCAAGTGCATATGCTCAGAAAGGATCCCAGCTCGGCATTTGACAGTAAAGGGGTAGGGCAGATTGGGCAAGTTGTCACATGCTTAGGCAGGTTTTTGAATCAAAATCTATATAAATTCTATAAACTAATTCTATAAATTGATATTTATGGAGTAGTTATCTATGTTGGTTTCAATCACCTAGTTATTCAAACACTTCGTTTAAAACACTATTAATATTTCCTAATATCATCATTACAATATCTTCATATTTTTGCAACTGCATTTGTAAACAAGCAGACACACACACAATTACACTGGCATACTATTTCTGTTGACCAAAACAATGATTTGATATTTAGTATGTTACATTTTACGTATTTGCGCTTTCATGTACGTTGTTTGTGGGAAGACGGACATTTTAACATTGAATAATATTTATGTATTTCTTTATGGTCAAGAACCAGCAATTTCCTATTGTTACAATAAGTGTCAACAAAAATTTTTCTTGAAGGTTATACAAAGATGTACCTACTTTCAAACTAACTGACGGAGATAACAAAATGATGCTTACCTGCAGGTGTTTGAATGACGCGGTGATCTGCGTGATGTGAAGCGTGAGGCAGCGCGAGACGCAACGCGCGCTCTCAATCTTCTCTAAAGTCTCCGCGTCTTCAGCCCTGCGCGCAACGCTCGCATCGAACACACAACAGAGCAGCACGCAGTAGACCTTTCTCATGAACATCATATTCACAGAGGACATTCGCGTAAATGTGTGTGGCTCGTTGAGCGGTTGAATAGGCTACTGGATGCGCGTGAGGCTCGTGTTGACTGCTGTGATGTGTGAGTGTGTTGGAGAGGTGCGCGCGCTCGGACACTCCCTCTCGCGCAAAATCTGCCATCCGAACTCAACACATCTGTTGTCTTTTCATTTTGTATTTAGGTCTATAAACGAAAACTGTGTTTTTGTGACCGTCTTTGGTTCACTGCAGTATTAAGGACAAAATACTCAGCAATAGTGTCGACTTATGCATTTGCAAATTTTTTTTTTCTGAAACCATATTAAACACCATGCACGTAGACATTAAAAGCTTGATTTTCACCACAGGAAGACTTTAAAGGAGAAAACATTCCAGGAATTTTCTCCATATAATGGACTTCAATGGGAACCAAACGGTTCAAGGTCCAAAAGACTGTTCAAAGGGCTTTAAACGATTCCAGACGATGAATAAGGGTCTCATCAAGCGAAACGATCGCTCATTAAAAATAGATAACAAAGTTAGTTGAAGTTTTTTAAGCTTGCCTTGCTCTGTTCTGTGATGCGCGTTGTGACTCGAACTCGTTCATCAAAATGACCGAATCTTTTCTGAGTCAATTCGTTCATTTCGTTCGTTGAATTACAGAACAGAGCAATGAACCAAATGACACGAAAAAAGATTTGTTCATTTTGATGAACGAGTTCGAACAGAGAGTCATGAACGCTCATTGCAGAACAGAGCAAGGCGAGCATTTCAGCTTATAGGCTACTATACTTTGTTATTTATTTTTTAAATGAGCGATCGTTTCGCTTATAAGACCCTTATTCATCTTCTGGAATCGTTTAAAGCCCTTTGAACAGTTAAAAAAAAAAACTTTAAAAAAACCTTAATTTATTTTCGACTGAAGAAAGAAAGACATGGACATCTTGGATGACATGGGGGTGAGTAAATTATCAGCAAAAGTTTTTTTTTGTTTTTTTTTACTGAACTACTTCTTTAAGTGTTTCCCGCAGTTGTTTATGGGAGCTTCATGAATCACATTAGATTGAGATTAATTTATTGACTATTAATATAAGACAACACATTGTTTTTTTTAATCTCCGATATTTCCTCAGTCTCCTTCTCCTTTTTACGTACTAAAATAAAACGTATATGTTATGCTAAATGGTGCATGGATATGATAATCATAATAAATATTAAAGTGCCAAGGTTACCTGTTGCCATCAATGATGTGGCGATACTTAATCACAGCCTGCTTTCTGTCATGAATTAGATAATGATGCGCAAGATTGGATCCAGTGTGTTTTCTTTCCTAAATGCACATGTGGGCTACAGTTCTAGCTACAGCATCTGTTGATAAGCTTTTGCTGGCTTCATTGCTATTCCAGCGCCATCGTGTGGTAGAATGACGACTACATTAGAAAACAGACAAAAAGTCTTTATCCATCTCTAAACAAACACACCTGAACCAACCAATCAAGCTCTTTATTTTCACATGAACATTACAGTATTTGTGCTGTATGCTGGGTTGGAGCTAAACTCTGCTGTAGACTGAGAGCTCGAGCATTCCTGGTAAAGTGTTTATTAGTGTTTTAGTTATTAATTGATTATTCTGCTTGAATTTTCATTAACACTCTGTGATACATTATTAACACTTCATAAGTGTATATTATGAATCAATTTGAATAGGTTTGGGGTATATTTTGAGCCTAGCATCGTTGACTATGGCACACATGCTGTTTACATCACAGTCAGGTCACACACATTGATCATCTTGTTAATGTTTATCAAACCTGATTCCAAAGTCACATTCATCTCATGGTATAAACTGACTGCATTTGAAATAAAACTGCTTATCTTCCACAGGGCATTTTCTGTAAAACGAATTAAAGATGATTACTCTGATTTGGATTTTTTTGGCCGCAAACATTTTGTGTGTCTTGGGGACAAATTTAGTTCACGTTCCCTGTGATGACAAGATTGTGGGAGAAGCTGTCCGGCTGGCCGTCACGTACATAAATGAGGACAGACAAACAGGTTACAAATTTGCCCTTAACAGAATCACAAACGTCCAAGCGCATCAACAGGTTGGTAAAAAGTGCTGTTGTTTTTAACAGTGAAAAGGTAACCAGCATTAGTAGATCAACTCATATGATTAAATTAAATTAATCATTAATGACACATTGTTTTGCAGATTCAAAGTCATATGTATTTGTCATTTTTGCAAGAGACTGTTTATTTCACAGGTCCACTTTCCCTTGCTGTAGGGTCTTGCTGGAAAGGTCTATTATCTTGATTTAGATGTCCTTGAGACCAAGTGCCATGTCCTCAGTCCCAAATCGTGGAAAAAATGTGCTATAAGACCTTTCATGGAAACAGTAAGTCCTCAGCTCCTTGATTATTTGCTGCTACTGTACATCTCAAGGAATGTTTAAAGTTAGAATGGAATATATGGTTGATAGTGTGGAAGATTTTTTACCTTCTCAAATAATATTGATCATGGGTTTAGAATTAACCAGCAGATTTAACTTATGCTGCATGCAAAACTGTAATTTGACCTATATAATAGATGCAAATACAATAATTTATTATTGCTCTGTAAAAACCTGTACTTTGCATTTTGAAAAAGATACAAGTAAAGTTGGACAGTGTCAGTGATATCAGCAGCTTTTTTATACACAATGCTCGCAGGGATAGTGATAAATAGTGACTTTAAGGGGTCATATGATGCTATTTTAAAAGTTCATTATTTAGGTTGTTTTTTTAGTGAATTTGAATTGGTTAACATTCTTTAATGTTCAAAAACACATTTTTTTCACATACTGTATATTATTGCAGCACCTCTATTTCTAGTCTGTCTGAAACACACTGATTTTTAGAAAACCCCTCCTTCCAAAAAGCTCAGAGTGCTCTGATTGGCCAAGTAACCCAGTGCATTGCGATTGGCCAAACATCTCAAGAGTGTTGGAAATATAATGCCCCTTTACCGTGATCACAGTCTTCAGCTTCCAAGGCTTCTAAAAAAAATGTAAACAGTTAATAATGTCCTTGGTTTTTCCATATCAGTTTGAGCCTGAGTCAGATTCTGAAAATGCTGATTGACCGGAACCAAGCACAACTTGAGCAGGGTTTTACTGCTCAGGAACAGCGTTAACTTAATCTGTTTTCGGAAGGCCAAAAAGGGGTTTGCAGAAAATATGGGGTTTGCAGTATGTGGGTGCTGGTGCAGTCCGGCTCACCTTTCATCATCTGCCCCATTGAGGAAGACCTCACCAGTTGCACTACAGACCCAGAGCCATCAGTCAGCTGTCAGCCATGCCCGCAACAGAGCAAGAGCCAGAGATTGTTAATTGTCAGAGGCTGTTTTTTCCCAAAGGATGAGTCCAACGCAAAGTCTGTACAAGTGTGTAAGCTGGCAACAGGGTCCATCACAGAGCGGGCATTTTAGTTGGAGTTTGAGGGAATTAATTGGAGCCACACCCACACTCCTAAGGTAGGTAAACCAAGCTGGAGCTCGACATTGATGTTTGATGTTTGCTGGTCTGCAGCCACCGCTGGTCCCATCCAGTTTCAAGTCACCACTGAATAAGCCCAGCTCCAAGTTGCCCAAGTTGTTGCTGAATAAGCCCAGTTTCAAGTTGTCCAAGTCATCTCTGAATAAGCCCAGCTCCAAGTTGTCCAAGTCACCACTGAATAAGCCCAGCTCTACATTGTTCAAATTGTTGCTGAATAAGTCCAGTTCCAAGTTGTCCAAGTCACCACTGAATAAGCCCTGCTCCAAGTTGTCCATATCATTGTTGAATTAGCCCAGCTCAAAGTTGTCCAAGCTGTTGCTGGATAAGCCCAGCTCCAAGTTGACCAAGTCATCTCTGAATAAGCCCAGCTCCAAGTTGTCCAAGTCTTTGTTGAATAAGCCCAGCTTCAAGTTGACCAAGTCATTGCTGGATAAGCCCAGCTCTAAGTTGTCCAAATTGTTGCTGAATAACCCCAGCTCCAAGTTGTCCAAATAATCTCAGAATAAGCCCAGCTCCAAGTTGTCCAAATAATCTCTGAATAAGCCCAGCTCCAAGTTGTCCAAGTCACCACTGAATAAGCCCAGCTCTACATTGTCCAAATTGTTGCTGAATAAGCCCAGTTCCAAGTTGTCCAAGTCACCACTGAATAAGCCCTGCTCCAAGTTGTCCATATCATTGCTGAATTAGCCCAGCTCAAAGTTGTCCAAGCTGTTGCTGGATAAGCCCAGCTCCAAGTTGACCAAGTCATCTCTGAATAAGCCCAGCTCCAAGTTGTCCAAGTCTTTGTTGAATAAGCCCAGCTTTAAGTTGACCAAGTCATTGCTGGATAAGCCCAGCTCTAAGTTGTCCAAATTGTTGCTGAATAACCCCAGCTCCAAGTTGTCCAAATAATCTCAGAATAAGCCCAGCTCCAAGTTGTCCAAATCATCTCTGAATAAGCCCAGTTCCAAGTTGTCCAAGTCACCACTGAATAAGCCCTGCTCCAAGTTGTCCATATCATTGCTGAATTAGCCCAGCTCAAAGTTGTCCAAGCTGTTGCTGGATAAGCCCAGCTCCAAGTTGACCAAGTCATCTCTGAATAAGCCCAGCTCCAAGTTGTCCAAGTCTGTGTTGAATAAGCCCAGCTTCAAGTTGACCAAGTCATTGCTGGATAAGCCCAGCTCTAAATTGTCCAAATTGTTGCTGAATAACCCCAGCTCCAAGTTGTCCAAATAATCTCCGAATAAGCCCAGCTCCAAGTTGTCCAAATCATCTCTGAATAAGCCCAGCTCCAAGTTGTCCAAGTCATCTCTGAATAAGCCCAGCTCCAAGTTGTCCAAGTCACCACTGAATAAGCCCAGCTCCAAGTTGACCAAGCTGTTGCTGGATAAGCCCAGCTCCAAGTTGTCCAAGTCATCTCTGAATAAGCCCCGCTCCAAGTTGTTCAAGTCACCACTGAATAAGCCCAGCTCCAAATTGTCCCAGCTTTTGCTGGATAAGCCCAGCTCTACATTGTCCAAATTGTTGCTGAATAAGCCCAGTCCCAAGTTGTCCAAGTCACCACTGAATAAGCCCTGCTCCAAGTTGTCCCAGCTTTTGCTGGATAAGCCCAGCTCTAAGTTGTCCAAATTGTTGCTGAATAAGCCCAGTTCCAAGTTGTCCAAGTCACCACTGAATAAGCCCAGCTCCAAGTTGTCCAAGTCATCTCTGAATAAGCCCAGTTCCAAGTTGTCCAAGTCACCGCTGGATAAGCCCAGATCAAAGTTGTCCATATCATCGCTAAATTAGCCCAGCTCAACGTTGTCCAAGCTGTTGCTGGATAAGCCCAGCTTCAAGTTGTCCAAGTCATCTCTGAATAAGCCCAGTTTCAAGTTGTCCAAGTCACCACTGAATAAGCCCTGCTCCAAGTTGTCCCAGCTTTTGCTGGATAAGCCCAGCTCTAAGTTGTCTAAATTGTTGCTGAATAAGCCCAGTTTCAAGTTGTCCAAGTCACCACTGAATAAGTCCAGCTCCAAGTTGTCCAAGTCATCTCTGAATAAGCCCAGTTCCAAGTTGTCCAAGTCACCGCTGGATAAGCCCAGCTCCAAGTTGTCCATATCATCGCTGAATTAGCCCAGCTCAAAGTTGTCCAAGCTGTTGCTAGATAACCCAGCTCCAAGTTGACCAAGTCATTGCTGGATAAGCCCAGCTCTAAGTTGTCCAAATTGCTGCTGAATAACCCCAGCTCCAAGTTGTCCAAATAATCTCCGAATAAGCCCAGCTCCAAGTTGTCCAAGTCATCTCTGAATAAGCCCAGCTCCAAGTTGTCCAAGTTTTTGCTGAATAAGCCCAGCTCTAAGTTGTCCAAGTCATATCTGAATAAGCCCAGCTCCAAGTTGTCCAAGTCTTTGTTGAATAAGCCCAGCTTCAAGTTGACCAAGTCGTTGCTGGATAAGCCCAGCTTCAAGTTGTCCAAATTGTTGCTGAATAACCCCAGCTCCAAGTTGTCCGTGTTGGCGCCAAGTTGGTGCCGTGTTACATATAAACAATACTTATATTTAATATTTATATATAAATAATATGGATGTAAGCCAGAGGAGAACTGGCCCCGACTGAGCCTGGGTTCTCCCAAGGTTTTTTTCCATCCAATCTGATGGAGTTTTGGTTCCTTGCCACTGTCGCCTTGCTTTGCCTGCTTTTGGCTTGCTTAGTTGGGTTTATTTAACATTTAATAATATTATTGATTAATATTATTGATCTGTGTTGTACTACTTTCATGTTATCACTGTGAAGCTGCTTTGATACAATCTGTATTGTGAGAAGCGCTATATAAATAAATTTGACTTGACTTGACTTGTCCAAATAATCTCAGAATAAGCCCAGCTCCAAGTTGTCCAAGTCATCTCTGAATAAGCCCAGCTCCAAGTTCTCCAAATTTTGCAGAATAAGCCCAGCTCCAAGTTGACCAAGTCATCTCTGAATAAGCCCAGCTCCAAGTTGTCCAAGTCATCTCTGAATAAGCCCAGCTCCAAGTTCTCCAAATTTTGCAGAATAAGCCCAGCTCCAAGTTGACCAAGTCATCTATGAATAAGCCCAGCTCCAAGCTGTCCAAGTCATCTCCGAATAAGCCCAGCTCCAAGTTGTCCAAGTCATCTCTGAATAAGCCCAGCTCTAAGTTGTCCAAGTTTTTGCTGAATAAGCCCAGCTCCAAGTTGACCAGCCCAGCTCCAAGTTGTCCAAGTTTTTGCTGAATAAGCCCAGCTCTAAGTTGTCCAAGTCATCTCAGAATAAGCCCAGCTCCAAGTTCTCCAAATTTTGCAGAATAAGCCCAGCTCCAAGTTGACCAAATCATCTCTGAATAAGCCCAGCTCCAAGTTGTCCAAGTCATCTCCAAATAAGCCCAGCTCCAAGTTGACCAAGTCATCTCTGAATAAGCCCAGCTCCAAGTTGTCCAAGTTTTTGCAGAATAAGCCCAGCTCTAAGTTGTCCAAGTCATCTCTGAATAAGCCCAGCTCCAAGTTGTCCAAGTTTTGCTGAATAAGCCCAGCTCCAAGTTGACCAAGTCATCTCTGAATAAGCCCAGCTCCAAGTTGTCCAAGTCATCTCCGAATTAGCCCAGCTCCAAGTTGTCCAAGTTTTTGCAAGCTTCAAGTTGACCAAGTCGTTTGCTGGATAAGCCCAGCTCTAAGTTGTCCAAATTGTTGCTGAATAACCCCAGCTCCAAGTTGTCCAAATAATCTCAGAATAAGCCTAGCTCCAAGTTGTCCAAGTCATCTCTGAATAAGCCCAGCTCCAAGTTCTCCAAATTTTGCAGAATAAACCCAGCTCCAAGTTGACCAAGTCATCTCCGAATAAGCCCAGCTCCAAGTTGTCCAAGTCATCTCTGAATAAGCCCAGCTCCAAGTTGTCCAAGTTTTTGCTGAATAAGCCCAGCTCCAAGTTGACCAAGTCATCTCTGAATAAGCCCAGCTCCAAGTTGTCCAAGTCATCTCCGAATAAGCCCAGCTCCAAGTTGTCCAAGTTTTTGCTGAATAAGCCCAGCTCTAAGTTGTCCAAGTCATCTCTGAATAAGCCCAGCTCCAAGTTGTCCAAGTCTTTGTTGAATAAGCCCAGCTTCAAGTTGACCAAGTCGTTTGCTGGATATGCCCAGCTCTAAATTTTCCAAATTGTTGCTGAATAACCCCAGCTCCAAGTTGTCGAAATAATCTCAGAATAAGCCCAGCTCCAAATTGTCCAAGTCATCTCTGAATAAGCCCAGCTCCAAGTTCTCCAAATTTTGCAGAATAAGCCCAGCTCCAAGTTGACCAATTAATCTCTGAATAAGCCCAGCTCCAAGTTGTCCAAGTCATCTCTGAATAAGCCCAGCTCCAAGTTATCCAAATTTTGCAGAATAAGCCCAACTCCAAGTTGACCAAGTCATCTCTGAATAAGCCCAGCTCCAACTTGTCCAAGTCATCTCCGAATAAGCCCAGCTCCAAGTTGTCCAAGTCATCACCGAATAAGCCCAGCTCCAAGTTGTCCAAGTCATCTCTGAATAAGCCCAGCTCCAAGTTGTCCAAGTTTTTGCTGAATAAGCCCAACTCTAAGTTGTCCAAGTCATCTCTGAATAAGCCCAGCTCCAAGTTGTCCAAGTCTTTGTTGAATAAGCCCAGCTTCAAGTTGACCAAGTCGTTTGCTGGATAAGCCTAGCTCTAAATTGTCCAAATTGTTGCTGAATAACCCCAGCTCCAAGTTGTCCAAGTCATCTCTGAATAAGCCCAGCTCCAAGTTGACCAAGTCATCTCCGAATAAGCCCAGCTTCAAGTTGTCCAAGTCATCTCTGAATAAGCCCAGCTCCATGTTGTCCAAGTTTTTGCTGAATAAGCCCAGCTCCAAGTTGACCAAGTCATCTCTGAATAAGCCCAGCTCCAAGTTGTTCAAGTCATTTCCGAATAAGCCCAGCTCCAAGTTGTCCAAGTCATCTCTGAATAAGCCCAGTTTCAAGTTGTCCAAGTCACCTGATGGATAAGCCCAGCTCCAAGTTGTCCATATCATCGCTGAATTAGCCCAGCTCAAAGTTGTCCAAGCTGTTGCTGGATAAGCCCAGCTCCAAGTTGACCAAGTCATCTCTGAAAAAGCCCAGCTCCAAGTTGTCCAAGTCTTTGTTGTATAAGCCTAGCTTCAAGTTGACCAAGTCGTTGCTGGATAAGCCCAGCTCCAAGTTGTCCAAATCGTTGCTGAATAACCCCAGCTCCAAGTTGTCCGTGTTGGCGCCAAGTTGGCGCCATGTTACATATAAACAATACTTATATTTAATATTTATATATAAACAATATGAATGTAAGCCAGAGGAGAACTGGCCCCGACTGAGCCTGGGTTCAAAGTTGTCCAAATAATCTCAGAATAAGCCCAGCTCCAAGTTGTCCAAGTCATCTCTGAATAAGCCCAGCTCCAAGTTCTCCAAATTTTGCAGAATAAGCCCAGCTCCAAGTTGACCAAGTCATCTCTGAATAAGCCCAGCTCCAAGTTGTCCAAGTCATCTCTGAATAAGCCCAGCTCCAAGTTGTCCAAGTTATTTGCTGAATAAGCCCAGCTCTAAGTTGTCCAAGTTTTTGCTGAATAAGCCCAGCTCCAAGTTGACCAGCCCAGCTCCAAGTTGTCCAAGTTTTTGCTGAAAAAGCCCAGCTCTAAGTTGTCCAAGTCATCTCTGAATAAGCCCAGCTCCAAGTTCTCCAAATTTTGCAGAATAAGCCCAGCTCCAAGTTGACCAAGTCATCTCTGAATAAGCCCAGCTCCAAGTTGTCCAAGTCATCTCCAAATAAGGCCAGCTCCAAGTTGACCAAGTCATCTCTGAATAAGCCCAGCTCCAAGTTGTCCAAGTATTTGCTGAATAAGCCCAGCTCTAAGTTGTCCAAGTCATCTCTGAATAAGCCCAGCTCTAAGTTGTCCAAATTTTGCAGAATAAGCCCAGCTCCAAGTTGTCCAAGTCATCTCTGAATAAGCCCAGCTCCAAGTTGTCCAAGTTTTGCTGAATAAGCCCAGCTCCAAGTTGACCAAGTCATCTCTGAATAAGCCCAGCTCCAAGTTGTCCAAGTCATCTCCGAATTAGCCCAGTTCCAAGTTGTCCAAGTTTTTGCAAGCTTCAAGTTGACCAAGTCGTTTGCTGGATAAGCCCAGCTCTAAGTTGTCCAAATTGTTGCTGAATAACCCCAGCTCCAAGTTGTCCAAATAATCTCAGAATAAGCCCAGCTCCAAGTTGTCCAAGTCATCTCTGAATAAGCCCAGCTCCAAGTTCTCCAAATTTTGCAGAATAAGCCCAGCTCCAAGTTGACCAAGTCATCTCCGAATAAGCCCAGCTCCAAGTTGTCCAAGTCATCTCTGAATAAGCCCAGCTCCAAGTTGTCCAAGTTTTTGCTGAATAAGCCCAGCTCCAAGTTGACCAAGTCATCTCTGAATAAGCCCAGCTCCAAGTTGTCCAAGTCATCTCCGAATAAGCCCAGCTCCAAGTTGTCCAAGTTTTTGCTGAATAAGCCCAGCTCTAAGTTGTCCAAGTCATCTCTGAATAAGCCCAGCTCCAAGTTGTCCAAGTCTTTGTTGAATAAGCCCAGCTTCAAGTTGACCAAGTCGTTTGCTGGATAAGCCCAGCTCTAAATTGTCCAAATTGTTGCTGAATAACCCCAGCTCCAAGTTGTCGAAATAATCTCAGAATAAGCCCAGCTCCAAGTTGTCCAAGTCATCTCTGAATAAGCCCAGCTCCAAGTTGTCCAAGTCATCTCTGAATAAGCCCAGCTCCAAGTTCTCCAAATTTTGCAGAATAAGCCCAGCTCCAAGTTGACCAATTAATCTCTGAATAAGCCCAGCTCCAAGTTGTCCAAGTCATCTCTGAATAAGCCCAGCTCCAAGTTCTCCAAATTTTGCAGAATAAGCCCAACTCCAAGTTGACCAAGTCATCTCTGAATAAGCCCAGCTCCAACTTGTCCAAGTCATCTCCGAATAAGCCCAGCTTCAAGTTGTCCAAGTCATCACCGAATAAGCCCAGCTCCAAGTTGTCCAAGTCATCTCTGAATAAGCCCAGCTCCAAGTTGTCCAAGTTTTTGCTGAATAAGCCCAACTCTAAGTTGTCCAAGTCATCTCTGAATAAGCCCAGCTCCAAGTTGTCCAAGTCTTTGTTGAATAAGCCCAGCTTCAAGTTGACCAAGTCGTTTGCTGGATAAGCCCAGCTCTAAATTGTCCAAATTGTTGCTGAATAACCCCAGCTCCAAGTTGTCCAAATAATCTCAGAATAAGCCCAGCTCTAAGTTGTCCAAGTCATCTCTGAATAAGCCCAGCTCCAAGTTGACCAAGTCATCTCCGAATAAGCCCAGCTCCAAGTTGTCCAAGTCATCTCTGAATAAGCCCAGCTCCAAGTTGTCCAAGTTTTTGCTGAATAAGCCCAGCTCCAAGTTGACCAAGTCATCTCTGAATAAGCCCAGCTCCAAGTTGTTCAAGTCATCTCCGAATAAGCCCAGCTCCAAGTTGTCCAAGTCATCTCTGAATAAGCCCAGTTTCAAGTTGTCCAAGTCACCGATGGATAAGCCCAGCTCCAAGTTGTCCATATCATCGATGAATTAGCCCAGCTCAAAGTTGTCCAAGCTGTTGCTGGATAAGCCCAGCTCCAAGTTGATCAAGTCATCTCTGAAAAAGCCCAGCTCCAAGTTGTCCAAGTCTTTGTTGAATAAGCCTAGCTTCAAGTTGACCAAGTCGTTGCTGGATAAGCCCAGCTCCAAGTTGTCCAAATCGTTGCTGAATAACCCCAGCTCCAAGTTGTCCGTGTTGGCGCCAAGTTGGCGCCATGTTACATATAAACAATACTTATATTTAATATTTATATATAAACAATATGAATGTAAGCCAGAGGAGAACTGGCCCCGACTTGAGCCTGGGTTCAAAGTTGTCCAAATAATCTCAGAATAAGCCCAGATCCAAGTTGTCCAAGTCATCTCTGAATAAGCCCAGCTCCAAGTTCTCCAAGTCATCTCCGAATAACCCCAGCTCCAAGTTGACCAAGTTTTTGCTGAATAAGCCCAGCTCTAAGTTGTCCAACTCATCTCTGAATAAGCCCAGCTCCAAGTTGTCCAAGTCTTTGTTGAATAAGCCCAGCTTCATGTTGACCATGTCATTTGCTGGATAAGCCCAGCTCTAAATTGTCCAAATTGTTGCTGAATAACCCCAGCTCCAAGTTGTCGAAATAATCTCAGAATAAGCCCAGCTCCAAGTTGTCCAAGTCATCTCTGAATAAGCCCAGCTCCAAGTTCTCCAAATTTTGCAGAATAAGCCCAGCTCCAAGTTGACCAATTAATCTCTGAATAAGCCCAGCTCCAAGTTGTCCAAGTCATCTCTGAATAAGCCCAGCTCCAAGTTCTCCAAATTTTGCAGAATAAGCCCAACTCCAAGTTGACCAAGTCATCTCTGAATAAGCCCAGCTCCAACTTGTCCAAGTCATCTCCGAATAAGCCCAGCTCCAAGTTGTCCTAGTCATCACTGAATAAGCCCAGCTCCAAGTTGTCCAAGTCATCTCTGAATAAGCCCAGCTCCAAGTTGTCCAAGTTTTTGCTGAATAAGCCCAACTCTAAGTTGTCCAAGTCATCTCTGAATAAGCCCAGCTCCAAGTTGTCCAAGTCTTTGTTGAATAAGCCCAGCTTCAAGTTGACCAAGTCGTTTGCTGGATAAGCCCAGCTCTAAGTTGTCCAAATTGTTGCTGAATAACCCTAGCTCCAAGTTGTCCAAATAATCTCAGAATAAGCCCAGCTCAAAGTTGTCCAAGTCATCTCTGAATAAGCCCAGCTCCAAGTTGTCCAAGTTTTTGCTGAATAAGCCCAGCTCTAAGTTGTCCAAGTCATCTCTGAATAAGCCCAGCTCCAAGTTGACCAAGTCATCTCTGAATAAGCCCAGCTCCAAGTTGTCCAAGTCATCTCTGAATAAGCCCAGCTCCAAGTTGTCCAAGTTTTTGCTGAATAAGCCCAGCTCCAAGTTGACCAAGTCATCTCTGAATAAGCCCAGCTCCAAGTTGTCCAAGTCATCTCCGAATAAGCCCAGCTCCAAGTTGTCCAAGTCATCTCTGAATAAGCCCAGTTTCAAGTTGTCCAAGTCACTGATGGATAAGCCCAGCTCCAAGTTGTCCATATCATCGCTGAATTAGCCCAGCTCAAAGTTGTCCAAGCTGTTGCTGGATAAGCCCAGCTCCAAGTTGACCAAGTCATCTCTGAATAAGCCCAGCTCCAAGTTGTCCAAGTCTTTGTTGAATAAGCCTAGCTTCAAGTTTACCACGTTGTTGGTGGATAAGCCCAGCTCCAAGTTGTCCAAATTGTTGCTGAATAACCCCAGCTCCAAGTTGTCCAAATAATCTCAGAATATGCCCAGCTCCAAGTTGTCCAAGTCATCTTTGAATAAGCCCAGCTCCAAGTTGTCCAAGTTTTTGCTGAATAAGCCCAGCTCTAAGTTGTCCAAGTCATCTCTGAATAAGCCCAGCTCCAAGTTCTCCAAATTTTGCAGAATAAGCCCAGCTCCAAGTTGACCAAGTCTTCCTGAATAAGCCCAGCTCCAAGTTGTCCAAGTCATCTCCGAATAAGCCCAGCTCCAAGTTGTCCAAGTCATCTCTGAATAAGCCCAGCTCCAAGTTGTCCAAGTTTTTGCTGAATAAGCCCAGCTCCAAGTTGACCAAGTCATCTCAAATAAGCCCAGCTACAAGTTGTCCAAGTCTTTGTTGAATAAGCCCAGCTCCAAGTTGACCAAGTCGTTGCTGGATAAGCCCAGCTCTAAGTTGTCCAAATTGTTGCTGAATAACCCCTGCTCCAAGTTGTCCAAATAATCTCTGAATAAGCCCAGCTCCAAGTTTTCCAAGTCATCTCTGAATAAGCCCAGCTCCAAGTTGTCCAAGTTTTTGCTGAATAAGCCCAGTTTCAAGTTGACCAAGTCATCTTTGAATAAGCCCAGCTCTAAGTTGTCCAAGTCATCTCTGAATAAGCCCAGCTCCAAGTTCTCCAAATTTTGCATAATAAGTTCAGCTCCAAGTTGACCAAGTCATCTCTGAATAAGCCCAGCTCCAAGTTGTCCAAGCCATCTCCGAATAAGCCCAGCTCCAAGTTGTCCAAGTCATCTCTGAATAAGCCCAGCTCCAAGTTGTCCAAGTTTTTGCTGAATAAGCCCAGCTCCAAGTTGACCAAGTCATCTTTGAATAAGCCCAGCTCCAAATTGTCCAAGTCATCTCCGAATAAGCCCAGCTCCAAGTTGTCCAAGTCATCTCCAGAATAAGCCCAGCTCCAAGTTGACCAAGTCATCTCTGAATAAGCCCAGCTCCAAGTTGACCAAGTCGTTGCTGGTTAAGCCCAGTTTTAACTTCAAGTCATCTGTTTTATCCAGCCCCAAGTCTCCTTAATTGCAGATGGTCCCGCCAAACCTCCCTCCACCAATGTCGCCACTTCTCTTTGGTTTTTACATTGTCCTCACTCCCACCGCCTGGGAAGGTTATGAAGGTTATGAAGAAGAATGGTCAACACTGTAAATATAGATACATCATTGATACATATCTTTGCATGTATTGATTTTTTTTTTGCCCATAAAAGCCTTTAATTTTTTCACTACTTTACCAGAAACATGTCACAAAATAATCTACAGAACAAATACTGAAGCAGCATACTTTGTGAAACACATTGTTACTGCCAAACATTTTGTCCATTTGCTTTATAAAACATACAATATGCTTTTAATGGTTTTTCATATATGTCATGCATAGGCTTATATGCACTATAACGACATGACAAGGTGATGTAGCTGTTGTGGAAAGAAACAGATGATTATGGTGGCACTCCCAATTCTGAAACTGTGAGTTTCCCAATAGTAAATACAATCTGACTTTCGGATCATGAAACTCGCATTTATGAAAATTCAGATGGTTGGGTCAAGGTGTTTTAGGCAGGTCTGGAGCAGTGTTTTTTGTTAGATCAAGGTCAAGTTAATTTCTATAGCACCTTAAAACAACACGAATGTTGACCTTCACAATCTCAGCAAAGCTGCACATACAGGTAAACCATAACATATCAAAGAATTTAAACCAAAAACACACAAAAGATAATAAATAAAAAAATAAATTTTGGTTGGGGACAAAAAAAATACTATTCCATACTTTAATAAAGCAATTATTAATAATTATAGAAAACGTATTTGTAGCCTAACAATTATAGAATAAAAATATATATATATATATATATATATATATATATATATATATATATATATATATATATATATATATATATATATATATATATATATATAGCTGCGAGCAGCGATTGCGGGCTCAAGCCGGTGGCACCGCAACCCCGGTGCCTAAAGGCACCGGGATGGCGGTACCACCGGCTTTGGCCCTCCATCGCTGCTCGCAGCTATACTTTGCACACATATATATATATATATATATATATATATATATATATATATATATATATATATATATATATATATATATATATATATATAAAGCCGGTGGGCACCGCCACCTTGGTGCCTTTTGGGTTATTCTGCACGACGTGCAAAAACGTAACCCCTGCTTTGGAATACATACTAGTATGTATTCCACAATTGGAATACATACTAACATACTAGTCAGAACTGAATAGTTGATATCTGAATGACAGATCACCATAGAAGTCAATGGAAAAAATGTGACTAGTAGTAACAAAAGAATAGTTACTAGTCACCATTGAAATAAGTACTAGTGTCTAATGAATAAGTACTAGTATCTATTTAATAGATACTAGTATCTAATGAATAAGTACTAATAACTAATTAATAAGCATTGGTATGTAATGAATAAGGACTAGCATCTAATGAATAAGTACTAGTATCTAATAAATAAGGACTAGTGTCTAATGAATAAGTACTAGTATCTTTAAAAAGGTACTACTACCTAAAGAATAAACACTAGTATCTAAAGAAAAGGCACTAGTATCTAAAGAATAAGCACTAGTAGCTAATGAATAAGTACTAGTACTTAATGGAATAGATACTAGTATCTAAAAAATAAGTACTAGTAGCATGAAAATAGAGACTAGTAGGTTAAAATGATTAAATGTTAAAACGGTTTGCCATACTCTATCTGTCGTTTCGACTAGTCACAATTACGTTACAGATATCTTAAATGATAATACAAACTATCCAAAATGTAATTACGACTAGAAAGACGTTGTTGATATCTACAATGTTAATTACGAATAGTCAAACTTAGCTTTTAAATGTTAAAAGGGCTTGCCATACAGAAGTGTAGGCTCAGAGAGACACTCAACATTTTCAAACCAAAATATCTGACTTTCTGTGGGTCCTAGCTCATGAGTGTAAATTAGAAAGTTGTCCGGCTTGAGGAGAATATATGAATATATGAAACGATGAGATCAACATGTGTACTGAGTTTCATATTATTACATGCAAGCGTGTTTGATTTATGGACCAAGTTTTTGGACCCCGTTCCAGGGGGCGCTGTCAGCCCCCTTGCCACACCCGGGTACCATCTTCAGCCCGGCTCTGATGGCTGTGGGATCTGACCTGTGTGCAAAGTTTCAAGAGTTTTCAAACCCATTAAGGGCCCCAAAAGCCGCTAAGAGACTCAAAATCATCAAAAAAAGGAATGTTAAAGTTTGATGCGTTGCTATGGCAACATTATCTTAGATATTGAATAATGCTTTCACAGCTCTTCATCTGGCGTGTGTTTACATTTGAAGCAAATCGGGTAAAAGTAAGAGTGCGATTTCAAAGCATTTTGAAAGTGAAACACTTTCTGCTGCCAGTTGGTGGCGCTATATATTTGACTCACATCTATGTGACTGACCTCTTACAACGAACACACTGCTGAAGTTTCATCAAGATCAGTTAATGTATGCAGAAGTTTTAACACACTTCCTTTTTGATTTATTTACTTACTTTTTTGATTTATGGACCAAGTTAATTTAATTAATACACTAATTATATAAAACTATTGTCAATGCACTACAATTAAACAGGTTATATGCCTTTACTTATAAAAAAAATAAAAATAAAAACTTATGTAAAAAATACCAGGCTTAAGAAATGTATTTACTTTAGCAGGCCAGACACACAGTGAAATGATTAAGCCCCCTCCCCCTACACACACACACACACACACAGACTGTGTGACAGGCCTAGGTTTAGAAAGAGCATGATCATATTCAAACTACAATATCTGACTTTCTGTGGGTTTGAGCTTATTATTGTTAATTAGAAAGTTGTTTGGCTTGAATAGAACAATATACACGGCAAGTTTTGTAACTGTCAGTAAAACTAACCAAGTTATAACACACTTTATGTGTCCTTTTTTAGTCAAAAAAATCCGCCACGGCCAAACCGTTCCGAGATATCAAAAATCCGTCCGGAATATAGCATCCTCAATGTCTTGACTTCATGCACACCGAGTTTGGTGGTGATTGGTAACAGCATGGGTTGTAATTTGATGTTTTTCTAGGACAATTATTTAAAAAAAAAAAACATAATTCCCGACTTCCGTTCTGAACTGTCGTAAAACTTAGAGCACGAAAGTTGTTTGGCCTGATGTGATCTATGAGTGTACCGAGTTTCATATTAATCCATGCACGTGTGTTTGATTTATGGACAAATGTTCGAATCCCTAAAAGAATGCATCCTAAAAGAATGGTAAAGTTTGATGCGTCGCCACGGCAACAGTTTCAAAGATATCAAGAATCCATTCATAGGTCTTCATCTGCCGTGTATGTACATTATACAGATGAAGTTTGAAGCAAATCGGGTAAAAATAAGAGGGTGATTTCAAAGCATTTTGAAAGTGACACACTTCCTGCTGCCAGTTGGTGGCGCTATAACTTTGACTCACAATAGTCACATCCATGTGATCGTCCTCTTACAGCGAACGCACTGCTGAAGTTTCATCCAGATCAGTTAATGTATGCTGAAGTTATGACACACTTCCTGTTTCACGTTTCTCGCCATAATTTCGTTTCCTCGCCACGGCCAAACCGTTCGAAATATCAAAAATCCCCACACAAACTTTCATCCTCAATGTCTTGACTTCACGCTGACCGAGTTTCGTCGAATTTGGATCAGAGCTCTAGGAGGAGTATTTAAAAGTTCATTGCGTGTGTTTTACAAAAAAACCTCAATAGCCGACTTCCTGTTGGGCTGGGGTAAAAAGCAAGAACGCGAGGTATAGATGAAATTCTGCTATCGACATGTGTACCGAGTTTCATATTATTACATGCAAGTGTGTTTGAGTTATGGACCAGGTGTTCGGACCCCATTCCAGGGGGCGCTGACGAGCCGCCCTGCCACGCCCGGGTACCAGCTTCAGCCCGGCTCTGATGGCCGCGGGTTCTGACCCGTGTGCAAAGTTTCAAGAGTTTTCGAGCATGTTAAGGGCCCCAAAAGTGCCCGAATAGTCGCTAGAAAAAAAAAAAAAAAAAAAAAAAAAAAAAAAAAATAATAATCGGAAGGAAAACAATAGGGCTCTGCGCCCTTTCAGGGCTTGGGCCCTAATAAGAACCTAGTAGCAACATTAAAAAGGACAAATTACATAATCTTTACAGAAATACATACAGTATTTAGATGCATGTTAATATGCTTGTGCAAAAAGGTACATTTTAAAAACGTTGAATGCAGGGGAAACTAATCAATAGTGGAAGCATATTCCATAGTTTTGGTGCATAAACTGAAAAGGACCTATCAACCTTTGTTTTTTGGCTGGTTTTCGGGACGTTTAATGAGTAACTTTGAATTACGATCTAGATAGAATAAATTCCCTTTGTAGGAGACTATATGCTTTGTAGCTTTGCAGATATTATACATGAACAGATACATTAAGGAAAAGGAAAATATTAAAAAGCATCATATGACAACCCCTTTAATCCAACTTCTATCTTGAAGTCATTTATCAAGTAACTCAGAGCAGAATGTGTCTGATTGGTTGGTATATGTACAATTAATGTTCCGTGTGTTGTAGCAAATCTCTGGAAACTGTAATACCACAGTCCTCCACACACCAGAAGGCTTCTCGTACCTCCACAGCTATGACTGCACACTTGTTCCAGGTCAAATATTTATCTCCATTCCACACATTTACAGGAGTTCCCTGCATACAGGAACTCGCAACCTTAATCAGTAGAAAAGTTTTTTCTTGTGTGAAACTGAAGAAGTCAATTAATCGAACGAAAATATCCATGGTGAATTTAAAAAAGAAATGAATTTTAATCCATTATTTACTAAACGTAATTTCCTTGCCAATGTTGTCCTCAAAACAATGTGCAATTTGAAGGCAATGAATATATATATAAATATATATATATATATATATATATATATATATATATATATATATATATACACAATATATATATATATATATATATATATATATTCATAAAATGCTTTTATTGACACTGCTTAATAGCAAGTGCATATTCTGTTTAATAGCAAGGGCCATAATTGAAAATTGTTTTATTTCTTTATATAACTACTGCAATGCAATTCCAATTCCAGATTTTTCCTTTATCCTACTCACTCTCTCTCTCTCTTTCTTCCCCAAGACCCTCCAGAGAAGTTACGTCTGACGGTGTCCTGATTGTCCTGTGCTGCTGCCGGTCGACAGTCATGAAGCCATCACCACAGCTAGGACGTCCCTCCTTAAATACAACATACAAAGCACTCTTCCTGTTAGCCTGGCTGTGAACACCATCACTAGAGCCTCCCATCAGGTGGCAATGGACCACAGATCAGCAATTTGTACATTTAGCAGTTTTTGGACTTTTTGAAGTCGCCTTTTAGGTGCTTGAAAGTTAACATTGACTAATCAGAGAAGGCCTTGCTACTAAATGCTAAGGTTTGTGGACAAACGTAAGGTTGGAGTAACCTGAACCTCGAGCCATTTAAACTTGTGTTGCCTCAGCGGCACATGTCTGAGTGCTACCCACATGCTATTGCTCCGGCATAACTTATTTTTTTGTTATTTTGTATTTGTTATATTTTTCAAAGATTTCTGTTCGTTCTCAATCAGATAATGATAAAGTAGCACAGTAAGCACATTTTAATGCATTGGTGACAAAGCGATTGCCTGTATAAATGAATATTTACCTGTCTGTGCAGCTTGTCTGTGCTAACAGCGAAGCTGTGGGTTTTAGTTCAAAAACAGAAAGCAATATATGATAGACCTTCAGTTTCTAAGCTATTTTATTGATAAATCACACATAACAAGTAGAGCACTTTTGAAGTGTGCATTTATTTGACATTTTTAAGTGAAGAAATGGAGCTTCAAATGTTTTTAAAAAAATATTTGCTTATCTGTGGCCCCCTCTATAGGACAGCATTAGTATTACAGTCAATGTAAATCTATGGTAAATAAATGTTTGATCGTAATTTATACGAAAATCTTAACGAGATACATAATACAACATAAAGATATACCAAACTAAGAAAGAACAGGTTAGGGTTATGTTGGAGGTCTTCAGCTAAAGCTAAAAGCGTCATGGCAGAGCATCAAAGTCTGTGCAACGCCTAGTTTACTGGGGACGTTGAATGAAACTTTATTCACAACAACAGTGCCTATATAACTATCCAGCCTTAAAGGGATAGTTCACCCAAAAATAAAAATGATGTCATGTTTACTCACTTTTAAATTGATCCAAACCTGTATGAATATCCTCCAAATTATCAAATTATCTAATCAAATTATCTATCCAATTATCACATCAACAATCAGTAAACTACATGCCAATCAGCATGAGTGGAGGCCTATATATAGGCCTATATATACAGTATATATACATATACGCAGTCGACTCACCTATGCTCTTGAAACAGTTTTCAGCCATCCTTCCACTAACCCGTCTCCTCACACTCGCCTGCTTACTTTACTAACTAAAGATCAGGGGGAGTTCTCTGGGTTCTGGCCAAAACACAGAGCCCGGAGCCCTCTCCTCAGACAGCATGCCAAATACACATACTACTTTACTCTATCTGATAATTTGTTAGTAAAAACTCTTGAATCCACATTTCTATCCTTAAAGGCTTAGTTCATCCAAGAAATGCAATAATTATGAATGGGTACTGACACTGTCAAGCTCTAAAAAAAACACCATAAATTACCAAAAAGTACCATAAATTACTTTAGACCACTTGTGTGTTGCATTGCAGTCTTCTGAAGCCACCTGAAATCCAAGTTATTTAATAAAAATGCAGTCTGTATGTAATGACAGAATTCTCTGGCCAGATTGAATGAATCTTTTTATTTCGTATTCCTCAGAGCTCGCCTGTTTCCGCTAGTTTTGTGGAGTACACCATTCAGGAGTGTTCTCCCGCTGTGTTCCCAGAGGTCCAGTGTGGGCCGGGACATGACGGTACAGTGGTGAGTTCCTGCCAGCGTCCTTTACCTCCATGTTCTTGAGCTGGATCCAAATCTGATGGACCTAACATCCACCACTATTCAGATTTTCTGTTATTTTTCTCACACCATAAAAAGTTTTATTTGATGAAGTGTTCCATATCTTTCTGAACAGTCTGCTTTCTCTCTGCCATTATAGCATGGTTATTGTGTCTGTGTGTTTTTCATTTCAGCCTGTTGGGTTCTGTGTCGGGGAGGTTCTTGGCCCTGCCCACGGCCAGCAAGATGTGAAGGTGTCCTGTGAAATATTTCACCCACAGGTACCCTAAATACCCATATTTGTTTGTCAGGCCTTTTACTTTCCAGCTCTAAAAGCCAGATGACTGAGGTAAATCAACACCTCAATGTAACAGAAGGAAACAGAGCCAAACCCAGTGGAGTTGATCTGAAGCTCTCATTGCACTTAATGCTTTATTTTGTCTAGAAAAAAAAGACAAAAATAGACTGTGGCTGCACAGGAACATCAAATGCAGATAAAGCATCAATTATACACCAAATGCTCATCCTTTGCTCTTAATTAACAATTCTGTTGCACCAACCCTATTTTTGTTCCCCGTCTTTGCCTAAAAATCCTGAAGGAATTATTAAATCAACCACATTTTCAAGTTTAAGTTTATTTGACCGGAACATTGTGGGAACTTTACTGGAGGACTCGAAGGCTATACTTAAAATACTTTTAAAGCAGGAAGTGTGAGATATCTGCAGCAACCAAACTGAATTGCTGGAAGTACTGTTTCTAGGGTTTCCCCTAGAAGTACTGTTTCTAGGGTTTCCTTTAGGAAATGCCCCCTAGTGTAGCACATCTGAATATTGACTGAAATCTGTCCAATCTTGATTGGTGCTGCATCTTGACGTAGCAGATGATGGCATAACCGGAAGATACAAAGGGACGCCCAGCACATACACACACACATAGCTTATTTGCTCTTCAGCTAAAGCGCTCTGTGTGTCTCATTTATTGTTGTTTGTCCCATATTTGAACAGTGCATTATGCCTAGCGAGCAGTTCAGATGGTGTGTTCATCCATGTCCGCACTCTAGATAGCGGGCACGGACTCACACCAGCCATGTGTGCATTGTCTGATGTGCAGCAAGCTAAAGATTTTCTCACGCTCACTGATTTTCCACGAACGTGCACCGCCTCAGTCACATCGAGTAAGGCCTGTGGCTGGACAGCGAATGTGTCCGCACACCAAAACTCATTCTCGACTGCTCCCTGCCGGTCAGCTGCTTCAGGGGGTCTGAGGAAGAGTCTCGGTTAACACCTGAGGCCTGCCTTGAGAGGCTGGTTCCCTTAGTAGATTATCTCTGCACATGCTCATGCCTTCTGAATATATCTGTGTGGGCCCTGCGTACTTTAGAGCTGGGTTACAGACTACAGTTTAGTTCCCCTCCCCCAAAGTTTATCGGGGTGGTTTGGACTGTGGTCGGCCAGAGAGCAGGTTCGGGGTCATGGAACAGGAAGTTCAATTCCTGTTGGTCAAGGAGGCCATAGACTATGTTCCTCTGCCAGACAGGGAGTCTGGATTCTACAGCCGGTACTTCAAAGTTCCCCAGAAGGACGGGGAGGTTGCGTCCAATATTAGATCTCAAGCACTTGAATCGTTCTCTGAGGAGATTCAGGTTCAAGATGCTCACAATTCCAGCCACCGTGAGTCAGATCCAGTTTGAGGACTGGTTCGTCACAATATATCTGAAGGACGCATACTTCCATATATCCATTCTTCCATGTCACAGGAAGTTCCTGAGGTTTGCTTTTGGGGGCAAAGCGTACCAATCTCAGGGTTCTTCGCTTCGGCCTAGCTCTCTCCCTTCGCACCTTCACCAAGTGCATGGATGCAGTGCTGGCTCCAGCTGAGACTCCAGGGCATCCGCATATTCAGACTATATCGACGACTGGCTAATACTGGCCAAGTCGCGCAAGTTAGCAGATCGGCATCGAGATGTCGTTCTGGCCCATATCAGGTGCCTGGGGCTGAGACTCGAACACAAAAAAGAGTGTGTTGATGCACTCCCATAGGACTACGTTCCTGGTAGTTGTATGGGAGTCCACGACGATGCGTGCACAGATGTCTCCTGCGCGCATAGAGTCCATACAGGCAATGGTCTCCAGAGTAAAGTTAGCCCACAACCTCACTGTGAAGCAGTTTCAGAGACTGCTGGGGCTCATGGCAGCAGCGTCCATTCGTCATACCTTTTGGCCTGCTACACATGAGACCCCTACAGTGGTGGTTGAGAGCCAAGGGGTTTTCCCTGAGGGGAAATCCGTTCTGTATGATCAGGGTAATGCGCAGATGCCTTCATTCCCTTGTTATATGAAGGAAACCTTAGTTCCTGTCCCAGGGATTGGTGCTGGGAGCATCATGTTGCCGGAAAACCATTTCAACAGATGCCTCCCTCACTGGTTGGGCGGCCGCTTTGCGAGAGGTCTGTGGGAGACCTGGAATTCTTCTTGGCACATCAACTGCCTGGAAATGCTGGCCATCTACAAAGCTCTGAGGAGTTTTTTCCTGGACCTCCGCAGCCACCATGTCCTGATACGCTCGGACAATACATCTGTAGTCGCGTATCTGAATCATCAGGGGGTCTGAGGTTGCGCCAGTAGCGGTTCTAGGCACGGGCGAACCGGGCAGTCGCCCGGGGCGGCATTTCTTCATGTCACATGGGGGCGGCACAAGCAGTTAAATCTCTATGCCGCGAAGTTGTTCTATTTTTTATCATTTCGATTCAATTATTGGCAATGGCGCCCTGCTTGCTGAGAAGGTGCCGTGCACAGAAGTGATGTCAAGGGGATCTCCTGATTAGTTCATGTATCGCGTCTTTTGCACACTCTAGCTCGTTGTTTCAAATCCTCTATGTTTCAAATAGGCGCACCGAAAGCGCGCTCATTATGCACATAAACTTTTCAGTATGGGAGTGCACGTGCACCCAAACACTTGGGTGTTTTTTCTCTTCTCCGTAAATAAATCTTTTAGCAGAACTAAAGCAAGCGTTTTTCTGTGGTGGAAATACATAAACGTTTTTGTCGTTGTGGAGAGCGCAGTGTAATGAGTGCATGGTTCTATAGCAACGACAGCCATGGGAAAATCGGTACGAATGAGATGATTTAAATGCTGAAATATGAGGTTTATCTTTTTATAAAACCTTTTTTTGTGTTAACCTTTTTTAAGTTTAGTAGGTAAGATAAAAGACACTCCTTTAAAACAAATCTTAAATGTTCTTAAATGTTAAATTCTGTGTATGTGATCATTTTGGTCACTATATTATCTAATAATTTTCATAATGATCAACTAAAATCAAATTTAATTATGTGTTTTTACAGTAGCCTATAATATGTCGATATAATATGGCTCGAAGGGGTCTCGCCCTGGGTGTTATTCAAAGTGGAACCGCCACTGGGTTGCGCCCTCTATGCAGACTGGCACACCAGATCCTTATGTGGTCCCAGGGGAAACTGTCATCACTCAGAGCGATGTATGTACCCGGGGACCAAAATCAGGGAGCAGACATTCTGTCGAGGCAGGGGCTGAGGCCCGGGGAGTGGCGACTCCACCCCCAGGTGGTGGAGGCCATGTGCATGAGATTTGGCCCAGTGGATCTGTTCGCGTCTCAGAGAGACGTCCCACTGTCCACTGTGGTTCTATCTCAGTAATCCAAGAACATGACCTTCAAGGTGGCCTTTCTCCTTGCCACCAACTTGCCTGGAGTTTACCCCTGGCGATTCCATCAGGGGCATGTCCTTCTCGGTGGCCCTCCTTTCTAGCATCTCACTTCAGGAGATCTGCGGGGCAGCCAGGCGGGCCACCCCGCACATCTTCATATGTTTCTACAATCTGCAACTCCCCGTGAGAGCCTGGCGCCAATGTGCTCGCATCCTAAGTATCCTTGTATTTGTTAACAAGGGCAACTCATATGTTATACAGTAAATCATTTTCGTGCCATTATTTGTTTGGTACAGTACATGGTTATTTTTCTCACTGCATTAAATTTTTAAAGAAACTGCAGAATGATAAGTATTGATGATGATAAATATTTCCCGTGTTGTTGCGTGTCTGACCCACAGGTGCATGTTGTCACTCCCACACAGAAAGAGGAAAAGTCCACCACACTTTCCAAAACCCCAACAACCCACAATACCCCTCATATCTCTGAGCCCACATTCCAAGATGTTGGAGCTGAAACACCTCGGTTAGTAGAGCCGGTGTATCAGGCCATCCCTGCAGGACCAGCACCAGACGCCACGCTACCCGCCTCGTCCAGTGAGTCCACAGAGTCCACCGAGTCTGATGAGTCCTCTGAGGAGCTCAGCGGTTCTGTTCGTGCCGTCAAACCTCCACTGAACTTCCGATGCGTGGCTCGCGGCAGAGGAGGCAGATCTCCATGAGCACCACACCTCCTTCTCACTCGCCCGTGTTCCTGAGCGTCTTTCCCAGCATCCCGTCTCCGTTCCGCTCTTGTCCAGGCGTCTCTCGCTACACCACTGTGTGAGAGACTTTTTTCTTCATAGGGCTTAATGATTAATCGCAATTAACATGAAATTAAGCTTAAACCAATTTGGCTTATTGTGATTATGAAATCGCAAAGGCTGCAATTATGTTTTTATGTGAAACAAGTGAAACAATTGTGTGAGTTTCTTGTGCACAACAAAGCTAAACAATTAAAATTTTTATATACATCGAGTCTTTGTCCAGAAGCATGTTCTTCACTGCAGGGTTTTCTCCTTGTTCTAAACTTTGGTAGAGGTCAAATTGTTTATTGTGGTTTCAATAAAATAACTGGCCCAATGACAGACAGACAGACAGACAGATAGATAGAGGCAGACCAACAGACAGACAGACAGACAGACAGACAGACAGACAGACAGAAAAATGACGAATGACGAAATGAAAAATTCTTCCGAGTTGCTTTGGTACTATTTTCACAAGTAAGGTGTACATTTTCAAAACTCTTAGTACAAAAATCCAAACTGATCACACTTGTTACGCAGCTAGTCATTCTTTCAAAACCTGATGTAATGCTTTCAGTCAGTTGCACATGTTTTCAGTCCACATAATCATTATTTCAAACACAAGATTATTGTAATATGTAATGAGAACATTTGGTTTAATTACTGAAACACAACAATATGATCTTCTTTCAGTTTAGTACTTTTAACAATCAGTTCATCCAACAGCGAACAATGCAAGATACATGTTTCAAATCGGCCTTAGAAGTGCTGAAATGAATAATATGCTACAGTACTATAAAAGACAGATTACACAGTTTTACTGTAACATTAGGCAATACACTTACAGTACCCAACATTTACATAATCTATAATTTCCAAATATCCATCATATATGTAATCAAGTGAAGGATCAATGAAGACATCCTCTACAATCCTTTATTTTTCAGATATAATTGTAACATAGGTATACTTTCTATAATGAAATGAGAACAAAACATAACATTTAGTGCACACATTAAATTACAATAATTTGGATCAAGCCTGTCCTGAGCATTTGGCCATAGATTCTCGTCCACATCACAATGAATGTTACGTACTGTATATAGTGGCCAATTGTCGTTACCACTATGTGAAATCAATTAGCTATAATGAGTATTCATCATGTGTGGTTACATGTCATTTAGTAAATATTCATACAATACACACATTTTATTTCTATAGTTCTCAAAATCCATATACTGTATATTGCTGAAATGAAAATCTATAGGTTTACCAAATGATTAATTGATTAACCATTAAGATCCGTTGGATTAAATAATAGACAAAAGTATTAAACTGAACAAAAAGATATGCAAATCAAAAGTTTGATAGTAAGAGCTTTATGAAAGGCAGTTACTGTGAATGAAACAATAATGTAGATGAAACACTTATTTTGTGTTGTGAAAAGGATACTTTGTGATTGTGTGAATTGTACTAACACAGTTGAAAACATGATGAAATGTTTGAAAAAAGTGCACTTTTGATGATCTGTTGTGATATTAGCACTAAGAGTTTTGAAAATGTACACCTTACTTGTGAAAATAGTACCCATGCAAATAAAAAAAACTGTAATAGCAGTAAGTTTAGTAACTATCTCTGGCCAAACTATTTAAAAATAGTGGGGATATTCTGGATACTCTATCTCGCGCGTGTAATGATGATGCAGTGAATGATGACGGTTCTCTCTGACCAATCAGCAGTCGGCATTGTTTTCACGTGACATTTTAGTACCGGCTCAGCTCGTCTTAGCTCGCTCAGAACCTCGCCGGAGGTGATACAACATTTTTTTTACAACTTTTACACAGTGGAAAACCAAACAAAGGCGAAGCCGAGTCGAGTTGGTACTGTGTAGTGGAAAAGCGCCAATAGATAGACATAGACAGACAGACAGACAGACAGACAGACAGACAGACAGATAGATGATAGATAGGTAGGTAGGTAGGTAGGTAGGTAGGTAGGTAGGTAGATAGATAGATAGATAGATAGATAGATAGATAGATAGATAGATAGATAGATAGATAGATAGATAGATAGATAGATAGATAGATAGATAGATAGATAGATAGATAGATAGATAGATAGATAGATAGATAGATAGATTATGGATGTTAAATGTGAAGAAGCGCATTCTAAAAATGCAGAGGCAAAATTGTCTGAGGCAAAGATCCAAGATCTTTAAACACAACTACACAGATTACTAGCTGATCAGTTAGCCCTGACTGAAAAGTGTAAAAATCACAAATACACCATTGCAGATCTTAAGGCTAAACTAATTGTTGAAAAGTCAATTTCTCCCAAAACGCTCAACAGCGATGGGACTAAAAATATGCGCTTCTTAAACGAGTCATCCTGCTCTAATAACCCTGTACCTTTTCAGACAGATGAAGCAGGCGATACATTTTTGAACGAAGTGCCTGTTTCAGCCTTTAAGGTGATCCGGCACCCAAACGGCACAGAGTCAACCATTCGGCGTCCTTTAACGGTAACTGAATGTAGCTCGTTTAAAGCAGAGATCGGACCATTCCCTTTGAAAGGACCATTCGAACCATGGTGGAGACGCATTGTTAGCCTAAAACATGCATTTCAGCTTGAACCAAAAGATATTTGGCAAATTGTTATCAGCTCAATTCCAGATGTCCTGAACTATAAGATACCACCGGCTTTGATGACAGGCACCATTGTGCAGTCAATGCATCAAAACGAGCCTGAGAGTGAAATCTTTAACAGACTAAAACAATGTCTGCGCGATCTACGTGGTTGTAGTCCTATTGGATGGGAACTGATTTTCAGTCGGAAACAGAGTACTGAAGAATCGTTTGAGACGTATGCAGAGAAAATGTTTGAACTGTTTGAGGAGTATTCTGGAATTGAGGGTGTTAACCACAACAATGTAACTTTCCTTGAATTACTCCTTACAAATGCAGGTCCGCGTGTACAGCAATCGCTCATGTATGGTGTTTCTCCAGCAAAAAATACATTCGAAGGAATTGTTAGCTGGGCAACAAGAATTGAATCACGAAAACAAATACATGGTGAGGTAGCTGTGCTAGAATGTCATGAAAATCCCCCATTTGCAGGAGAATTCAGAAAGCCACACGGTGGCAAACTGAGCAGATTCTGTGATTCCTGTCACAAAACAGGTCATGCAGAGGAAAAGTGCTGGTCGTTGGGCAGAGGCAGACCTCCTCCCTACTTCATAAAACGCAGACAACTACAGTCTGATGACACAAACCAGCGCTCTGCAAGGAACCAAAGCTCAGATGCATCTAAACCCCTCACTGAGCTAACAACTTTGGTCACTCAAGGCCTTCAACTATTAGCGTCATTTGCTAGTCGGGTAGCAGCCCAATAGCAAATAGCTTAATAGATTAACATCTAAATTTAACGAACCTGTCATTTTTTCCCAGAGACCAGAAATAATAATTTCATTCATATTCTTAAATTCTACTATACATTATATTATAATCGCCAAGCAGGCATTAACTGGAGAAGTGTGAAATTAATCCTTACAGTTTGATTTAGTTGACCTATTACCCTGTGCCAAAAGGGGCGGAGGTGTGTTTTAATTCTTAAGTGTGGCACAGATAATTGCCAACTGACCAAGGAAACAACGAGAGACCACCACTAACCAAATGTGTGAATGACACCTTGAAATAATTCATGCCCACAGATCTGGCTGTAATGAAAGCAACTTGAAGTTTAAAACCCGAAGACTGGGATCTCTAATGCTGAGAGCAGACTGTGAAGGCTGACTGCAAGAGCAGTGTTTAAGTGTCGCACACTGAACCAACAACAGCAATATTTCAGACCTGGTCAATGAAACTTGGTTTCATGTGACAGCTGGAATTAAAATTGTCAATGGACATGATAATGGAGCAAGCAAACGAATGTGTCCATATGTCTGGATTTGAAACTGTTGAAAACATCAAAATTATCTGTGGTTCTCTCTGCATTTGTTTCTGTCAGGTTAACTTCTGCAATTCCTCGGAGGACGGACACCCAGGCGGCCGGACTTCATGATTGTTAGAACATAACCTGAGATTCGGGAGATGGGTGAAAAGACAATTCAAGAGGCCTTTACATCTCACAACAGCACATCACTACATTATGGCCTCCCAGTTTAGAACTGGAACTAAAATTTGCAACACAATTGTTATACAATAGATTCCACCCATCTCCTAGACATGAACACTGACTAAACACACTCCTCCATCACAACACCCTTACGGCATCATCACCTGGAATAGATCAAATCTATCCAGACTGAACACTACACATCATAAGAAGATGAAGATGACATAGTCCAATAGTGTCACTTCACTAAAGATCTATTATGCATCTTCACACTCACAGATCCGGATAGCTTCACACACATATGATGGGAAGCTGATTCCATGACCTAGCACACTATTCACCACACCCTGCAAACTCATGGACACTGGAAAACATAGTAATGGCTACAGTCACAAATCAATGTAATGCATCAAAAAGCAGTGGCAGACTTGCCATTAAATTTCTTAATTTTTAAACTTTCTGACTGTTGTCAGGGTGGTTGGAAAATCAGAGGGCCCCTGATTTCTCAACAAACCAATAATAACAGAAACATCATAACTAAAGAGATCTGAAGTGTGAGCGCTTCAATCAATTACAGAATTCACAATTCAACCCTGTCATTGACTGTGACTTAGCCAACAACAACAACAACAACAACACACACTCTTTCTCCCTCTTTCTCTTACACAAACACTCAAACTCACACTCAGACGAACAAACACACACTCTCACACACAGATGCACTCATACCCTCACACAACCTCACACAAACACACACTCTCACACCTGTTGCAAGGAATGAACAATCTCCATTCTTGAATACATTTAAGCATGTTCCAAGTCACTTCCTAGATTTGCATAAGTGGCTTGCATTGGAAGATTCCTGAACAAACACTGATTATTTTTATGTTTTATTGTTTTTATTACATGATTGAACATTGATCGTTTTTATTACATGACTTTTTATCATAGAATCTATTTGATTATTATTGAATACACTGACCTCTTGTTGCATTTCCTTTTTAGAATTCAGACCAAAAAAATATATTTAAAAATTGGATATTTAATATGAGACATCGTTACCATTCAATACCCTGAGAAAAATATGAGCACACTTGCTGAAAAGAGCATGATATTTTACATTGAACATGACATGATTTTGTTTTGTTGCACTATGCGTTGCTATGCATTTCTTCTTGAGTTCAAGTTCATATGTGTTTCAATCGTGAAGTGGACATTTAAGATGCTTTTCAGACGTCTCACAGAGAGCCCATTCACCCACTGAGGTCTGTCCAGACAACCACACCGCTGGAGGTGACAGGATTGGTCAGAGAGGGACAGATTATCGTTATGGGGAAGGTGCCAGGGAAACGTGAGTGTCTTCACGAAGGAACGACACGCCAACTGAAAGTCAAAAGGTCCAGATTGATTGTATGAACTTTGCTCACATCACCAGAAGAAAGCCCGAACGCCTCATCCACCTGCTGGACTTGCGCCTGATGAGAACAGGTGTTCTGCAGGTGAACAAAGCCCTCTGAGCTTCTACAGATGCCAACATTGCAAAGAGACTATTGCTGAATTACACCAAGGATTACAACAGTCTTACTCTGTGACCCCTTAAGTGTCTGAAACTGACCCACGGGGTCAACGGGGGGATTCTGTAAGACTGGAAAAACTGATTAAAGAGAAAACATCTGACCAAGAAAACATCTGACCAATGCCCTCTGAAAACAAATGGCCTTGCTTGCCAAATTTACATTGACACTCTACCCCCTTTCTCTGAGAATTTACATCCTCTCTCTCTCTCCCTCCCAGTCAGTCAATGACACTGAAAACTCTCAAGAATATATATATGTTTTTAATGTGAATGTGATAATCATTGGGGAGTGTTTGGTATCATTTTCAAAGTCTCAGGGTGACTGGTAATAATGTCTTATTTCCAAAGTAATAAAAGAAAAGGTAATAAGGTTTTAAGAAGTTTAGGAATAACTCACACAAAGGAGTGTGGCCTTTGAGTTAACACCTTCTGCCTTGTTGTCTGAATGCAAATTACAACTAACCAAATGGCTACATTCCAGTAAGTTTCCACTGAAACTTGCATAGGAAAGGAGGTCTGATTATAAAAAGAGATGTGACTAGAGCTCAGGGCTGCCATTCTGTATACAGATCAGCCCATGATGTTGTGTCTAGGCTCAGCTCATGTAGCCTAATATGTTGGGTAAAGTTTTGTTCTTTGAAATATTTGATGGTTTGCATTGATTATCTTGTGGAATTCTAATAATACCTTTACCTGACAATAAATTGTTATACTTGATTATTCTAACAGACTTTGACTATATTTTCATTAAGTTAAAATGAATAGTCAAGCATTAACGTGTTAAATGATGCACAGATATCATTGATAAACCCTTTTCATTTTATGGAGTCAGATGAAACGAATTAACACATAGGATTAAATGTGATGCATTTAAGTAAAATTCACTTTGCCATGGAAAAGACGGAACACGTTTGAAACCTTCACCACGATTCGGAATCCGCCATTGGACCGATTTCGTGGCCCTTTTTACAGATAGATAGATAGATAGATAAATAGATAGATAGATAGATAGATAGATAGATAGATAGATAGATAGATAGATAGATAGATGCAGACAGAAAGAAAGACAGACAGATGATAGATTACAGAAAAACAGATAGATGGACGCGAATGCAACCTATCCATGTAAACACTGTTTATGTCATTATGTGCAGCTTGTGCTGAATGAGATTTCTATTTGCCCAATGTTGTAAGACTCACTGGATGGATATTTTCCTAAAATAAATATTGTCCTGAAAATGTTCAGAAGCACTGGCAAATAATGACCCATGGACAATGAACACAGGAAACAAGATGAGGAATAAATTAGTATTTATTGTTGGAATACCATATTTAGAGTTGAACACATTAAAATTAGAAAGAGGCCATGCGAACGGAAAATAAAGTAAAATATAGCTGCGAGCAGCGATTGCGGGCCCAAGCCGGTGGCACCGCAATCCCGGTGCCTTTAGTTACCTAAAGGCACCGGGATGGCGGTACCGCCGGCTTCGGCCCTCCATCGCTGCTCGCAGCTATATTTATATATATATATATATATATATATATATATATATATATATATATATATAGTATAAAGCCGGTGGCACCGCCACCTTGGTGCCTTTAGGGTTATTCTGCACGACGTGCAAAAACGTAACCCCTGCTTTGGAATACATACTAGTATGTATTCCACAATTGGAATACATACTAACATACTAGTCAGAACTGAATAGTTGATATCTGAATGACAGATCACCATAGAAGTCAATGGAAACAATGTGACTAGTAACAAAAGAATAGTTACTAGTCACCTTTGAAATAAGTACTAGTGTCTAATGAATAAGTACTAGTATCTATTTAATAGGTACTAGTATCTAATGAATAAGTAATAGTAACTAATTAATAAGCATTGGCATGTAATGAATAAGGACTAGCATCTAATAAATAAGTACTAGTATCTAATAAATAAGGACTAGTGTCTAATGAATAAGTACTAGTATCTTTAAAAAGGTACTAGTACCTAAAGAATAAACACTAGTATCTACAGAAAAGGCACTAGTATCTAAAGAATAAGCACTAGTAGCTAATGAATAAGTACTAGTACTTAATGGAATAGATACTAGTATCTAAAAATAAGTACTAGTAGCATGAAAATAGAGACTAGTAGGTTAAAATGATTAAATGTTAAAACGGCTTGCCATTCTCTATCTGTCGTTTCGACTAGTCACAATTATGTTACAGATATCTTAAATGATAATACAAACTAGAATGTACATTTCCAGAAGAAAATGTGAAGTGGTGCTTGCAGTGGCAAAACTCACCACCCGGTTGCTAGGGTGTTCTGGGTGGTTGCTAGGTGGTTGTTATGGTATTCTGGGTGGTTGCTAGGGTGTTGCTAGGTGGTTGCTAGAGTGTTGCTAGGCGGTTGCTAAGGTGTTGCTAGGCGGTTGCTAGGGTGTTCTGGGTGGTTGCTAGGGTGTTGCTAGGTGGTTGCTAGGTGGTTGCTAGGGTGTTCTGGGTGGTTGCTAGGGTGTTGCTAAGTGGTTGCTAGGCAGTTGCTAGGGTGTTCTGGGTGGTTGCTAGGGTGTTGCTCAGGCGGTTGCTCAGGGTGTTCTGGGTGGTTGCTAAGTGGTTACTATGGTGTTCTGGGTGGTTGCTAGGGTGTTCTGGGTGGTTGCTAGGGTGTTGCTAGGCGGTTGCTAGGGTGTTCTGGGTGGTTGCTAGGGTGTTGCTAGGTGGTTGCTAGGGTGTTCTGGGTGGTTGCTAGGGTGTTGCTAGGTGGTTGCTAGGGTGTTCTGGGTGGTTGCTAGGGTGTTGCTAGGTGGTTGCTAGGGTGTTCTGAGTGGTTGCTAGGGTGTTGCTAGGGTGTTCTGGGTGGTTGCTAGGGTGTTGCTAGGTGGTTGCTAGGGTGTTCTGGGTGGTTGCTAGGTGGTTGCTAGGGTGTTCTGAGTGGTTGCTAGGGTGTTCTATTGGTTGCTATGGTGTTACTAGGTGGTTTGTAGTTGTCACAGATGGTTACTATGGAGTTTGTAGCATTTTCTTGGCATGATTTAGCACTTAGCTAATCAATATTAGCATGTAGCTATTCACTACTAGCATGCGTAGCATGTAGCAAGTCCTGTTTGCTAGCATGAGTAAAAAGAGCCAACCCCCATCTCTATACGATGTTTTGATGCAGAGATATAGGTCTTGCAAAACGGTTGCTAGGGTACTCTGTTTGGTTGCTAGGGAGTGGCTTGGCAGCTGCCAATCATGAAGCTCCAAAGTCAATGTGAATGTATAAACCAACCCCCATCTCTATACGATGTTTTGATGCAGAGATATAGGTCTTGCAAAATGGTTGCTAGGGTACTGTCCCAGCCAGCAATGACATGTGGGGCCCAGATGGGTTTCATGGTTACTGTGTGGGCATGGGCTTTGGCTGGGTGAAATCGGTGGGTCCCATGTAGGTTTTGTTATATGAGTCCCACATAGGAACCCCATATGAGGTAATTACATGGGCCCCATAAGGGACAGGCATGGGCCAAGTGGGCATGGGTTTGAACTGAGAACACATATATGGGTCCTGCATGGTTTATTTATGGGCCAAGTGGGCATGGGTTTGAACTGGGAACACATATATGGGTCCTGCATGGTTTATTTATGGGCCAAGTGGGCATGGGTTTGAACTGGGAACACATATATGGGTCCTGCATAGCATATTTATGGGCCAAGTGGGCATGGGTTTGATCTAGGAACACATATAGGGGTCCTGCATGGTTTATTTATGGGCCAAGTGGGCATGGGTTTGAACTGGGAACACATATATGGGTCCTGCATAGCATATTTATGGGCCAAGTGGGCATGGGTTTGAACTGGGAAAACATATATGGGTCCTGCATGGTTTATTTATGGGCCAAGTGGGCATGGGTTTGAACTGGGAACACATATATGGGTCCTGCATAGCATATTTATGGGCCAAGTGGGCATGGGTTTGATCTGGGAATACATATATGGGTCCTGCATCGTTTATTTATGGGCCAAGTGGGCATGGGTTTGAACTGGGAACACATATATGGGTCCTGCACAGCAAATTTATGGGCCAAGTGGGCGCGGGTTTAAACTGGGAACACATATATGGGTCCTGCATGGTTTATTTATGGGCCAAGTGGGCATGGGTTTGAACTGGGAACACATATATGGGTCCTGCATAGCATATTTATGGGCCAAGTGGGCATGGGTTTGATCTGGGAACACATATATGGGTCCTGCATGGTTTATTTATGGGCCAAGTGGGCATGGGTTTGAACTGGGAACACATATATGGGTCCTGCATAGCATATTTATGGGCCAAGTGGGCATGGGTTTGATCTGGGAACACATATATGGGTCCTGCATGGTTTATTTTTGGGCCAAGTGGGCGCGGGTTTGAACTGGGAACACATATATGGGTCCTGCATGGTTTATTTATGGGCCAAGTGGGCATGGGTTTGAACTGGGAACATATATATGGGTCCCGCATATAATTGTTATGGGCAAAGTGGGCATGGGTTTAAACTGGGAACACATATATGAGTCCTGCATATAATTTTTATGGGCCAAGTGGGCATGTGTTTGATCTGGGAACACATATATTGGTCCTACATATAATTTCTATGGGCCAAGTGGGCATGGGTTTGAACTGGAAACACATATATGGGTCCAGCATATAATTTTTATGGGCCAAGTGGCCATTGGTTTGATATTGGAACACATATATGGGTCCTGCATGACATAGTTATGGGCCAAGTGGCCATGGGTTTGAACTGGGAACACATATATGAGTCCTGCATATAATTTTTATGGGCCAAGTGGGCATGTGTTTGATCTGGGAGCGCATATATGGGTCCTGCATTGTGTGTTTATGTGCTAAGTTGGGTTTGAACTGGGAACACGGGTCCTGCTATTTAGACCTGTTGATAACTTACTGTACAAATTTTAGTAACTCTATGTAGGCTAATCAAGCATGTTGAGATTGAGTAATTAACTCAAGTCACGCTAGTCACCAAAGAACAAACATTGCAAATGTCAATCTTTTGCCAAAAACAATCCATCAGTCATTTTTGTTAGTCGTGCAGAAAATGAAAAATGGACCTTCCCAAAAATGTAAAAAAAAAAAAAAAACATCAAAATAGGTTAAAGTTTATGCTGTGTTGATTTATGCTGATTTGTGGACACTCAGAAAGGTTGCAGGCCTACCGTAACACGTCAAATAATAGCCCAGTCCCAGACGGCTGTCCCTTGGGGCAGAAACGCATATTTAGACATAACTAGGGATGCTCAATATAATCGGCCGATATTGGCTTTAAAATTCAATATCGGTAACCGGTATAGGTTTTTGAAATGTTTTAAAATGACTAAAGTATGTAATTTTATATCTTTTTGGAAAGCTTGTTTCCACTCAAATCGAATGCAGACAAAATGTGAGTGTTGCTGTAGGTTGTAGGCCAACCACATAAACACAGTAAAGTAAATAAATTCTTGAGCAGGGCAGATCTATAAGCCAATGAGTGGAATGAGATACATTTTTGTTCTTATGTGGCTATTTGAGTTAAATTTTAGTTTACCTCAAAGAAATGTTCAGTTGGCGTCTAGTAAGCAACGCACCCAGTTAGCCTACCGGTTGCTGGCTAGTCGTTCAAAACATTCAAATCCCCAGTATCAAGTGAGTCATGGAACAGTGGGCAGTAAGCCTAAAGGATCATATGTTTCGGTATATCAGCTAATATCGGTACCGGAAATTAAGCATTGGACAATATTGGTATATCGGATATCGATACAAAATCAATGTCAAGCATCCCTACAAATAACCCCAAATGATATCCACATCCCATATAGACCCCTTTACAGTTGGTAAACACGGTGACGTTTTTATGTGGGCGGAGCTTAGGTGGAGGCAGAATGAGCGCTCTGGCCGCTTAACTAATGCAAGTAAGCAAGTTTTGTTAGCTTGTTTTTTAACAATGACTGAAGAAAATCAGATTGTATCTTAATGTGTAAGGTCACTCAGTGTCCAGGACCACGATTGTTATTTTCAAAAGTTAATTTTAACGGACAGAACCAGATTGGCCGACCCGTAGCCGCCTCACGCTCGCTCACTCAATGCATGGACGATCTGACAGGATTAACATTACCTCGGTTGAGTGGCCTGACTTCGACACCTACCTTATAGAGAAACCGATCGTAAAGAGAAACTGAGGGCATATAAATCTTTAGATGCCTATAACTATGTTGTTAAGAAGGTTTCAGCCAATCAGAGAGTCGTTTATTGAATGACGTGAGTCAGTGCCTAGTCAGTAAGAGACGAACGAAGTATGAATGCTCCGATGCAGAAGACTGACATCTCAATCTTTCCTTCAGTAGTGGTTTATGTGAGCGAGTTAATGACAAAATGTAAGTTGTTTATTTCCTTTATCTTGTGATGCTATATATATGCGTTTAAAGCAGATTTGTGTACTTTACTGAGTTATCACGAGCTCGTTTGCTCACCATCGCGGCAGCTCGCGCTAGCGCCTAAGCGCCAAAGTTCATCCTTTATGTTTATATAAGTAATGCATGAGTACTTTCATAGTGTGAGATATATATCTGGATGGAGATTTATATGGTTATTTGCCTATATTTGTGTAAATATTGTGTTATGTGCTGTTTCATGTTACTGACTGAAATGACAGTGTAATGGCGTCCCACATAACAACTAACTCCATGTGCGTCCCTTGAACGCCACCTTGTGGATTATCTAGGAACTGCAATAACTTTAATAATGTTACCAGTTCTATTGCCTTGGTGAATGTTATTGATTTAACTGTATCTCTAATATTATTGTTATTCTGTATTATTTTCAGACCACTTACTGTTACCACTCACTGTTACTGTCCATCCTGAGTCAAGAGTAAACTACAAACTCTGCTTCAAACTCTGAGTCGTATGTGTTCTTACCGACACACCAGTGCGGATACAAATCCACCTACTCCAGTAATATACAGTCCTTAATTAATCCTCACAAACACTTGGTCCTTCGAGCCGGATGTTGTGTTTACACTGGACTAATGATGTCAGAGAACCAGAATGCAGAGTATCAAGTTGAAGGAGCACGCCCTAGACGTATAGTTCGTCAACCAGCCTACTTACAAGATTTCGAATTACAGTATGCTGGACTGCCTAGAGCTAATGTCCTTTTGCCTCAGTCAACACCGCGACCACATAGGTCAGATGACTTTCAACAGGATGACGAAGACAGAGATATTCCTATGGTCCATCCACAAGCATCTATTTCTTATCATGATCAAAGAGAATGGGCTATTGGATCACCTGATTCGTTAGAAACGCCACGCTTGGCTTCAGGGGCCTGGTACCTTACCACAGATCGTTGGAGTGAGAGAGATGAACGCAGCCCTCACCGGTATGGACGTTCTTCACCACTTGATATCCAAAGCACAGTGCATGATCTGGAGCAAGAGAATAGACGTCTCCGTGCTACTCAACTTTCCATGAGGGAAGAAATCAGCCAACTTATAGAGATCCAGAAAAGTATGCAGGAGATGCTGATAAGCCAGTCGCAAAGCCAGAGGTCAGGTCCTAGGCCTAAGTCACCGTTCCAAGTATCAACCCCTCCAGTTCCTTTGCCTAGAGTTGCAAGCAGACAGCCTTCACCGACTCCTAGAGCCTTTCCAGTACCGGCACCACGCCACCTTTCTACATCTAAGAATACAGATCCTTATGCAGATACAGATAGCTATGCGCAGAATGCTCCTCCAATGCAGCCTTATACAAATGCCATTGTTCCAGATAATGTGGGAGCTCAGATTTCCTCAGGCACTGTTGACACTCAAAGAGATACGTGGGGCACAAGGCAGCCAACAACAGTAAGAAGAGCTTCTATTATCTACCCACCTCCTTCAGCTTACTCCAGTCAGCCGCATGTAGCACCAGCTAACTTTCCACTGATCCAGACTAACACTGCAAGACAGGAGATAGTTTATCGAGGTCCGCAGCCAACCATTCCAGATTTTACACGTCGAGATCCTGGTGAATTTGCCCGTCTCAAACTTGCCTTGAATAACCTACTACCTGATGAAGCTACAGAGCTATTCAAGTACCAAATTCTGGTAGATCACCTAAAGTTAACAGATGCTCGCCTCATTGCTGATTCCTTTTTAAATTCATCCACTCCCTACTCAGATACCATGGCAGCCCTCACTGAACGGTTTCGGTCGACCTCATCAGCTTGCCCTGAGTAGAATTGCTACCATTATGGATGCATCAGATATTCAGCCTGGCGACACTGTAGGCTTTGAGCGATTCGCTCTTCAGATACAAGCCTTAGTAGGATTCCTTAAGACATTGGGAACAGAAGGAGACATTGAATTGCATTGTGGATCCCATGTGGCTCGACTTTTGTCCAAGCTCCCTCCAGAACAAAGAGCGTCTTTCCGCCGGCACATGAGTTATGAACCTGGCTCAGTGTACACGCTTCTTGATCTAGCGAAATGGCTTAATTTCGAATCCTGGTGCCAGGATCCAGAGAGCTTTGGTGGATATAAGTCTCAGAAAGATAGAGCCCGTTCCCGAGTGGATCAACAGAAGGAAACTAAAGTCAGATTCAGACAGACTACCATCCTTCATGGCTCAAACGAATTATCTTCCTCAGTGCCAACCAAGAGTCAAGGTAAAACCTTTGCCTTCTGTCCATACTGTGACAGTAAAGAACATTACCTGAGTCAATGTGCCACATTCCAGTCCTTAACCAAAGACCAAGTGATCGATTGGATTAAGACTAATAACAGATGCTGGAAGTGTGGACGCAACCATAGAGCTGCACAGTGTACTCTAAAGAAACTCTGCCATCTGTGTAAGGGAAAGCACCTCCAGATCCTTCACGAGGTCAACTTTCAGCCAATGAAAGAAGGAACATGTTTAGTCAGCTCGACTAGCAAAATGCTATACCTTGACCGCCCTCAAGGACTCAGCAGCGTCCTTCTGAAAGTGGTCAGAGTCATTCTGAAGCATAAGGGACAGAGCCTACAGATACTTACGCTGTGCTGGATGATGGTTCTGAACGGACTATGCTGTTACCAGCGGCAGCCCGGAGACTGGGACTTACAGGCCAGGCAGAGGACTTAGCCTTAAGAACTATAAGGCAAGACATCACTAAGCTTTGCGGTACTTCAGTGTCCTTTCAAATTTCAACTCCATCCCAACCTGGCAAGAGTTACAAAATAACGGGAGCCTTCACAGCAGAACCACTTAGTTTAGCTGAACATTCCTACCCTGTTGCAGACCTTCAGCGACGATACCGGCATTTGAAAGGCTTACCATTACAGCCTATTCACAAAGCCTGTCCCCTGTTACTGATTGGAGCTGATCATCCTCATCTTATCACTCCGATTGAACCAGTCCGTCTCGGTCCACCTGGAGGTCCGGCAGCTGTCAGGACAAGACTGGGTTGGTCTTTACAAGGCCCAGCTAGAGTGCTTGGAGATAATGTTGAATCCCAGCAGTGTCTGCACATTGCCATTAATCCCTCAATGACAGAGTTGTTCCAGAATGTTGAGAGACTCTGGCAAGCAGACGTGATTCCCAACAGAAATGAGAAATCTGTCACTCGGTCTAAGCAGGACCAGGAAGCCCTTGACTTGCTTCAGTCACAGACTGTCAGAGTACTGATCGATGGCGTAAGTCGCTATGCCACTCCTCTCCTGCGTAAGAAGGATATGCCCATACTTCATGCTCCTATGGAGGCAGTGCTTCCTAACCTTAGGAACACAGAGAAACGCCTGGAGAAAGACCCCAGTAAAGCAGCCGCCTACGAACAAGAGATAAGAAAATTAGAGACCTCGGGCTATGTTGTCAAACTCCTACCTGAAACAGTTAATTCACAAAGTGAGTCATGGTTCATCCCTCACCACCTCGTGCAGCACAACGGTAAGAACCGCGTGGTTTTTAACTGTTCATTTGACTTTGAAGGCCATAACCTGAATAACTATCTGCTGCCAGGACCAGCTTTGGGTCCATCATTGCTTGGTGTATTCCTGCGCTTTCGTGAGCATCCAGTGGCAATAAGCGGGATATAAAAGGGATGTTCCACCAAGTTCGTCTCCTCCCTGAAGATAGGCATCTCCTCTGTTTCTTATGGCGAGACATGGACAGATCTAAACCACCAGACATTTACGAATGGCAAGTGCTACCTTTTGGCACTACTTGTAGTCCGTGTTGTGCCATTTATGCTGTTCAGCGACATGTTGCAGATCATTGCACTCCTGATGACAATATCAGAACCACGGTAGAAAGGAATTTCTACGTGGACAATTGCTTGAAGAGCCTACCATCAGCTCAAGAGGCAAGGCAGCTCGTAGACAGACTCTGCACCCTCTTTGCCAGTGGTGGGTTCGAACTTCGCCAGTGGGCAAGTAATGATCCCAGTGTGGTGGACCACCTACCAACAGAAGCGAGATCCAGTAGTACCGAATTGTGGCTATCTCAAAATCGTACCGATGCTCAAGAATCTGCACTAGGTTTGAGGTGGCACTGCATATCAGACCTTCTTGGGTATAAAACCCGTCCTGTTAAGTCTGGACCATGTACTCTTCGACATGTTTACAAGGTACTTGCAACCCAGTATGACCCCTTAGGCTTCATACTCCCCTTCACCACCCGAGCCAAGATTTTAGTTCAGAGATTATGGGACAAGCAACGAGACTGGGATGACCCAAACCTACCTGACGACCTTCTGAGATCCTGGAGAGAATGGGAAGCGGAACTTCCTATGGTAGCAAGTATTTCACTACCCCGTTGTGTCACATCTTCAGACATTAATCATTCCCGCATCACCAGACAGATTCACATCTTTTGCGACGCTTCTGAGCAAGCTTATGGGTCTGTCGCTTACCTACGTACTGATGATGACAGTGGTCATATTCAATTAGCCTTTGTACTAGCAAGATCCAAGGTTGCCCCAAAACGACGTCTGACAATTCCTCGACTAGAGCTGTGTGCTGCCTTGAATGGTGCCCAATTAGCCAAACTGTTGAAAACTGAGCTCACCCTCGAGATAAATACAGTGACGCTATGGACCGATTCCACCACTGTTCTAGCTTGGCTCAAATCTGAATCATACCGATTCAAGGTGTTTGTTGGAACCAGGATAGCCGAAATTCAAGAGCTGACAACTGAATGTTCCTGGCGATATGTGGATTCCAGCAGTAATCCAGCAGATGATCTGACCAGAGGTAAAACTCTTTTTCAGCTGTCAGTGCCCAACAGATGGAGCCAAGGACCATCATTCCTGCTTGAGTCTGAGTACAGTATGGCCTGTCTGTCCTCCTATTCAACCACCAGAAATCAAGACAGAGCAGCGCAAAGGAATCTTCTGTGGACTTATGACGGAAGTAGATGTTCCTGACATTCCCGACCCTACCACACACAACACCTGGAGCGAGTTAGTGGAGGCCACAGTTCAGGGTCTGAAAGATACAGGACCACCTTCAGCAGTGGACTACCAAACTGCAGAATGGAATATCCTGCAGAAATCTCAAATGGATAGTTTTCCAGACGAATACAAGCTGCTAAGAGCTGGTAAATCAGTACCTTCGACTAGTCGACTACTTGCTCTGGCCCCAGAATTTGACGACTCTTGTCAGCTTATAAGAGTTGGTGGTCGTCTGCGCCGAGCTGAAGGACTAGAGCTGTCAGTCATACACCCTGTGGTTCTTGACCCACATCACTGGGTTACCAAGTTACTGATCCGAGACTATGACAGTAAACTCTGCCATCCAGGACCTGAAAGAGTCTTCGGAGAGATAAGGAGAAGCTTTTGGATACTGAGAGGACGAGAAGCTATACGGAAACAACAACATTTGTGTAAAGACTGCCAAACATGGAAGAACAAACCAGTTATTCCCCGAATGTCAGATCTACCTCCAGCTCGACTCAGACTGCTCAAACCCCCATTTTACAGTACAGGCATGGACTGTTTCGGGCCATTCCAAATTAAGATTGGCAGACGATGTGAGAAAAGGTGGGGAATCATCTTTAAGTGCCTCACGACACGAAGCGTTCATCTAGACCTCCTTACAGCTATTGATACTGATTCCTTTCTGATGGCTTTGAGGAGGTTTATAGCTCGCCGTGGCACACCTCGCGAGTTATATTCAGACAACGGCACTAACTTTCACGGAGGACAAAGAGAGTTGCAAGAAGCCTTTGCATCGCTTACTCCACAGATCCAGCTACATTTAGCTAAACAAAAGATTTCTTTCCACTTTAACCCACCTGGAGCCCCACACTTTGGAGGTGTGTGGGAAAGAGAAATTAGGTTCGGTCAAGACTGCTCTTCGCATCACAGTCAGCTCCCAAGTTGTAACTGAGGAAGTTCTTCAAACAGTCCTCATTGAGGTGGAGGGAATGCTTAATAGCAAGCCCCTGGGTTACACTTCCAGCAATGTAGCTGACCTTGACCCTGTTACACCAAATTATTTGCTGATGGGGCGGCCAGATAGCTCACTACCACTCGTAGTCTATCCCGCTACAGAGCTCATGGGTCGAAGAAGGTGGAAGCAGAGTCAAGTTCTGGCCGATCAGTTCTGGTCAAGTTTCACCCAGCACTACCTGCCTACGCTACAGACCCGCAACAAGTGGCACACAGATGCCGGTGACATTTCTACCGGAACAGTGGTAATGCTCATCGATCCACAACTACCACGAGCATTGTGGTTGGTAGGCAAAGTTGCGAAGACCTTCCCAAGTTCGGATGGCCGTACCAGATCTGCTGAGATTCAAGTTAATGATAAGACCTACATCCGGCCTGTATCTCGCTCTGATCCCTCTTCCTGCATTTACAGATCAAAAGGAACTTGTCTTGGCCCCTCATACTGATTAATTGATAGAGTTCAAATATGCTTGGCATATTTGGGGGCGGCAATGTTAAGAAGGTTTCAGCCAATCAGAGAGTCGTTTATTGAATGACGTGAGTCAGTGCCTAGTCAGTAAGAGACGAACGAAGTATGAATGCTCCGATGCAGAAGACTGACATCTCAATCTTTCCTTCAGTAGTGGTTTATGTGAGCGAGTTAATGACAAAATGTAAGTTGTTTATTTCCTTTATCTTGTGATGCTATATATATGCGTTTAAAGCAGATTTGTGTACTTTACTGAGTTATCACGAGCTCGTTTGCTCACCATCGCGGCAGCTCGCGCTAGCGCCTAAGCGCCAAAGTTCATCCTTTATGTTTATATAAGTAATGCATGAGTACTTTCATAGTGTGAGATATATATCTGGATGGAGATTTATATGGTTATTTGCCTATATTTGTGTAAATATTGTGTTATGTGCTGTTTCATGTTACTGACTGAAATGACAGTGTAATGGCGTCCCACATAACAACTAACTCCATGTGCGTCCCTTGAACGCCACCTTGTGGATTATCTAGGAACTGCAATAACTTTAATAATGTTACCAGTTCTATTGCCTTGGTGAATGTTATTGATTTAACTGTATCTCTAATATTATTGTTATTCTGTATTATTTTCAGACCACTTACTGTTACCACTCACTGTTACTGTCCATCCTGAGTCAAGAGTAAACTACAAACTCTGCTTCAAACTCTGAGTCGTATGTGTTCTTACCGACACACCAGTGCGGATACAAATCCACCTACTCCAGTAATATACAGTCCTTAATTAATCCTCACAAACATATGTGCTGAATGGTCCTGCTACAAGACTTGTGTGTGCGATCTGCAGTTCTGCCGAGCCAGCGCCGAGACCACGACAATGTAAACAGTGACATTACGGTGCGATTTTAATCATGTGAATATCTTTCTAGAAATAAAATGTCCAGATACAGCATATTCATTTTACATTGATACTAGCACCAAACAACACAATACGATGATATTTAATGATAATAAATGTATTTTAAGCTCCTTATTATGTAGCCCAAATCTGTGCTGATTTGCATTGGCCGCCTGCAGTTTTCACTTTGTTTTGCCTCCAGGCTAGCGCCGTGACGTAACTGTGACGTCAGCGCAAAAGGGGTCTATACCTGTCCAATTTGGTCAAATGAAACTCCGGGATCCAATTTGAAGTTTTAAGGTATTTAATGTTTTAAGATGATAGAGGCCAAATAGCTCAGACACGCTAGTCTCTTTATGGACATGAATATGATGTATTTATTACCGCTTAGGAAATTGTAATTCAATATTTGTTAGAAAAGGATTTGCAGGAGGCCTCTTATCTGTCTTAAACTTCTGATTTGTCCTTGGACCAATAAGTAGCTTTCTATCAAGGTGTAGCATACCAATGACTGATTGGCTGTAAAAGGTACAGTAGATCTGTTTGAGAAAAAATTAGGGAAAAGCACATTTGTATCTTATCAATTATTAATGATTAATAGATTGTTGTGGTTTTAACTTTTGGTAAAGGAAAACACACAGCCCTAGTCTGGAGAAGTTTTAGTTTTTTTTTTTTTTTTTACAAATTGTAATTTTACTTGAGTATTTCACTAACACCAGTATTTTTTACTTGTAAGAGTAATAGCAATACAGCAGTACTTCAGTACAGATTTTCAGTACTTTTTCCACCACTGCCTGTTATGCACACAACACCTAATTAGTTTGGCAGTTAACGTTTGTTAATTCTCTCACATATTTACTGAATTAGACTGTTTTTAATTGTTATTCAGTCAGGCAGTTCTTAGGACACCTATAAGGGGCCTGTATGCAAAGGCCTTGTTTGCGCTTCGAACGTTAACGGTCCATTCAGAAAGCACCCCTGCTAGCTGTCACTTCGAGGAGGAGAACTTCACATCAGACATTCACAAATTGAGGTAAGTTTAAATATTATCTTGCCAGAAAAATAACACTGCAGGTTGTATAGTCAGTGGTCTGTAATTTTTATTTTGTGCTGTTTAATCTGATGTGGAATATAACCAAAGGGAAAAAACGGCGGGAGAGGTTGGACAATAATTCATATATTATCACGATCACGATAGTGCTACTATTAATACCGGTGATATGAGCTTTAAACACATTTCCGAGATTTCGATGAGTAACGTTAGCGTTTCACAGACTGGCGTTCATTCATCCGAGCAGAAAGAGCTGCAACACATTGACTACGTAATTAAGTTACATGCAGCCAATAATAACCCGTTCAAAACAGGAATATTAGCAATAGAGCTGGTAAGTCCCGCCCCTTCAGCTAACCCCGCTGGACCTCTAGGTTGAAAAACAGTCAGTGCAAGTGAATGAGAGAAAATTATTATTTTCTAAATCCCGTTTGAATTTTGCAATGAATGTAACATATGTTGTCTGTGAATTTTTTATATAATGTTTCGTGTAAAGAATGCTACAATTTAGCTTGTAGAATTTTCATACGGTTAGACTTTGTGTGAGAGCACTTTGTGGACTACAACTCTCGACGTGTTTGATATACATCACCCCACTAACACACGGATCCCGCTAAACATGCCTGTGACTTTGGTGCACTTCACCGCCTTCTTTCAGGGAGAGGACTAACTAGTTGAGCGTGGTGAAAACCGTGATTTGTGGAGGGAAAATGTGTTAAGCGGCGACGTCACATATGGGACGTGTAGTCTTTCTCGTTATGTCTATCTCCACAACTGCTAGCCAAAGAATCATACAATAAACTGTCAAACTTGTTACATGAGAAATTATATAAAAAATTCACAGACAACATATGTTACATTCATGGCACAGTTCAAACGGGATCAGAAAATAATTATTTTCTCTCATTCACTTGCATTTGACGCTTTTTCAACCTAGTAGGTCCACTTGGAGTTTTACGGATGGGCGGGACCTTACCAGCTCTATAACCCGGTTCGTGCACGGCCATGGCTACGATGTCGTGTGTGATGACCATAGACTGTGAAAAATGGTGATGACATACAACACAGACAGGAGCCCGGCAGCAGTTGGCTGTGCTCAGCATAGACATGTATTGAAAACAGGTTGCACTCCGGCTTGAGTCGGCTCTGCGCCATGAACGCCAGTCTATGAAAACAAATGCCGTACTGTAATGTTTATGGATGTTTATGCTGAGCACAGCTAAATGAAGTAGTAAAGATTTCTTTTTTTTGGTGGTCCAGGTGTGATGACGATACGACTGTAAAATGTGGCTGATGACATACAACACAGACAAGAGCCCGGCAGCAGTTGGCTGTGCTCAGCATAGACATGTATTGAAAACAGGTTGCACCCCGGCTTGAGCCGGCTGTCGCCATGAGCGCCAGTCTATGAAAACAAATGCCGTACTGTAATGTTTATGGATGTTTATGCTGAGCACAGCTAAATGAAGTAATAAAGATTTCTTTTTTTTTGGTGGTCCAGCGTTAATGGCACGGACGACGTCCCCGGGTTGCATCCCAGGAGGACGTGATGTCTTAAACAAGTGAGTGAATGGACCCCGCATGTCATTGTACACTGATCCTAATGTGTACGTACGTCGTGTAATAAACCACAATGCGGTCTGTGTCATCTAGAGCAAAAAAAGAAAAAAGAGATAAAAATTCACTGCTCGCTAATAGCTCCGAGAAGGATTCATTAGGGCCCAAGCCCTGAAGGGCGCAGAGCCCTATTGTTTTCCTTCCGATTATTTATTTTAGGGCCCAAGCCTGAAAGGGCGCAGAGCCCTATTGTTTTCCTTCCATGATTATTTTTTTTTTTTTTTTTTTTTTTTTTTTTTTTCTTTTTCTAGCGACTATTCGGGCACTTTTGGGGCCCTTAACATGCTCGAAAACTCTTGAAACTTTGCACACGGGTCAGAACCCGCGGCCATCAGAGCCGGGCTGAAGCTGGTACCCGGGCGTGGCAGGGCGGCTCGTCAGCGCCCCCTGGAATGGGGTCCGAACACCTGGTCCATAACTCAAACACACTTGCATGTAATAATATGAAACTCGGTACACATGTCGATAGCAGAATTTCATCTATACTCTCGCGTTCTTGCTCTCCACCCCAGCCCAACAGGAAGTCGGCTATTGAGGTTTTTTTGTAAAACACACGCAATGAACTTTTAAACACTCCTCCTGAGAGCTCTGATCCAAATTCGACGAAACTCGGTCAGCGTAGAAGTCAAGACATTGAGGATGAAAGTTTGTGTGGGGATTTTCGATATCTCGAACGGTTTGGCCGTGGCGAGGAAACGAAACTATGGCGAGAAACGTGAAACAGGAAGTGTGTCATAACTTCAGCATACATGAAGACCTATGAATGGATTCTTGATATCTTTGAAAC